>WHUX01000105.1:0-185480 GCA_015179025.1 Terfezia claveryi | reverse complement strand
GGTAGCCCAATAATGAAATCCATGGAGATGTCTTGCCAAGCACCTTGGGGAATTGCGAGTGGTCGAAGAATGCCGTATGGGGCATGTCGTGTCGTTCGAGCACGTTGACAGGGGTGACAGTTGCGTACATACTGATCGACATCCCTATGCATTTTTGGCCAATAATATTGTCGCGAGATAAGCTCAAGCGTCTTGGATCGCCCTGGATGCCCAGCTGCTGGGATATCGTGATGGTCCTGGATTAGACGGAGCTTTAGGGGCATATAATTTGGTACATATATCCGCCTACGATATCTTAGCTTTCCATTATCCTCTTCGCATTCGGCTAACGAGATGTCCTTAGATCGCTTCTCTCCTTGTTGTAGCTTAACTAATATCTTCCTTGGCAGTGGATCAACTTCAAAGCCCCTATTAAACAAGTCCTCTAGTCTTAGCTCTTCTACTGTCGCATTGATTGTTAAATTGTGAGGTTTGAGAACGACTTGATTTTGAAACCTTATACGTTCATCTCCTTCCTTTGGAAGGTCTCCTGACCTTCTTGTTAATGCATCTGGTTTCCCCCCTGCTTTACCTGGGCGGTAAACTATCTTGAAGTTGAAGCGGGAGAGAAATTCTGACCATCGAGCTTGACGGCGGTTGAGGAGTTTTGTTGACATAAAGTATTCTAGATTCTTATGATCTGAGAGTACTTTAATTGGGTGGGGGGTGGATTCTAATTCAGCTCGCCATTCTTCGAAGCATCGGATAATAGCCATTAATTCCTTATCATAAATCTCATAGTTGCATTCAGTTGGTGAGTGCTTCTTAGAGAAGTAAGCAACAGGGTGAAGTATGCCATTATCGTCATATTGCGAAAGAATTCCAGCAGAAACGTAGTCTGATGCATCTGTTTCTACTATAATTTCACGGTCAGGATCAAAATGCTGGAGAACGGGAGCGGAAGTAAACGCTGTTTTAAGGTTTTGGAACGCCTTCTGGCATTCTTCGCTCCAATGCCAGGTTGTATTTTTTTTGTTAGTTTCACGATAGGAGCTACAATCTTGGAGAAGTCTTTGATAAACCGGCGATAAAAATTGGCGAATCCTAGAAAAGCACGAGCATCATGAAGGTTAATTGGGGATTCCCAGTCCATTACGGCCTTAACTTTAGCTGGATCCATTTGTATCCCTTCTGCGGAGATAATCATGCCTAGGTAGTGGACCGTGGTCTTATGAAATTCACACTTCTCGGGTTTTAGGTAGAGGCCGGCTTTTTGGAGAGCTTGCAATACCTTGGTAACATGTGTTCGGTGTTCTTCGAGGGTATCGCTATATATTAAAATGTCATCAAGATAAGCCGTACAGAAATTGTCAAGGAAGGGATGGAGAACATCATTAATAAAATGTTGGAAGCTGGCAGGAGCATTTGTGAGGCCGAAAGGCATAACTAAGGTCTCATATAAGCCATAACGAGTTCGGAATGCTGTTTTCCATTCCTCTCCTTCCGCCATCCGGATGAGGTTGTAGGCGCTTCTAATGTCAAGAGCCGTATAGTATCGTGCCTTAGAAAGTCTAGTCAAAGTCTCTCGTATAAGGGGTAGTGGGTATCGGTTCTTGATGGTACCATCATTAAGACCACGATAATCCACACAAAGACGCAAGGACCCATCCTTCTTCTTAACAAATAAGATAGGTGCACCTGCGGGAGATGAGGAGGCACGAATAAATCCTTTGGACAGGTTTTCTTCTAACCATACTTTAAGAGCCTCTAACTCTGGTTTTGATAGGGAGTATAGAGGTCCAAAAGGGGGAGTAAATCCTTCTTTAAGAGGAATTTTATGGTCGTAAGGTCGGTGGGGGGGAGGATTTCCGCAATAGCCTTCTTAAATAATGGAAGGAATTCGTGGTATTCAGAAGGCACTAGTTCCTTGATCTTATCCTCCTCCGTCTTAGGTTGTTGTTCAGGATCTTTTAAAGCCATGTTAAGTTCGTAGATAGTTGTTCGGAAGGCTGTTTCCACCTGCTTTGCTTTTTTAACTAGGCGACTAAAGGTTGATCCTGCAATAAGGGCAATTCCGGGGTTTTCTGGAACTGGAATTGAGATACCCTTTATGGTCGAGGGTTTTTCACAACAATGGTGGAGACAAAAATCGGAGTCGAAAGTAACAGTGTTCTTAGCGAAACGGATATTCACATCATGACGTCGTAGCCATGGAAGTCCTAATACTATGGGGTAGTGGCCTAGTTTGGTAATAAACAGTGGAAGTTCCTCTTGGTGCTGATCAATTATTAGCTTTAGCTTGCTAATGTGTGTGATTGTCCCTGACTCGATTGGTCGCCCATCAATGACTTCTAGTGTTCGAGGATTATTGAGTTTATAAAGGGGGAGTTGGTGATGGCTTGCAAATTCCTGGTCTATAAATGCATAACCCGTTGCTCCGCAGTCTATCAGGGCATGAGTATGGATTCTGGAACCATTATCGTTTAATTCACAACTAACTATAAGGTGATTCCCATCCAAAAACTCTTCCTCTGAAGACTGTAAAGACGAACTGGAAATGCTTAAAGAGTCCAGAAATTTATCCTGCCTCAACTCAGTGCCATCCTTCTGAGGTGAGGCTACTCTTTTGCCTGTTCCCCAACTTCTAGTCCCTTATTCGTATTCTCCATAACCGTTTCGGCAACTTGTAGGGTACGTTTTTGTACGTGTGGGCAAGTTCTAACCCCATGTCCCATTCCTCCACAATAATAGCACCTCCCTTCAGCCATTCTCTTTGCTTTTTCCTCCGGAGATATCTTCTTCCTTCCTGCAGACAAATCCATGGGCCCAGGGTGAGTACCCGTGGCTGTAGAGGTAGAGGGAGTTTGGACTATTTGGGGGTTAACTGGAGCGGGAGCGGTAGGGCGTGATATCATTCGGGGCGTTGGTCCAACACGATTACGCATTTGGGTTTGTAGCGCGCGGCGACGAGTATCTAGCCTTTGGCAGACCTCCACATACTCGTTAAACTCCGTGGGCTCAGGATGTATGGCGAGGAGATCTTGTTGTAATTGGTAGGAAAGTCCGCGCTTTAGAGTTGCCAACTTAGCCGTATTACCCCAACTCGTTTCAGCTGCATATCGTTGAAATTCGGCAAAATAGGCAGCGAACTCCCTGGCCCCCTGAATCATCGTTTGTAGTTTGTACTCTGCGTTGGCTACTCGATTTGGATCGCCGAATGCATTTTCGAGAATGGTAATAAGTGCTGCTAGGTTGGTTAAGTTCACCGTATCGTTTTCAACGTAAGGGGTAACCTGATCTAGGGCATCTTCAGCTAAGGAATTTACTGCTAGTCGAAGTTTTGCTTGTTCGTCACTATAAGTAGCAGCCTTTAGTCGTAGTTGGGTAAGGAAAGGGCGCAGCTTATTTCGGTCTTTTCCAGAGAATTTTTCTGGGTTGGGTATCTTTTCTGAACGACTCCCTCCTTCTCCTGGTTGCAACCGAGCCAAAGTCGCATTGATAGCCCTCATATCTTCCAACTGCGTTCGAAGCTCATTAATCACTGTCTCTTGAGTAGTTACTTCATTTCGTAACTCTTGAGTGGCTGTGCGTAAGGTTGTATCTTCTTGTTGCCGCGCCGTGAGTTGATTCGTTAAGTTCGTTACTTGGGTTCGTAATCTTACGACATCTTGTCGTCGGTCTGGTAGCCCTAGTAGCTGATCTAGTAGGGTAATGGTTTCATTGAGTATTCCGGTGTAGTCCTGGTTTGCTGAGTTCAACGCAGTTCGCAAACGAGGAACTAGGTCAACAATAGCGGCCGGCAATTCAACAACGGGCTGAGTCATTGTTCGTAGCTAGGGGTTGCGCTCAGTAGAGTGTATCGACGCAACGTAGTGTAACGGCGTAAGTCGATGGCTGTGGCTATAACTAAAGACGTGACTCCAAGGAGCGCACGAAGACGAAACTATAACCGTAGATTGAAGTATCAGGACAAAAGGCAGAGTCTGTATTACCAAGGTTATAATACAAGACGTTGCGTAAGGAACAAGAACAAGAAACGACAACTACTGCTTCCTATATACACGATTGCCGTGGCCAAAGGAGTGGCGCCCGGCTAACTTGACGTCACCTGCGATCGCAGGTGATACTCCGCGATCCACCTCTCTAATCCCTTCTAGTATTAAGACACTCGCCTGGCAGCGCCAACTCAGCTGACACTCGAACAAGTCTGTTCGGGTGTCAAATACCACGCTGACACTCGAACAAGCCTGTTCGGGTGTCAAATACCACGCTGACACTCGAACAAGCCTGTTCGGGTGTCAAATACTTCGCAAGTAAATCAACGCCGTGACATTGTTATAGAATGTTGAAAAGGCAGCGGTGATTATTAAACATAACCAAACTACATAGGAGGACATACACAAACATAAGTGCACAATCAAGATTTAATGAATGCTTGGCTCCCTATCATTAACAAACAACCTTATAGTAGCAACACGATAAGCGATTTACATTTCTCGAGCTAGGTACCACTGCAATCTTTTTTTTATTTATATACTTGTTACTCCAATGCGGCCCTATCAGGGGGGCCATGAGGAGCCACCCGGAAACCCGGGTGGATTCAATGGCGAGGCAACTTAATCTGCCAAACCCGTACGCAACTAGGTATACATAACTATTAACTAAGGTAGGAGAAGAGCTACCACTACAAGAACTTCCCACCCATATGCAACCATCGCCGGTGCATACTAACTACAATTGCTCTCCTGCTCAGGTTCCTCACAACTCTTCGACTGTACTTTGTAATCTCACTTCATTTGCCTCCTCATATGCAATCTCGAGATCTTCCATAATCAACAAATTCAGTAACTCCGGAACTACAACAAATTGGAACCACCTTACTGGTGTAGTTTCTATTGGAGCCTTCGGGATCCTTTCCTGGACCTGGAAGGCTAGTTCTAGAAGTGTATCCTCGGCTTTTAAACTGTTAGCAATAGTTAATATACCTGTGTTAACATCAGGTAAGATAAACCTTCATGACCATAATACCTTGGGCCTAACCATTCACTCGTAAAAGCAGCTTCTGCCCCCCCATTCCCTCTGAGAATCCCAAGTCTAGTTGCGGCATGCAGAAGTGTAGATTCATCAGACACTATCAACCGGCCCAACTCTGGCAAAATACCTTGTACCCGCCAAGCTAAAACCTCTGGGAGAATGTCAGGTTCTGGATAGTTGCTCTTGCCTAGGCTTGGTCTATGCTTGGGACCGGTAGTACTATTATCCCCAGCTTCATAGTCATAATCATCCTGGTATTGTGACTCATACTTCTGTCTATACAGTATCTCGGCTTCCTCCTGAATTCGCGTTGTCCTGGTGGCCGTGTAGTCTTCTTTCCAAAGTCGAAGTCTATAATCAAATACTTCCTCTGAAGCCTGGTAGTCCTTCATTTGACTTCAGTATTCAAAGATCTGCAGGCTGTAGCTCAAATATGCTTCCCATTCATCTCCAACCTCTTCATCGAATATGGGTTGCTTTGAGAATCGGGCGACTTTCTACATAGCTTCTGTTAACAATCCAGAATGATATATGCCAATTGCGCTCTATACATACTTTCGCCGCCCAGTTCCAATCATATATCCTTTTTAACCTGCCCATAAACAGACCATATCTCTCCTCTAAGATCCAATACACATTTCTTTCATCAACCATTGCGTTCAGTACTGGTGGAAGCAATCTTTGAAGCTTCCGAGCTAGGTTTTCCTTCTCTAAAAGCTCCTCAGCCAAACCTTTGATTTGCTTCATCCTGGTCAAGGCGAGTCCACGGCGAGGGTATTTGGCTTTATACCGAGCATTGATTTTTTTACGTACGGTTCTGGGGTCTCGTATAGGCTGTTGTTCATTACTCTGAAGTACATAGTCTTTGTGTGATGCCTTCAGGTGTCGCTGTAAGCTGCTATTTGCCGACTTCCCTTTATAGGATTTGGTACAGCCAGGCACTGGGCATTCCATATTTAGTGATTGGTATTCGATCGTTGCGTTGTATAAAGAGATCACGGTGATAGAGATATATAGGGCAGGGTGGTGTAGGGATGTGTGTATACTATGTGGATACCAAGTTTGGGTGAAGGAGAAGAAAGAAATAAACAGTCAGCAACCCACCTAAGCAAAATAATTCGCACACATATGCAACCATGCCATGTGTAGTTCGCTAAAAAACCAGGTAGGAATATGCCATCATATGAACACATATAGCATCATATCATACCCTACCAATAATTCAGGTCATACATATCAGTACATATAACATCACTCGATATCTTTCGAGTGGATTTGTTCTGCCCTTGAAATTACATTACATTACACATTCATTGACAGTCATATCAATTCATATGGAGTCAACAGGCCGAGATGTATACGGTAGTTACTTGACTTGTCAAGGGCACCTAGCCCAGGGCGGTGGGAGAACAATACAGATTGTCTTAATCACCTAGTCTTAATTTCGCAATTGGAGTAGAAAACGCAATGGAGGCAGTATTGACCATAGAGAAGAAGACGGCGGTTAGCATCTTCAATCGCAATTGTAGAGTTGAAGCCATCATGTCATGGCGACAGCAGTGCTCAAATCGAGCACGTGACGTGAAATCTTCAAGCACGGAGTGGAAGGTGAAATAATCATGATGTTATTAAATGAGCGAGGTAGTCTACATTTCCAGCTTGAAGACAAATATTGCACGGCACGTAGTAGTCTTCATTATCAAGACGGAAGACAAATATTGCACGGCACGTAGCAGTCTTCATTATCAACACGGAAGACAAATATTGCACGGCACGTAGTAGTCTTTATTATCAGCACGGAAGACTAAAGTTTGCGCGCACGAACAGTCTTCGCCACCCAGCCTGAAGACATAATGTGTGCCAACAAGTTATTTTAGCGCGGGTGGGATTGCCCTGCCGTGTACATTACTTAAGAATGGGGGCATTTTAGAATTGCCCCATTCTTAAGTAATGTTCGAGCTGCATGCTAGAGGTGGGTTGACAGAGGCACTTACTTAAGGCGCACATTTACCCCGCATCGTGCGAATTGTTTTTCTACAAGTTTGCATCCAACTAAGTTGAACAAGTCCTATTTGCCTTGCCGACGCTTCCGCTGCTAGGATAAATTGTTCTTCAATTCTACTGTTGTGTTTAGGTCTTGTAAGATGTTGGTGAACAAGCTAACTAGTATGAAGCAGTCATCAGATAATCTAAGGGAGTTCAAACTCGGCAGGCATGGACCGAGAAAGAGCATTAGATACTGTACCACAAAGGGGGATGTTATTGTTCTCGTGCCCTGACCGATTCATTTGAGTGGTAGGTTAAATCGGTCTGGAACTAAGTACTTAATGCTTAGCGCCGTTCTGCTCAGACTGCTCAGGTGAATTTGTGCTGCTCCGGTGCCATGAGGTGATGGGGGCAGCAACATTACTGAATTTCTGCTCTAGTCCATGTTGGATTCTTCTTCACACATAGTCTGGTTGGCACAACACCCCACACATTGCATTATGCCCCTTCCATCAAAGTTAGACTAATCGCTTTATCACTTTTAAGCAACTTAAACCGCATCTATACACTCTAGATTATACCATTCAAACTCCAATTTATATATATTCCCAAGACTTGGTCAGTACCGCAGGTCAGTTGCTTATCCCTATTTTGCCTCGGAATATTAGATGCCACCCAAAAATCGATCTATTAACCCATCCAAACCCGTCCATTTCGCATTCCCACCACATGTCATATCTTTACGAGGCATATATATTTTGCTGGCAATGGTTCCGTTCATTTTGCAGTCCGCTATGCCGCCAAGAATGGACCGACAGGGTTCGCATGGAGGCTGATGTATTATGTATCCCAGTGATGATGCATTACCCGGTGATGTATGGTATGTGGCAAGCATACATTATGTGGCAAGCATACATTATGTGGCAAGCATACATTATGTGGCAAGCATGCCGTGACGGCGAGCTCGCCATATGTCGCAAGCATCTTGTGTGGTAAATATAGGTACGGTCTAGCCGGTAGCACTACCCTGGTACGGCCAGCGGTAAATGGGTCTGACTCTTGTGCACTTGCATATTGACACCTGGTGGACAGTCATGTGTCTAGTTGAGGGTAACGAGCTCACCCGATAGCTACGTTATCTAAATTATCAATATACCGTAAACAACCATTTTTCTCATACTTGCGGGTGGCCCGGCCATTCCGTATTCTCCCGCGGGGCCCGGGCCTCTCGCGAGTTTAATTTCAACGTAAGTAGCTGTGAAAGACCCAAATTAGCAACCCGAGCCCTAACTCAAGTCTGAAGCTACAACTCTGACCTCTGGCCTCCTCCTTCCTCTCTGGACATCAAATACCTCCACAGGCAGCCAACGTCCTCGAAACCTCATTTCTGACTACCCTGTACATGAAAGGAGACAGCACTAGAAACGAAAATTACTACCGAAGTGGTAGTCTTGCTCATTCTCCTATGATCTCCCCGGAGCCAACGTGCTCCCATAATCCCCCGCACTCCTTTGTTCTTCACATTCTGTAAAGTCACTGCCATGGGTTGGTGACAGGGTATTCCGTGCACAACAAATGCCTTGGTGTCAACGTATTCGTCCTCGACTTTGACCGGTTTTGCTGGATTTCTGTATTTGGCAACTGGGGGTTTTGCTGCCTTGGATCCCACTTGACGTACAGTGGGCTGTTTTTTTGGTGATGGGGGTGTCACCGGGTCCTCGTCCTTCCTTATCTTCGCCTCGTAATCCGATAGGTTCTCATACGGAAAAAACCTTCCTTCATCGCAAGCCAGACTACCTTCATCGAGCATTTCCACATCCTCCCGCATCTTGTTTTTAGCGGGAGGATGTGTCACCCACCGGCTAACTGTCCTTGGCCCTCTTTTTTCCTTTTCCCTTCCCTTTACGCCCCCTCTCTTTGCACTTCACCTTCCCCCTCCTCTTTCTCCATTGCCTGCTCCAGCTCCTTAACCTCCGTTCCCTCATTTCGTGATCCTGATGTATGCGACGGTGAATTAGCGTGAGATTGGTGAATAGGCTGGTCAGTTAGCGCTCTATTGGTGAAAGGGACGGTGATTTAGTACGTCTATGCATATTTTGTGAATGGGGCTGCCGAACCATCTATAGCGCCCCATTGACCATTGCTGAATGGGTCAGAATACCCAGCTGGTCCCGTCTATTCATAAAGCCCAGATCAGGCCATTGGGCCTTCACTGCAGCCGAAACGCAGCCCAACGGGGACAGTACAACGCAGTCAGAGCTTCTTCATTCCCTTCATCACTTCCCTTGGCTCACCTTTTTTTTTTTTTTATTAATACTTGGCCCACCCGTCGCTAAGCCAAGATTACGTTCAACAATCCAGCCCTACAATGAACGTCGATGCCATCGTCCAGCACTACCACAACCCCCCCGCATTCAGCTTACCTCCCACCATCAACGGCCGAATCCCTTCTTCCGTATTCATCAAAGAGCGCCAGGCCCAGCTAGATCATTTAGTCCACGTACTCGGGTGCCTCCCGCTGCAGCACCATATCCCTGGGATAAACCTCTGGCTGCGGATCGACCCGCTTGAGGGCGGTGGATTTGGATTCAGCTTGGACCTTGAGACTGTGTGGGGCTTTGTGAAGCATATTGCTAGGACAAGGGGGAATTTGATTCAGTCTAGAGAAAGTAATGATGAGAAATTCGTAAAGTGGGTGAAAGAAAGAGTTCACTTAGTGCCGAGAGAGGAAATGAAGTTGCTTGAGTTCTTCTGCCAGGAAGAAAATCAGGATAGGGAGGCGGCAGTAAAACGGGGAAAGCTGAGAAGGTCGGGCCGGACGAAGACGAATACCAGTGGGCAAGGAAAATGAGGTATCCGGTATCTGTGGGCTTGTGTTCTTGACACAGGGTGGGTGGTTGTTGTGGTGGTATTTCTTTTGCATTGCAATGCAGGATGGGTGCAAAGGCGACCGTGGACCGGGGGCCCTGGTTGAAGAGGGCAACAAGAGCAATGTGTGAACGGCACACCCAGAAGTTCAGGAAAGCAATGTCAGTAGGGTGGATTTCTCCTGTTATCAGAAGCCAGGGATTTTGTATACAGTACTAGTGGAGATTTCAATCTGAGTGTAGATTACAAGGGACATCCCGGATGCATTCACATACATAATATAACTTCTGTCGGTGGGAGATATCAGCTATTTTGATCCTACTGGCTGCGTTCCCCAGTGATAGTTTCACTCTTGGCTATAGACATGAAAACATACGTGATTTAGATAACCTTATGGCTGCATTGCCACCAGACAGGTTCTGGGAGTCTTGAGAGTTTCACAATACCACGATCTCCTTGCTACAAAATGGCAACCGACTTGGCTAGTACAGAGGAGGAGTATCGAAATACGTTTTCGGGCTTAAGGTATATGAACACAATCCAACGTTAACAATTCAACGGGGATATAGACAACGGTTTCCGGAGGCTCAAACCGGGTGTGCTGAAACAGGCTATATATTTCAGTGGGAGGGATGGACACTCCGGCGAATAATCGACATATAACAAGTAACGACAGGATTCTAGAATCAAAAATGACAAGGGAAGAGATGAGCTACAAAGAGAGACAAACAATATTCTCCATTAAGTTAACAACCCGCAGCTAGTTATCAGGCCACCGTATTTTCGTACTCTTGTTTACCTTAACTTGTAAAAGCTCAGCCGGCTCAGCAGCTCAATCACAACCTACCGTAGCTAGAACGACAGCATTTTTTATTTAATAATATTAAACTATCTGGAGGGAACACATCCTATCGTGTTATGGTACAAGATTATCTCCTTCCCTGCAGGATGGGAAAGGAAAAATTACCCTCGGAGCGAAGAATGTCAGAAGGCATTCCAAAAACTTAAACGGACTGAAATGCAAGAAATTGGTATCCCGCGCTGCTCGGCATGCTCGTGAAATTCAAAGAAGGTGCCCACAAGGTTGGTTTTTTTTGGGGGATGGCCATAGATACCTAGGTTGCAAAGCGAACATGGTCACGAAAGAAAATGGCCCTTGGATAAGTATATACTAAATATCAACTTGCAGAAATATCCCTTCAACTACGATCGAGTAGCTCCAGTCTTGAAATAAAACACGAAAGTCAAACACAATAACCATCCAATCCAACCATGTCAGCAGTTGCAGTCAACCTAAGGCGTCAGATCTTGCAACTTTTGGAGAACTATGGTATTATTACCGAGGGTATTAACGACCAGTATAATTGGCATTTCGGGAGTTCAGAGCACACGGTGACCCAGGACGTAGTCACTGACCTTGTCGATTATATTGTGTCGGAATGCATTCGTCAAAGCATCGAAGACATTTTGGATTTTCAAAACAAACTCTACTTGACTCTGGATCAGGTTATTGACATGTTTCGGTACATCGTGAAGAGAGAGCTGGGAGAGCGTTTTGGAGTGGCATGATGGAGATACCACGTGTCCGTCTAACCTATGATGGAGAATGTGGCAATTAGTGTTTGTGAGGCACGCAACAGTGGTTTATTTGAATTATTCATCCGCATGGGTTTCCATGCGCACGAAAAAATAGTATTTGGTTAGAAGAAATGATTTGCTCACCTTAAAAATCTGCTTTGTGTCCATCCCATTCACTGTGATATCCTTGGATCTGACCTTTCACCTAGTTTTTTTTTTTTTTTTTTTTTTTTGGCAACTAAACACTAAACATTCGTATTAGAGTATCTAGTTCGTGACCAGCCAGCGCATTCCATTGTGGTTACGTTAAATGATTATCTCCTCCCTGGCTGCTTCCTAATATGCCCTCTACGTAGAGCTGTGATACAGCCTCTCTTGATAACAAGCGGTTAATGTTGGATAGGGATAATTTGTCTAACTGAACAAACTTTGGATGTGTAAAATTTGGTGGAAGCCACTGTAGTTCCCGTGTTGGAATATAACGATTGAAATGCCATGGATGGTCAGGACTCAGGATGAGGCTTTTGAATGATCTTGCAGAATAACCGCTTTGCAATTTGTAGAATGGCGATCAATTCTATGACTATATAGTGCAACGAATTCTGTAATTTCAAATTCAGCTATCTCATGAGTTTTGCTGTATTTAATCTCATTTGGGTACGACCTCGAGCGGTATTAGCCCGAACTCGGCAAGCATTAGAGACAGTTCCAGTACAGTGGAAGCAAGGGACTGGGTACCACTTGGGACAACTTTTGACACTTCTTTCTGATTAGAGACTGTGTCGTGGGAGCTCGATAAGTCGTCACGGGAAGCGGAATCACTACTTACTTAATAACGGTGACCTATCGTCTTTGTTATTGGAAGACAGGCTGACTTTGTGAATGACAAATAAACGTGGCAGTGGAATTTCATCCCCACTTTCAGTATGAATTGTTGATTTACTTCGTTGTGAGTCTGTATGTCTCCAGTCCGTGGCCATGGCTGTCTCCAGGACTAAGTCTGGCCCACTCTCACGAAATTGGAGTCTACCTATGTTGTATACTGATATTATGACCTGAGCCATGTGGTTGCTCTTAGTCTGGTTGCACGACCCCCGACTGTGGAGGGGATGCTCTGCCACCCCAAACAGACAATATACCATCACAGCTCCCCATTCCGACGCTAATCCAATCAGGCTATTCCTCACCACACGTCTCGCTAGTCTGGTTGGCACAACACCCTCCTTTGCGCCTTGCCCACCGGCCCACTGCCGATTGCCCCCTCTTTCGCCCTTATCTCTCCATTCTCTAGCGCCTGAACAGCCCCACGCACACTCTGGGACTGCTAAATCCAGGGTACTTCAGACCCCCCACCGCCAAAAGATTTCTTTCCTTCTTCTCTTCTCTCTTCAATTGCCCTCCGTACGATTCTATCTACTGACAGCGTTGAATCCTTACTTCTCACATCTCTACCTTTACCCAATTACTACTACTCACAAACAGCATACAACGAAATGGCTGGACGAAGCTTCTCTCTAATCAACGGTCAATTGACCTATGTGCCTCGTAAGTTCCCTTTGCGTCGTTTGTACTTGGCTATGGAGGCATTTTAGCGGCTTGTGTACTTCACCAAGGGTGCCTGGGGATCTACAGGGTGTTTAATCTTGTTTGTGTGCTTTACAATGGCTATTGGCTAACTTTCAGCCCTTCACAGCTGTGGGATTCCCCGGGGTGGCTAACATCGCGGTTCACTTCGGTGCCGACGGTGCAATTAACGGTGCGTCCCTCGATGAAGTCAATCTGAAGAGGAAGAGGGGCCAGGCGGATGCTGGGGCGCAGAATCTGGAGCCCCAAGGCCCAGAGGAAGTGTCCGTTGCATGGCTTGCCACAGGTGTATACCTAACCCGGCCAATCGTTGGAAAACGACGCCGTGGTGAAGCTTCCCCAGGCTGCGTGCTTCCCCCCCCTTGGGAAATTGAGGTGAGGGTGGGCGTGGAGAAGAAGGGTAACTGGGGGGACTCGCGCACCATTAAACGTGCTCGATATACGTATAACCAGTGCGACAGTATGTTGCCGGCAGCCGCTTACGGTCGCCAAAAATGGATTGTTCGTGTCGGTCGCAAGTTTCGGGGAAAGACTGCATACACGCCGGAAGGCCGTGTGGTTGAGTATGCTGTGAATTTCAAGAGCGAGTATCAACGCCGTTCCACCGGGTTTGAAAGGACCTGGAGGACTCCAACTGGTGTTTTAGGACACCGGATGGGATATGCTTCCCAACAGGGGACTAGCGTAGCTGCTAGTGTTCGGGTCGTGGGCGTTTCGGCGGAGGTGACGGTTTCGGCCAACACTAGTGATGTCACGAGAGTCCTCGCTGGTCCCAGTTCAGGTGACAGCGTAGGCCAGAGTGGATCTGATGCCCACTCTGCCTTCGATATCAGCATGGAAGAGGCAAGTGCTGAAGACGTACCAACTTCGGTTGCTACTGAGGCACCTACCTCGACTGAGCTTGATATGGGAGAAGCTCCGCAAGGAGATGGGCAGCAGAGTAACGAAGTCTCGCAAGAGATGGAGCTCGATGATGCTGCACCTGGGCCTTGTAAATACCTATCATCGAGAGTAGGCGAAATCACTACCTTTAGGGGGGGTGAGTTGAGGTGGTCAGGTAGATTGGGCACCCCCAGACAGGGCACCTATATGGTGACCGAGGAGGAAGATCATTCTGCGGTTCCCAGACGTGGATGCGTTTACTCCGATCCCCAAGTTGGCACTTCGACCGAAGCGGTTCAGCTGTATTGCAGCCCTGTCACAGCTGCTCTTGCTCTCCCACCTTTTACTGGCCCGGTTTCTGCTGGGGGGAAGCCTTCAAGTGCGATGAACGACGATGACGACGAAGATATCCCTGATGCCGCAGAATCCAAGACCGAGACTGTCGTGGAGGTTTCGCATGTCGAAACCGCTATAGCAGTTGAGGCTGCGGTTGCCGAGGTGCCTCCGATGAAAAACGATGACGACGAAGATCTCCCTGATGCCACAGAATCCAAGGCCGAGACTGCCGTGGAGGTTTCGCATGTCGAAACCGCTATAGAAGTTGAGGCCGCGGTTACCGAGGTGCCTGGTGGGAGCTCCACCATCAATGTCCCGCCATCAATGTCGTCAACACCGGAAACATCTGGCGCGATGAGTGAGGTTTCTGTTGGATACGCCGTGGAGGCTGTAGAAAGCTCCTTACAATGTCCTCAGGGGCCAAGCCAATCGACCCCGTTGGAGTCGTCATCACCCGCGATGGCGCCAGGAGTCGAATCGACTACTGCCTTTGGACCTGAAATGACCACAGCGGTGGCAAGGCCCTCTCTGCTGGCTCCAAGAACCAAGGTGGTACCCAATCCCGTTGACGATTCCCTAGCTCTTGCGATGGGTTCGTTCGAATTGAGAGCGACAGCGCCGCTAAAGCCCAAAGCCGAATACGAACTCGCTGGTCTTCTCTCGGGACTTGATGTGTCAACCTCCTCCCCTTCCAACTTCTTGCGGAAGGATCATGGGCTATCAAAGCGCCTGACGGCGGTTTTGGCGTCGAAGGCCCCAACCCCAAAGCGTGGGGGGATCCAGAAGCTTGTGGGGAAAAAGGTGAGAGCAGGAAGGAAACCTGGTCGGGGGACGGCAATGGGCAAGGGGAATAATTGGAGGGATGGGGAGGGGGAGGAAGAGGAAGAGGAGGAGGAGGAGGAGGAGGATGAGGAGGTGAAGGAGATGAGGAGGAGGGCGAAGGGGAAGGGAAGGGCGGTGGATGAGGATAAGGATGAAGAGGAGGAGTTGAGGAAGGATGAGGCGGAAGAGGAGGAGGAAGGGGAGGATGAGGGTGGGGAGGATGAGAATGCGGAAATGGAGAAGGATGAGGATGAGGATGGTTACGAGGGGGATGAAGATGAGGAGGATGAAGATGGGGAGGGTGAGGATAAAGAAAATGAGGACCCTAATGTCCGGATGGAGGAGGATGGGGATGAGGATGAGGAAGATGGGGATGATGATGAGGAAGATGAGGATGATAATGAGGAGATGGAGGAGGAGGAGGGTGTGATCCAAATCGTGGCCCAGGCTGATGGGGAGGAAGAGGAGGACTCAGATACTCCTGCAGCGGAGATCATCCTTGGGGACGATGAGGAATTGTGAACGGAGGTGGGGGTAAGCCTTCACATTATAGTGACCTTACCGAGGCATTACTAACAATATTGATTAGGTTCACCTTTTTTCGTTTTGCTTTCTTCTGGTTCTTTTTTATCTGTTTTCTTCTCATTTTTTTTTTCATACCCGGTTACGAGATACCCGGTTACGAGACTTCGTTTATTTCCTTTGGCTACATGCAGCAATGCATTGCTTTCCCCCCCAAAAAAGTCATTTAAACCCCTCCGGGTACCAAAAAGAAATTAAAAAAAAAAAGACCTTCCGGCCGCCAAAAAAAGAGAGGGACCAGCTGGTGTGGGGTCATTGTGCTTTGTTTTGTTATTGATTCTCTTGATTTTTTTTTTTGAATTTTCATATGTTAAGTATTTTCCTTAGTGCTTTTGAAAGTCTCGTGACCGTGGTATCGTGACCGTGGTACCTATATGGCGTATGGCGGAGTGCAGTGGGGTGTGGTGGTGTGGCTGGCAAACATGGGTGGTTCACTTCATGGTAAGGACTTCATCTTCTCCCTAGATACTACATGACATGCTAACACCTGCTTTTTTATCATGAAGTCCTCGAGTTTCCTCCCCTTGGCCGGAGGGAACGAGATGTACAGCCAATTCCCCCTCAAGGCACGCAGCAGCAATGGATCATATTTTGGATTTCGACGACAACGATAGGATCTTTTCTCTCTTGGAAGAAAAATGAGGGTCGATGATGTTTAAGAGGTTATCACGACAGTGAGGTCTTGAAGCGTCACAAATATAATGAGAACGACGAAAATATCGAGAAATATTCATCACATCATCCATTATCGTCAAATCAAAACAGTTCCCACATCAAACGGGGAACAGGATAAGACCATAAACAATCCAGAAATTCGAAATGACCATCCAAAACGAGGATAGCCTAGCTTAACGGCCATAAAATAGTAAGTACCTTGTCCATACTCTTAACTGCCTGACTCAAAGCGCTAATCAATTTCCTGCCGTAGTCCGAGAATATAGACCGACTGGATAACATTCTCATGCTCCAGGATCGGAGGAGAGAGTTGATCACACGACAAACGCCTTATACGCGGACGTTTCAACAATATAGAATCACAAGTACGAACGACGAGGTGATCGAGAACAATGAGCAATAAATTTACACCTTTTCACGGTTCCGACCGCATGATTGCCTCTGGAATACGAGAAAACACCATGAATCATTCAACTGCGGAAATCAGCTTACCCTACCATACAGATATCCTAAATTTACAATCGACAAAGTGACGTTATGGAGTTCAATTCACCGTACAATACACAGTACTCCTATCTGATGAACTCTACGTCGGAACGGCGTTACAAGACCACCCTAGGAAACGGGGTCTATAAAGTAGCAAGCTGCCAACGAAAAGTAATTTACGGCACAACACTGAGCCGAACTACATGAACTCAAATTCAAAAGAGTCTAAGGAAAAATTCAATAGACGACAAAGCTACATACATAAGAACTTGCAACAAAGCGGAGTTGAAAGCTCGTGGGCGGAAGAGTTAAAAAGCGAAAAGTCGGGGCAGGGGGGGTTAAGCTGACGAGGCACTGGCTTTCACATCTTCCCTAACAACACGACGCTAGACATATCAGATATAAGGAGCCTGAAGCACGAACAAACCATCGAGCCAATTTAGCGTTTATAAATATCGCTATCGCACTTATATACCACGCAGACAACATTTCTGCGTCAATAAAAGGAACCTAAAGACAACGTCCAACAAAGACACGAATCGGAAGGACACCGACTTGACTTTATTGTCATCGATATTGATTTGCTGATTGAGGCACTGGGTGGGCTCGGGCAGCATGCAGAAAACAAATATGACACAGAAGATTAGACAATTACGAACCATCTGTCATGGGATGCAAAAAAGACACAAGAGAACGCAAGCAAAAAAAAGCTAAACAAAACGGAAAACAAAAATGCCGAGAATAAATAAGGAAGAGAAAAAAGAATAAACAGACAATAGAAATAAAACATGTAAAAAAAAAAAGGATGAAAGAGAAAGAAGTAGCAGAGTACAAATGGTGAAAACATGGAGTAGAGTATATCGAAAGGGAGATGAGATGTATTAGTTCTTGTCGTTTAATAGTTACATAATTTCGAAATGCGGCAGCAGGTATTATGGGTTGATATATTGTACATAGTCACAGTCCTAGTGTGAAATATGGCTACAGGGGGCTGATAGTTTCAGAGATGTAATGCGGCAGCAGGATGTATATAGTTACAGGTGTGAAATGCGGTAGCGGAGGCATATTGAAAGACTCACACATAATATGTCACGATTGGAGAAAGTAAGGAAACCTGTGAACACAATAAAGAAGGAAGACAGCAAGCCCAGAAAAATTTAACTAAAGGTACCAGCAATTCACTATAAAAGAATAAGGGAAAATAATAAATAACATGCGGAATTCCTGGTATACAGGTCAGGGAGAACGTCAAGCGGGTATAGTTGTTGGTGGGTAGTTTGAACATGACCAAGGAGCAGGGCTATTAAAAGGTGAATTACGTAGAGATCATCTCGACGGGGTTTTCCGGCGGAGCTCAGGGAGAGAGGGGAAGAACCACACAGGGGTAAAACCAGAACCTGGCAGGAGTAAACCGGCGCAGGAAAAAGGGGGGGGAAGGAACGCATGGAGTTCGTGATAGTGAAGCAGAAAAATTATCGGGGAGTTGGGCATGACAGGCAGCCGTGGCTGCTACCTACCGTAGGGTGTGGCTAGATTGTGGCAGCAGTTGGCTGGATCGGTTATGTCAGCATTATGTTAGCTAGTTAGATTCTTGGCAATAGGCTTCTTCCTGTTGTCATCTCACAGAATGAACACTATCGCACTCACAGAAACCTACTGGGATCCGTTTGCACAAACACTCAACACCAACACACCCACACTCTACATATACACACTCATATTCTTCACATATTTACTAGAGGAGAAACAGCCTATATTGAGAAAGAATATCTAGTCGAATTTCAGGGGAATACGGTAACTATCGCGACCCTTTGAAGCTTCTCAGCCCTGTTTCACACCAACCCACTTCACTTGGGCACTGGCACACGACATCCATGAGAGCACCACCATCCCATGAAAGAGGAAAAAGAATGTTGGAAGGATATTGAAAGTTGAGGATCCTGAGGGCAAGGTGGACAACCTCAATTTCGTGTAAAGACAACGAGACCGGCTCTTCGCAGCTCTACCATTAGTGCTAGATACAGGAGCCTTGAGCGAATCGCCAACTATCCAACCAATGAGAGCGACATACCCTTGCTACAGTACGAACATATGCGGATTCAGCTACAGAGGTTGCCCTTAGTCTGGTTGGCACAATACCCTCCCACTCCCGCAGGCAAACGGAAGGGAAGGGACTACCAACGAAAATCCGCCCAGTCCACCTGGCACGCATACAAGGGAGGGCGAAAGAATGGGCAGCATGCGATCACGCGCAGCACAAGGCAACGGAGGCGTCACAGCAGCCGGCCCTGTCAGAGTATTTGCTATCCCCGGTGGCCTACCATAGTTCAAGATTTGCGCAACTGGCAGGAGTAGGATGATAACAACCTGACAATGATCGGGGCGCGTTGCCTACTCAAGGAAGACCGTTGACGGGGAAGACATACTCCTCCCTGGTCATCTATTCCAGTCGTTTAATTTCTCACTAGAGTGATGGGGATACTTGTTGTGGTTGTTTCTCCATATTTCACCAGCTGAGATGAATTTTCTGGAGCGATAATGAAGGAATTGGTGTCTACACGATCTTGCACACGACTTATTCTATGCCTCCAGGACCTGTTTCTCTCTCGCTACCGGTGGTATAGATTAGATTGTACATACCATGAATCCAGTCGGGTTCCAGCTAGCTTGTCATCCAGGGATGTGGGGGAAGTGGATGGTGCAGTTGGGAACGATCTTGGTGAATGCAATTGCGTTCGTAGGTTCGAATCCTGCCTTCCTCAAAGATTTCCTAACAGCCTTGAACATGGGTTTGTCCTAAGGAGGTTTCCCGTGCATAGTCAGTCAAGTTCATACTGAGATTTGTCTAAATGGGCTTTGGTAGTGGAGGATAGTGGTGCGCTCTGGGTTTCCGGTTGGCTCATCATGGTTCCCCTACTGGGACCGAGAATAGAAAAAAAAAAACAGGGATGTGATTAGAGGGACTGGATTTCTTTTAACGATGCAATGGTACTCTAGAGAGATTTGCTGATATTTGTCTGGTGGGAGTCAGTATTGGGATATTTTGAAAGAGGGCCAGGAACATGTTTTACGGAGGATTAGATAGAATACGGATGGCACTCCATTGCCCTCCATACGATTTCATCTACGGACAGCACTCAATTGGACAGCACTCAATTGCCCTACGTACGATTCCATCTACTGACAGCATTCAATCGGACAGCGCTCAATTGCCCTCCGTGCGATTCCATCTACGGACAGCACTCAATTGGACAGCACTCAATTGCCCTCCGTACTATTCCATCTACTGACAGCATTTAATTGGGCAACACTCCATTGCCCTCCGTACGATTTCATCTATGGACAGCACTCAATTGGACAGCACTCAATTGCCCTACGTACGATTCTATCTACTGACAGCATTCAATTGGACAGCGCTCAATTGCCCTCCGTGCGATTCCATCTATGGACAGCACTCAATTGGACAGCACTCAATTGGACAGCACTCAATTGCCCTCCGTACGATTCCATCTACTGACAGCATTCAATTGGACAGCGCTCAATTGCCCTCCGTGCGATTCCATCTACTGACAGCATTCAATTGGGCAACACTCAATTGCCCTCCGTACGATTTCATCTACAGACAGCACTCAATTGGACAGCACTCAATTGCCCTCCGTACGATTCCATCTACTGACAGCATTCAATTGGGCAACACTCAATTGCCCTCTGTACGATTTCATCTACGGACAGCACTCAATTGGACAGCACTCAATTGCCCTCCGTACGATTCCATCTACAGACGTCACTCAATTAGCGATTCCATCTACGGAGAGCACTCAATTGCACTCCGTACAATTCCATCTACGGACAGCATTCAATTGCCCGCCGTACGAGTTTATCAACAAACAGCCGATTCGTGCCTGAAACAGATTACCGAACTTCCGGCAGAGCTACTACCTTATGCGGTACCAACAACGGCTAATCTGCCTAAAGCTCTCTCTCGCCAATGTTCGAATGAGCCATGTATCCCGCCCGCAGTTAGGTGAAGGGTTTTGAGATGCGGTCCTGTATGGAACTGTTTGTCAGAACGGGAATCTAACCTACACGACACTAGCATCTCTTGGGTTTTCTCTCATGTTCGTAACCCCAAAAATGAGAAAGCAGACAGTCTAGCAGGCTTCTCCTCAGCTGTACAAGTATCCCTCGCCCCCTCAATAGTCACGGAGGGAGGCATCAGATAAGCTTCTAAGAAAAAAAGCGAGGCAAGAACAGCACCAGCGTTCGGAATCTGGAAATCAGAATGGAACCGCCATGCCCTCTCCGTTAAGTATATAGATGCATATGACTATAGTACTCCAAATGGTAAAACCCCCCCAAAAAAATATTCCTTCTGCTCGCCACAGACTATTTGAGATTAACTCCCCTGCACCCCCTTCTTTAAATTTAACCACTTTTATCCTATGGCCAGCTCCATGACGTCATGTTTGTTTCCTGCAGTGGATTATAGTCTCCAACAAATCACTTCAATTGCTATGGAGGATATTCGATCTGATTATACCATAACCAGACGAGCTGTCAACATCATGTGCAGTTTCATCAAAGCTCTGAGGACAGGAGATGACTGCATCTGAGTACCCAACAACCCGGAAATTATTGGAAGCAATATGGGTATCAAATTTGAACCTTATGACTGTTGCTTGTATCTGCTATACTACTTCCCTGCTACTAGCGGCAACGACGTGCCCCAAATGTCAATCTAGTCGTTACACTAAAGATGGTTGCCCGCTCTCTATATCTTTATACCTCCCAGTGATCTCCCGACTTCTCCTACAATACGCCATACTACAAGTAGCCGAACCACTTACTACGTAATTCCCCCATGAACTACCTTACCCCACTTACTCGCAGCACTCCTGCACTTCTCAGGATCTATGTACTTACTGGAATTTAGTATTGATACAGCTACCCATACAAAGTCCGATCCCTTCCGAATCCTCTGACTTCTGGCCTGGAGAACCCTTCACAGAGTTCAAACGAAATGCAATATTCGGCCAACTCAAAGATCTCGCATTCCTCTTTTCAATGGATGGTATATCGATCTTTCAAAGTCACACTGCATTTACAACTTGGCCACTGATACCGTATTAATTCGCAAGTAAGACAGTACTACTTGGCAGGATAGTATTAGTGTATAAGACAGGGGTAAAACAGCCTAATTTTGGCCGAGATATCCGAATCGTGTATTAGATATCACAATCACACTATGCTGTAAATCTCGACAATTGGATGGAGAACAAATATACGGCTTCCCAGCTTCGGATTCTTATGACCAAATAGGTAGCAGACGCATGGGAATGCGTATTCTGCAACTATGACATGATTGTAAGCTCAAGCTTAGGTAGCCTCCTGCATGTATCCTTAGCTAACACCGCTTAGACTGGATCATTTCGCAAATACTGTACCAATCGATACCACTGCAGACTCTGAGATTCATATTGAAGGAATCTCCAACTATACAGTACCCAACTGGCAACCACCTCCTGAGCCTGAAGGCCAACCGACCTGCCAACAGACACAGAGGATGAAGGTTCCGACCTTAAGATTTTAGATGATGAGAAGGAGGCGGATGGAAGTGATAACGAGCAGGGATATTATATTACTGAAGAAGAGGCTGTTCAATATGATACGATTACGCTTGGGGAGTAGGTTGTGTAATTAGATAACAATTATACCAGTGCAGGCGTTGTTCCGGAATTTCTTTTTTTTCCCCGGAAATTCCTTTATAAGACACTACTTCGTCTTTAAGCCAGTATCGTATATAAGACAGTAAATTCAAGGCCCCTCCGACCGCCCGTTTGTAAATAAGACCGCATTCCTACTTCCGAATTAATACGGTACTTCAATACCTCAATCTTCACCCTGAAATTCGAACCAAAGACGAGAATCTTATGCTTTTAAATGCCATTCCTGGTTTGCACCTGTTGACTTGGAGAGCTTTCCTTTTCCTTTGATATCTGAATCCAAAATACTTCAGTTACTTAGATGGCTACGGAAGCATACAGTTCACCTTGAGAGCACACATCATGCTAATCGGCACTGATATGCTCGCTCGAGGGTATATCGTATGGTAAATACGTGTCCAAAGTGTGTATTGTGCAAGTCCTATGGTCTCAACATGTCGTTATCATCCATTCTAATTCGTCAACTTGCCGTTCCCACTCTTACGGTAGCTCGTACTCGTCTTCCCTGCTCCGCATGTCATTTTTCCACCGTGCAATGGTATTGGTACCTCAGGAAATCGACCTCCTTCCGGAGATCTGCTAGTAATCTGTGGGTCGAATCTGGTTGGTTGTGGGCCTCGGCTGTGACGCCTTCGAGTGGGGCGGTGGCCATGCTTGGGTCGCTTTCGTAGCCGATTGGAGACGGTGGCTTGGGTGCCCAGTGACTGGCAGCTGGGTCTTGAGTGGTGTGGGGGTTATCTCAAATTTCCCTCGTTGTTGGTGTGCAAGGTGAGCCAGTAAGTATTTAAAAATAAATAAAAAAAGGTGAGCCGGTGGTATTTTTGGTAGCGAGTTATCTTTCCACGCATGGGATTTCCGAACAAGGTATAGTGCCGCGGCCGCCCCAGTTGTGAGGTCCTTGTACATCGACAGGAATTACGAAAAAAAAAAACTGGATCTAGGCCCGACGCGGTATGGCCTATTGATGACGAGGTCAAGCGGTTCTTCTTCCTCCAAGTTATGATCTTCAGACTGAAAGCTGAAGGGATCATTTTGAACATTACTCACACTGGATTCAGTGTGAGCGCGCAGCCGTCCTCTGCCAGCAGAAGGCGGGGATGCAGAGGACTATGTACATCATGGTCAGCCAGACTCATCCTGATTTGGGTGCGGGGGTGATACTCACTCGCTGCCTAGAATTAGTTGTGTTTGTAGCACCGTATTTTTGTCAATGCGTGCTTTTTGGGAGGGGCGTGTGCAATCCGACGCAGCACGTTGTTTTGAAGACTGTGCTATATGAGGCGGCTGTAGAACATTCTGATGCTCCTCCTCATCTGGCTCCTCCTCTGAAAATGATGGGAGTGCTTGACACCGGTGTAGACTTTGTAAATTAGGGACAGTGTGTCTGGAACTAGATCTTCGGGGTGGCATTATGGATGCAAAGGGGTGTGTAGGGTCCCCCTGCACGTGCGGAATTTCACAATGTTGACGTGGCGAGAGGTCACTACAATGCGGTCCGGAAGAATTGCACGAAGTCGTGAGAATTTGAGCAGTAAAAGGAGGGGGAAAGTGCAAGAGAAGGTCGCTGGATATGTATTTGGGGTTGAATGAAGAGCTAGTGGGGCTCTATCGATTGATGTCGGTATGGTGGCGGGGGGCCCTCGTCTCATGGAATTATGAACTCGAATATGTGGTTGAGCCTCTGCTCTGCCTGGAGATTGGGCGCCTTGACCTCTCTGGCGGAGGACAACAAGACATTGCGCAAGATTGTGGAAAGATTCAAATACCCATTCCATATATTCAACTTGATTGTCGAACCAAAAAGAATGAAGGCAATTGCCTGGGTTGTCGATATATCTCAATAATGCAACTCTGGACATGCTTTGTGAGCTAATTCGCAAATCTCCGTTATGCACATGCCTCCGAATCTGCATTACCGATGCGGTGTAGCCAACCCTCGGTTTGTTCGTAACCATGTGTAAGCTGATAGTTCCTGACGGTGCCACTCACATCTCCTTAACCCGAACCCCGTCCTGGATCTGGCCTCCTTCCGCACAGCATTTGAAGCTGCCCGTACGCCTGGAATTCATGCTTTCGCGGTCTCTAGATGTGCGTGCAATTCATGCTTTCGCGGTTTCTAGATATGCATGGAATTTATGCTTTCGAGGCTTATATATATAAGGCCGCGAATACATGGATTTCTCGCATATATATATATAAGCCCGCGAATGCATGAATTCCTACGAAACATATCACAAAGCGTGAACTCCGCACATATCGCAGTACAGTACCACGACTACGATTTCCCAATATGACTATTACATACCAGGCCAGGCATTGAGTAGTACAGCACCCGCGTGCGAAAGGGGGCTGAGCGCCATTGATCACTGTCATGCCACTTCTCTTGTTATCACTTATCTCATTGAGGTCGAGGCTCAGTCAGGCTTCCGGGTCATCGGCTAATCCGTTAATGACAGTATAGGGTCTCATCTTTAGTCTCATGCCAAGCCTCTACGCTCATCTTGGTATTTGTATTTATCTTGCGTGGTTCTGACAGATTAACTTGTCTTAACCTTGAATCCACCCGGGCTTCTGGGTGGCTCCTCATGGCTCCCCTAATGGGGCCGCATAGGACAAACAAGTATTTAAAAAAAATAAAAAAAAACTTATCTCATTGTCTTCGGAAAGTCTATATTGTCGGTCTTGGCAACTATGGTTTTCCTGTATATATACTTCCCTTCCCTGCGCTTTTTCCCTTTGCTCGTTATTCCCAGCATATTGAAGCGAGTGTTGCTGCGCGCAAGTTCCATGTATATATCTATTTCTCAATACTTCTCTGTGTATATAATAATTGGTCCATACAATGAATATTTCCGCTGCATGCAGATTCAAAGGTTGCAATCCCGTGTACGTAACTGGCTGGTGTTAGAACGTAGTAGGTGCAAGCTATCAGCGGCTATGAATAGTAGGAAAAACGTTTTTGTACCATGGTTAAGCAACGCCAGGCGTAGAACCTATAGCATTAACAATGTCAATTGAGTTGATGATACGAAGGGAACAAACTCTAACATCCAGACGTTCAGCTTATGTCAACCAGCGTCCGGACGGCTTTTGTTGCCCAAATGGCATGAGACTACCCAAATGGCGTCAGGACGTATCGCGACCCTTTTTTTTTTTTTTTTTAAAAATACTTGTTACTCCTGTTGTGGCGTTAGGGGGGCCATGAGGAGCCACTCAGAAGCCCGAGTAGATTCAAGGTTAAGGCAAGTTAATCTGCCAGAACCACGCAAGATAACTACAAATATATGTGTCGCGACCCACCCGGGCGTCCTGACGGATTTTGTTGCCCAAATGGCGTCCGGATTGCCTAGCAACCCAGCCTGGCGTCCAGACGCACAGGACGCACAGTGCAAACTCGCGTCAGGACGCTTGGTGGTACGTCCTGACGCAGATTTCTTTTTGGTGATGTGTTTATGGCATAGTGGATTGGGTTTTGAGTTCAAGTTCATTATAATTTGGAAGTTAGAGGTTCAATTCATCCTTTCATTTTTTCTTTTTTTTTTTTTTTTTTTTAGACTTTATTCCATCAAGACCACTACACAATGCCAAGCACGCAAAGTGCCCAGCCCAAACAGGTTCAGGGTAATACAGAGGCTGGATACGATTGCGTCTTAAATTAGCCAGTTTAAGACGCTGCAGAGACTGGACGTGATATAGTCTGGTTGGCACAACACCCTCGTAGAGGGACGTGATAGCGTCTGAAATCAGCCAGTTTAAGATGCCGCAGAGGCTGGACATGATAGCGTCTTAAATCGGCCAGTTTAAGACGGCACACGTGACTTTATCATTCGCAGAATCTTATCAGATTCTATCTTCCATCTTCACCAAAGATGCGAGATTTCGAGAAGTCTCATATTGCTACTGAGGACTCTCGATACAAGCATATCGTTCGGACCGGGAGAGGTATGCTTGTAACCAATATATGCTTATAGCAAGAGAAAATAAGTAACTATAAAATGAAGTTAACTAGCG
The DNA here is from genome assembly GCA_015179025.1 of Terfezia claveryi. Lineage (NCBI taxonomy): Eukaryota > Fungi > Ascomycota > Pezizomycetes > Pezizales > Pezizaceae > Terfezia > Terfezia claveryi. The sequence goes on along the minus strand of WHUX01000105.1, from coordinate 158,934 downwards.
CTAGGAATTGTTGTGGAATAGGCTTATGAATCCAAGCAGAGCATATAAACAAGAAATATCCAAACGAGACTAGTAGGTGTGGAAGCGGGAATGTCAAGGAGAGGACGCCTGCATTGAATTTCTAGAGTCTCAACACTTTTCTCCTCACGCTGTAGAACATCTTGTAGGTCCCTGATACAGTATTGGCTGTAGGTTCAGCTTGAAGCGAAAAGGGGAGTAATCCTTCAATATGCGCGGGCGCTACCCTGAGGTGTAACCGGTCCATGCCTTATGCTGTTGGACAACCGAAGATTTGGAAGAAGAGGCCATTGTTTTCACAGTCAGTACGTATACCGGTACATTATCGGATCACTCAAGTAAGTTAATTTGACAGTGAACAGGTGACATGAAATCGAGAGTGCATCATCATTTGACATCTACGACCATAGACTGAAGAAAACGAGGCATCCCGTCCGCTCTGCCATATCTAAGCTTCAGATCGCCAGGCTAGTACTGCAGTGGGTGACCATGCGGGAATCCCTGGTGTTGTAGATTTTTTTATTTTCTCACAGCACTTAGCTACAGTATATACATCATCAGGATGCTGATCACTCGGTTTGTTATGCGGTTTTCGACGATATTAAGCCTGATACAAAACCAAGTAAGATAATTTGACAGTGAACAGGTGACATAAAATCGAGAGTGCATCATCATTTGACATTTACGACCATATACTGAAGAAAAAGAGGCATCCCGTTCGCTCTGCCATATCGAGGCTTTAGATCGCCGGGCTAGTACTGCAGTGGGTGACCACGTAGGAATCCCTGGTGTGGTAGATTTTTTTGACTTCCGTTTTGTCTATGTCCACCACGATGATTGTAATGGTACTCCCATCCTAATGCCGATATTCCCCAAATCCCGAAACTATAGCATCTCTTGAAATTCCTCGTAAGTCAATAAGTACGAATAGGGGTATTCAGTCTTAAAATAATCAAGCGATTAAATTGAAAATTGTAATTAATCGACGTTCTAAGCCGAAAATATTCGTTCACGATTGATCGACCCTCGATCATAGGATTCAGCAAGCATATGTATGGTGACTAAGCGAAAAAAATAAGAATATTCTTGTATCCAAAATATGCTTATTTACTATGTGGGACCGGCGAATGTATGCTTGTAACCAATATATGCTTATATCCGGTATGCTTGTATCGAGAGACCTCTGTACGTACTTCAGACAGTAGTTCAAGTCCAGAAAATACACGAAAAGATATTTGGAGGAGTTAGGAGCAGATGCAGAAGTGTCCAAAGCCGATGGAGAGGAGTCAGGGGTGGATGCGGAAATTTTTTTTTTTTTTTTTTTCTTAAATACTTGTTACTCCTATGCGGCCCCATTAGGGGGCGCCATGAGGAGGTGGATGCAGAAGAGTCAGAGGTAGATGCGGAAGAGTCAGAGGTAGATGTGGAAGAGTCAGCGGTAGATGCGGAAGAGTCTGGGGCAGGTATGGCAGGCATAGAGGAGTCAGAAGTACATATCCCAGGTATGAATGCCCCATATCTGATATATTAAAGCTATAATACTAACGAGACATCATATACCAGATTCCTCTATAATTTTGGCTAGAGTTCAGGCCAATACTGCGAAGACTCGTACTCAGATGTGTATAAAATACAGCAAATCCCAACAAATTGCGCAATTTAATGTTGGCGATCTGGTATCACTTTATATTCCTAGAATTGACCGACATGCAACCAATGCACCTAGGCTTTTCTGCAAAATCACCCTTAAACCTCATCCAGATCGATATCAGTTGCTCACTCTACATGGCATACTGAACGGTTATTATCCCACCTGTGAGCTACAGAAACATCCGCCGAATTTTACTCATCCTGATTTAGATCGATTGCATGCATTATCCATATATAATGCACACCACCTATCATTAAGAGAGGCTGCTTCCTTAAGTACATTGACTGAGCCTGAAACTACATGTAAATGTAAAGGCAAATGTCAAACCCGCCGCTGTTCCTGTTCGCGTTTAAGCCAAGAATGTACACCCGATGTCATCCTGTAAATGTTATATGTACCAACAAATCGCTTTCTAGTTCGTCCTCATCCAAATTCTCTAAAGAGGACACAATACATGTTGCTGGCCCTTCTGCTTAATGTCCAATCTCATTTCTTACTTTACTCCCACTTTGTATTCCCTTGCGTGCTTTATTCCACCTTGTATCTACTATTTATCAAATTTTACATTTGGGTAATTATGTGCTCCAGTGTTCTCCCGCGGGGCCCGGGCCCCCCGCGAGACAACAAACTGTTCTCGTGGCAGGCCCGGAACAGCACCTCCAAAAAACAGGCTGCACCACGTCCGGCAGCAAAGGCTGGGAAGAAATCCCGACCAGCTAAAATACCCCCGCAGAAGACACCACCAAATGACAAATTGGCACAGGCGGTTGTGATTCACTGGGCCCCTTACGAGAGACCCATGGCAGATATCGATACAGGACATACAGGACATACAGGACCTGAATTATTGGCGCACGTTGGCTCCTGGGGGTAACCGGAGATTTGGTAAAGCCACCAGCTCCATTGTTGTATTTTTTGACAGGAAGCTAGCTGTTGGGAGTCACCTAAAGATAAGGCGACGCTGGCTCTCAATTGAGGCTTATGACTTCAACAGAGGAAAGTAGAGCGTGGATTTGTGAGCGAACGGTAATGGATTTGCTTATCATTTTTTCTTTACCTTGTTTGCCATTTTGCACTCCCATATAGTTTATACAGGTGGCGGGTCTTTTACAGTTTGATTTAGTTCAAGTGGATAGTTGGCTCGTGGGCGTACCTATAGGAATAGGAATAGCAACAGGCGAGCGGAGAGATCCAAGTGTCCACTGAACGAAGGTACGAACAGAGTGAGTTGGTACTGGAGAGAGGAATATGAAGAGAAGAAGATGTTCTTATACACAGTGAGTGCATGTATTGTATTGAGTAAAGTGATGACTTAGTTGTCTCGAACAAGTAGGAATATGAACGAGATATATATACATGTATGAGCGTACGGTACATCTAAAGCATGAAGAAGAATGAGAAGGAGAAGCACATGTCCGTTGCAAGCCGTATAGCTAGGCATGAAGCAATGATTGCGAGCACGCCACATGAGTGAAGCACGCAATATGATGTGCAAGCCGCTGCGAGCCGTATAGCTAGACGGGAAGCACGCATATGATGTGGTGTGCAAGCCGAAGACGGCTGTATGTGGTATAGGTAGCAAGGCATGGGCGGAATGAACGGAATGACATGTACTGCATTCATTCTAACATACCAAGTCTTTTAAGATGAGGGAACAGGACCGTCTCGTAGCCTAGACGTATAGACTCCAGAAAGAAACAAAAAAACTAGCAGATCATGGCTGTGACAACCTCTCAGCTCTAGGTAGCTGAATGAATACAAATGGACTATTAGATAATAACCCAATTGAAATGGAGGATGCCTCGGAGGATGAGCTGGTGAAGATCACAATCGACCGCGAAGTAGATGCAACTGTGACACGTTCCACAGCGCCCAGGCCAGCTCCGGCTAACACTGCCTGCGCCGGGATTAATGATAGCCTAGTTGTATATATATATGATATGGTCTAGTTAAGTATTGTTATTAATTGAAGTGCGTTATGTACCAAATCCAGTAATTAAATTCATTGCCCGCCAGGGGCATAGTGGGTATGCCGGAGGCATGATTGCCTGCGAGCGGCCCAGAACATATAGGAATTGATCACCATGTTACAAATGCAAACCGTTTGTTCTGTGAGATTGTTCAGAGGCTCATTCTGAGTGATATCAAAAAAATTGGTATTCTCAATGCTTTTATCCAACACGGGAACTACAGCGGCTTCCACCGAATTTTACTCATCCAGAGTTCGCTCAGTTCGACAAATTATCAATATACAACATAAACCCCTTGTCATTCAGAGAGGCTGCATCACGAAGTACTTTTAGTCAATCTGAAGCCCCCTGCCAATGTTAAGGCAATTGTAAAACAGCTGCTGTTTTTATATGCTGTCGAGCCAGGAATGCACTACCGGGTATCATCCTACAATATAAAATGTATGAACAAATCTTGTTCCAGTCCGTCCTTCTCCTGCTCTCCGTCTCAAGATGACACAATCCGTGTAGGAGGCCTTTCTGCTTAGCCAGTCCATCCGTTTTGTACTACATACTCCTATTCGACCCCAGTAAGGGGACCAAAAAGGACAGAGCAAGTTAATCGGCCAGATCCAGCGTATATATGCGGCAAAGTAACAGAACTCAAAGGCCGAGAGGCGACCACAAATATGATCCAACAGAATCAGAACAGGAGACGATTGGAAAAGCAAAATAATTGAATGCGGAACTTGAACTCAAGGCCCTATTGGCTAAATATAAATTTCACTTTCATACTCTTACTCCACCTTTGCCAGTTCACACGAGCATGTCCTTCCTATTGGAATGACAAGGTTATGGGTAGGAACACTAGCAACGGATGGATAGATGAATGGCCAATGAAGGACCACTTCACCTGAGATATTTACGTAAGATGTGTGTGTGAGACTGTACGTGAGTGTCACGTATGTCCAAGTAACGTATGCGAATGTGTGTACGTGAAGGTATGCTTATCTGTAGAGTATGAGTGCGTGCTTATCTATCCTACCCCCTTTAGAAAGGTGTTCCCCAACACTTTATATATACATGTACAGGGATATGCTAAAGGATGAAAAATATTTGCCGCAGCTACGTGAGTGGCAACACTTAAGTTTAAAGCAGGTATGTGTGACACATGTGCTTTTCAACACTACCATAATATAACTGCCGGCGGGCGGATTAACTTACTCCAGTGCTGCATCCACGCAGAATTTGGTCTGCGTAATGCATATTTATTTTTGAAACAAAAAGAAGAAAATTAGCCACATTCATCCTATGCACTAGCACATGTTATCGCCATCATGTTATCCCCCAAATGCCTTCCAAGCTGTGTCTTGACTAGGCTTTCAACCATAGTGACAACCTCGTGCAGACTCAAGCAAAATATATTTTGAAATTCAAGGATGTCTTCCACGCCTTCATCTACCCATGCTTTCACAATAGAATCGACAAGCCGAGTGACTCCGTCCTCGGCCACCCTGCACTCTGAAGCCCAGAAGTGCCAGTGATTCTTGTCGTTCTCGTCGTCGGTCATTATATCAAAGTACTGTAAAAACTGCATAAGCTGGTGCCTTAGGTTTGTTTGAACTTCTGACATGATTGGATTAAATGGTTTCAAAGTCTGGATCTGCGCGAGTGCAGCGGGAAAAATTTCTATAGGGCTCGGTTATATACCTATCCAATGGCCTTGTCAGTAGCCACGTTCTCTTTGAATATCTCGGTATCCATGGCCTTCTCCAAGTGTCTAGGCCATCCCAGATTTCTGGGCATGAACGTGCGCCAATAATGCTCCCATTCCGTATTGTCTATGCCATGGTCTCAGGCAGGGTATTCCATGCACTACAAAATCTTTCATGTCAACATTCTCCTCATTGTCGACGGGCTTGCGTGTTTGGCAGGCTGGGGCCCTCCTTCTTGGGACACATCCTCCGAATCTATTGCCCTCTCATAATCGGGATAGATTTCCATATGGTAAGAATCTGTTTTCATCAACCATGACATCATTTTCTTGTACCTTGTTTGCTGTGGGTGGCGTGTCAGCTACCGTTTTTCTGTCTTTGGCCCTCACCTTTCCCTTTCCCTTGTCTTTCTTCTTTTTTCTTTTTCTTTTTCCTTTTTGAAGTCTGAGCCCTGGTTGGTTATGAGACGGATTACCCTTCCTCTGCTTCTTCCTCTCGATTGCCTATTTCAACTCCGCCCATCCGCCATTTTTAAAACCCCTCTAATCGGCTCCGTTGAGGCACCTTCAACCATTGACGATGTAGCAATATTTTTGTTTGGGGAATTCGCTTCCAATTTTCATTGTCACTGTGGACCAATATTTAGTTCAACCTCCCTCGTTACTGTCTTCGTCATTTGTAGAGTCTCCCCAATGCTTTCCTGGTTCCGTTGTATCCTCAAGGGGTCTTCTGTTGGCGTCCGCCTCCGCATTGATTGCGTTTCATTTGATTCGCAGCCGCGCCGCTTTTCCGTTTGTTGTGCCAAAGCGTGGAACCACTTGCCGCTCTTGAGCTATGGAACCAGTCGCCAAACATCACCATCACCTCGCGGAATTCTATAACTCAGCTCTTGTCTTGGTATAATTCACATTTGTTCCCTTCGCAACCGCTATGGAATTCTATTTGCACCGATGTTGGAGACGCTCTGGTTGGCGAGATCGATCAAGTGGTCCTACAAGGTGTTGTACATGAACCGATTGATGGGAACTATCAACTGGCACGCCACAAAGGAAAGCCGCAGTACTCTACGTCACACAATCAACTCACCACGCAAGGGAGACCCAACGCTTCTACGAACCCCGTGGAGATACATGATGAGGTCTGAGAGGAGTGGGGGAGGCTGACACTTATTGGCAAAGCGAGTAATCTCCATAATAACTGGCTCAAGGAAGGAGCCAGGATCCACTGGAGGTTCAGTATAAGCCTCCCAATTCTGCATCTAGCATTCGGACTCGCAAGATGATGGAGACAGACACCCACGCCGACTTAAACGCCAACGGGGGCCAACGAGAAACAATGTCAGCCAGGCCAAATTTACTTGTTTTACTCATAAAAGTGCCAAACGGCAAACAGATGTAAGTAAAACAGACAACAAAACGCCTCAACTGCGTATAGCAAACTGATAATGATTTCAAGTGAGGCAGGACCCTATGCTGTCAATAACCGGCTGGTGCCGGATGAACCCGAGGGGCCTGACTGATCAGCCAGCTCAAAGAAGGAAGTCCAAAGAAAGTGCAGGGAACACCTAGCGGCTCTACGTCAGAGAGCACATTGGGGTGGTCTAATATCTAACAACGACACGCTGTGGGAATGGGAGAAGTTTCTGAGTCCGCTGGAAAAAGCAGAATGAAATCTAAGTAGTCGTTTCAGTACAAGGACCAGATTCCCACGCAGACCAGGGAGTACAGACTCTAGAACCGGCAAATACAGGAGCAAGTACCCTAACGCTACCACCACAGGCAATAACCGCGACGCCGAACAAAATTGACGGCGGCAAGCAAACATAATAATCTTATATTCTGTGGCTCGTAGTTGGAGAATATCTACATCGGTAAATGGTGGCAAGCCCAGCCGGGTGTGAAGCCAATCTTGGGGGGAAGCGTACGTACATTCAGTTGCAAGCTCCTCTTGAGTAGCAAGAATACGTACATTCAGTGACAAGCCTGCTTTGGGGATTTAATTTGAGAAAAGATTTGATGCATGCATTAACATTGCCATCCCACTCAAGAATGCTCCCCAAAACACTTATCAGCTACGTCTCCAAAAGGGAGTCCTTTTGAAATTTAGTTCCTTACATGCGAGTGGCTCTCAGGCATAGGTGCTTTAAATCCCGAGGTACATACATATTTTTTCTTCATTTAAACTCATTACTCCAGGTATTACATAGGCAGAACGAATCAACAATCTCATTCTTAAGTCCCATTTGCCCATAATCTATGCACCTATTCACCAACATTACTCTGGATCTTGTTGACATTTAAAACCACCCCACTTCTTACCTGTAGTATTATCGGCAATCAAGTGCGGTGACGGTGAGGGATCTTGCTTGACATAAAAAAAATGGCAGTTGGATGATTTAGGCTCCCTGCTATATTGTTAGTATATCTATGCCACTCAACATTTATATTCTGTTCTCGTAACACTAAAAACCACTATTGATCTCCGAAATACTTGGTGCTGGGGGCAACTGGGAGATCAAAGGCATGGTATATATCACAACAGATCCAGGCCACATCAGGGCATGGATATATGCGAGCGGGAGAGCGTAGAACCATTTCTCTGTGTATAGAGGGACCAGAACGCGCCAATTTGGGAGAGTGTACATGGATTCCAGATGGGTAGGGGGGAAAGACCCTGTTGGGGCCGGAGGAGGACTAGAAATGGTGGGTGAAGATGTGGGAAGCCACGGATCCAGGGTCGGGAGGAGGAGCAGGGTGCTTGATCCTTCTTTTTGGTTTATATGTAAAGAGGGAAGGGGGAGGGAACGGCCCAGTGGTTGGATAATCCAGTCGAGCCACGCGTTCTCCCGTCATATGTTGAAACAACTTGAATACGAGTAATGAATTATTAAAGAATGAAATACCGCTATTGTTGGAAAATAACAATTAGAGAATCCTCGTGATAGGGAAGGAATGCCGTCAAAAAGAAAGGTATAGCCGCAGAGGAGGATCACCCAGCAGGGGCGGCGGACATTTGAGAATTTACAAATCAAGATCCACGATTTTGAGGAAAGTTTGCGGATGAAAAAAACAAGCGGGGGGGGGCAGGAATTAATGGCGGAAGAAAGTGACACTGGAACAGAGGCAACAGCGGGGGGTGGTTTTGTCGTTCTACCGTAGAGGGGATGTTTGGGTAACAGTTCTTTGGTAACAGCCTCGAGGATATAATCACTTACAATAGCCACAATCCCTCCTCATGACTAGATATTTCAATACCAGTACAGACTTACCGAAAGAAATAAGCACAGGGCAATATAGTGCGTAAATCAGCTCTTGCAACATAAAAACCCAAGTACTATCTCTGCACGTGCATGGAAACAATGTGGACGAATAATTCATATACAACATACACACCACTTGCCAATACCTCACACAAACACCACTTGCCACTTTCTCTGTCATAGGCTAGGCGAACACATGTTTTCCCCATCATGCCACCCTAAAATTGCCCTCCAAGCTCTCCCTTCACTAGGTTTCGAACCATCCTCACAACCTCCTCCTGGCTCATACAGAGGGTAGTTTGAAAATCCTTAATGTCGTGCATGTGTTGATTCACCACCCAATCCTGCACAATAGAATTGACAACGCGAGTCACCACGTCCTTGGTGACCTTGTACTCTGAAGCCCCGAAGTGCCAGTAATACTGGTCATTATCACCCTGGGTGATTATATTGAAGTTCTGTAAGAACTGCATGAGCTGACGACTCAAATTTGTCTCAACAGCTGACATGGTTGGATTAAAGGGTTATTGTGTTTGCCTTTGCTGTTGTTTTGCCTTTGATGTTGTTTGCCTTTGCTGTTGTCTTTGTCTTTGAAGTCCGGAGCAGTTGAAGTGTAGTGGAAGGAATATTTATAGAGGTGGGTATTTAGCTCAGTTATATACTGTCCAAAGGCCGTGTCTGTGGCTACGTCTGCTTGCAGGATTGGGGTATCTATGGCCGCATCCAAGCGCCAAGGCAAACCTAGACTGCTGCACATGACCCCTAACTACCATCTTCACGGGCACCCTACTTGAATTGACCAGCATGCCAAGGAGTGCGAGGATTACATTTTACCCCCGAGGTCAGGGGTAGAGGTAAACATCAAGAACGCCCTCACCGAACTCGCCAACTCCAATGATGTAAGGATTTCGTGCGTCAGAGGCCACATCGGCATGGAAGGGATTGCGAAGGGGACCGGAGGGCATACTTCGAGTCATTTCTGGGAGAGATTAGAGGCACTGAAAGTACGGTAACACACGGAGGAGTACTCGCCACCTCCAAGAATGTCAGGAAGGAAGCGAGGCCGAGGTGGGGGTATGGGACACGGAGGTGCGAGTGGGACAGACTCGCTACAGGTTGATGCGAACCGACAAGGGACCTCAGAAGAGCATATCGGGAAGTCAGATACTAAGGCATGCGGTTACCGGGTACTTAGAGGACTCTCGACACATTACTTTCGAATGCCCCCGGTTCAGACGAGAAAGAGCCCACCTCTTAGGAATCAGGAACACTTGAGAAGAGTTGGATAAGATGGAGTGGAGGAAGGAGGGCGAGGAGAGTTTTGAGGCCATGGAGGCCATCTTCAGTAACTTATATCATGAGCTCACCTGATTCTCTCACGTTGATTTTTTACAAGTTCCCTTTGTTCACATCCGTTCAACTGGGTTTAGTTTCACAGTTCTCACTGCTTATTTATTTTGTTATAGCTCCTTTTGGTTTTGGCGTTAGGGTCAAGGTCTAGTAAGGCCCCCTGGGGCATCGAGCGTAGGCCCTTTACTGACAGCATGGGGCGTCGTCTCTTTTATTGGGTTCGTGTGGACCGGGTGTGGTGGTGAGTTTAGAAAAAATAAAAAAATAAAAAAACGTGTGCGAGGGCCGAGCTTTGTTACTGTGATCAAATTCATATATGCGGGACATCTTGCATGCTAGCAATCTTGGCGAGGGGAGAGCCACGTGATTAGTACTATTACGTGCCACAAGCAAGGTTGGCTATGTAATAATGGCGCAAGTTTATCGGCTCTGGAAACGCTTTAAACGCATAGAAACTACAACTAGCACACTACCGGTATTACGCACAGGCCTCCGTTGCATCGCTCGAGACACGCCAATCCCAGGAATGCTATCAAAATGGAAGGGAGGGAATAGTCTGGGGGAGGGAATGTCGTCAAATCGAAGAGAGGGTCACACGGGACACAGCAGCAGGGCAAGGAGGGCCTACAAAAGCATAGCAATAAAAAATAAAATAGAAAAGCATGGACTCAATATTGCCAATGGAATGTTCGAGGCAACTGACGCTTGAAGTGGTGGTTAAAGGAGGGTGGGGACAGAGTGACGAGTGGGTCTAGGCTGCTGTGCAAGGAATTTAAATATATGTTACAGGTTAAATAGCTGCAGAGGAGCATCGACGAGCAAGGGTACTCCGGCCTTTGAGTATATAGAAATGGATGTGCGGGGTTTAGGGGATAGTTCAGCAGTGGAAAGATGAGAGGAGAAGTGGGCGAATTAACGACTAAGGATGTTAGCAAGCAAACTGAGGCAGCAGAGGTCAGCTAGTGACGGTGGAAGAAAAATGCAGGGAGGGTATGGCGGCTCTATATCAGAGGGAATATTAGGAGGAGATTATTATTTACCGTAACCACGACGGAATATCTGTTCACTTGTTATGAACTAAATCTTGAAATACGAATGTTTAGTCTTTAGTTGCCAAAAAAAGAACTAGGTGAATGGAAAGGACGCAAAGCAAGGTTTTTAAGGTGACTAAATCATTTCTTCAACACAAAAATACCAAATACTGTCTCGGTGTGCGCATGGAGACCCATGTGGACATTGAATACCTCACAAACACCAATTGCCACATTCTCCGTCATAGGCTTGTTATCTCCATCATGCCACTCCAAAACGCCTCCCAAACTCTTGCTTCACTAGCTTCTGAACTTCACTGATGACCTCCTCCAGACTCATGTCGAGTTCATTTTGAACATACATGATGTCTGTTATACCTTCATGCACGTATCCCCACACAATAGCATTGACAAGGTGAGTAACTAAGTCCTTGGTCACCTTGTACTTTGAACTTCCGAAATACCACTTATATTGGTCATTATCATCTTCGGTAATTATATCATAGTTCTGCGAATTTATATACTAGTATTGAATAGCAAGGTTGTTGGAAGACGTTGTGTTGAAATATTGCTGTGTTGTCGCTTCTTGAAATTGTCTATTAGTTATCTGTCGTTTTGTGCCGACGTCGGAATCCTTCTCCCTTGTCATTCTTTACTAGTAGAGCCTGTTCGGACCCACCGTCGAGGAACTTATATACTACTTAAGTATTGAATAGCAAGGTGGTTGGAAGACGTTGTTTTGAAATATTGCTGTGTTGAAGAGGGGTCACGGAGAGGTAATCCTGTGAGAAGGGTACAATGGAGCATGTAAGTGTGGCTATGGAGTTATCTGTCGTTTTGTTATCTGTCTATCGTTGTTTGTTACCAGACTACGTTGTTTGTATATAGTTATCGATGGGCGATTTGACCCTTGAATCCACCCAGGCTTCCTGGTGGCTCATCATGCGACCATACACGAGGAATGAGTTCAAAAAAAAAAAAAAAAAAAAAAAAATATCTGCAAAATTACAAGAGCTGACGCCTGAAGTTGATTTCAACTGCTGACATGGTTGGATTAAACGGTTATTATATTTGCCTTTGGTGTTTTGTTGAAGCCTGGAGCTGCTCGATTGTAGTGGAAGGAATATTCTAGAAGTTGGACTTTAGTTCAGTTATAGACCTAGGTATCCTCGTGGCCGTGTTCGCTATGAAAACCTTGGTACCACCTATAGGAATAGCAATAGGCGAACAGAGAGATCCAAGTGTCTAACGAAGGAAGCTATCAAGAGAGCGAGATGGTTACAGCAGAGCGATGAATATGAAGAAGAAGAAGACGTTTGAAGAAGCAGTGAGTGTATGTATGTATTGTGTGGAATGATGTATGTGACTTGGTTGTCTCGAACAAGTAGGAATATGAACGAGATATATATACATGTATGAGCGTACATCTAAAGCATGAAGAAGAAGGAGAAGGAGAAGCACATGCCCGTTGCAAGCCGTATAGCTAGGCATAAATCAACGATATGAGTGCGACCAAGGTATGAAGCACGCAATATTATGTGCAAGCCGCTGCGAGCCGTATAGCTAGGCAGGAAGCACGCATATGATGTGCAAGCCGAAGACGGCTGCATGTGGTAAAGGTAGCAAGGCATGGGTGGAATGAACGGAATGTACTGCATTCATTCTAACACCACCTAACGTTCTGGACGTGATCTTTATCTTCCATCTTTGTGGGCACCCACTTTGAAATTAATACACCGAGCGGCGTGAGGGCCAAGCTTTGTCATTTGGATTGCAATTACATATGTTGCGGTCAATGGAATCTTGGAATTAAAGCAATCGGGTGGTTCTTATGCACGAGTCCTCTACGACCCGAGCTGCCTACACAGTTGGAATGAAGCAACAATCTCACTCCCAAAGTCTCATTTGCTCCTCATTCGTGCACCTAAGGAAACAGCATAAATCATGTATGCTGCTAAAAGTTAAAACAACCGAAATTTCTATAGTGTAGTACGATCAACAAACAAGTGAGGTAATGCATATAGTTGACATGGGAAATGGCAGATACTGTATATGACGGGAAAGCGGGACACGACAGGGGTCCGGGACACTTTCTTGGCAACGCCGAATCGGACTTTCTCACGGGTATCTCGACCAATTTCATTCCAATGTTCATGAAACTTTGGGCAGTTCTTCTTGAGGGCCTTTAGGTGCTCCTGCAGGTGCCCTAGACCTCCTTCACATCCTCTGCATTACAAAGACCCACAGAGGTAAAAGGTACCATTTGGGCACTATTACGGCTACCATTATCCCAATTGTGTACATTATAGGGCCTTAGCTTCAGGATATCTTCATATATATATGTTAAGTCCTGTGCAAAGTTTGGAAGCAATCAGGCAAATATTCGTTAATACCAGAAGTTAATTAAAGATGCTATATGAGACATGACATACAAATTAGGATTAGTGGATGAAAATCTCAAATGATTTCATCCCACCTTATATATTATGGGAGTACTCAACTTACCGTGTACTTCCCCAAAATAATAGCAGCATATATAATATAACTGCAGCTATATAAACTTCTCTAAGCAATAGAAGTTTCCTCTGTGGGTCTTTGAAATGCAGAGGATGTGAAGGAGGTCTGGGGTACCCTACAGGAGCCACTAAAGGCCCTCAAGAAGAACCGCCCAAAGTTTCATGAACATTGGAATGAAATCGGTCGAGATACCCGTGAGAACGTCCGATTCGGCGTTGCCAAGAAAGTGTCCGGCATCCCTGTCGTGTCCCGTCATATACGGAGTAATTGGAAATCACAACTGTATTGATATATTGATGCGTCTCTACATTGATTATCTGTTCTCATACCCCTGTAATATAGGAACTTACATTCAGATCTGGCGCTGGTGCACTGTAACTTCTCCCTATCCTCCCACTCATTTCCCATCTGCGCATTGGCACCTGGCCTCATGTCCACGGTAGCGTAATAGGTTGTGACTACACAGCACCATTGGCCAGATCGGATTCTAATGACATATATGCGAATAAGTTTCATTTTAGTTACTGAGCGAGTGGTATCGCTGGGTATTGAATGGAGGATGCAGCAGTAGACTCTTAGAGCAGTGAATCAGGGTGATGCGAGTGCAAGAGCGAGAAGAGCGTGTGAGTGTGTGAGCAGCATATCGGATGTTCGGTCAAGAGTAGACAGTCTTATTGAGTCTATCAAGAGAAGCATATCAATACATGAGTGTCCTGAGAGCTCGTATATGTACATATGAGATCAGGTGTAAGAACAATCCAAGCGGAACAGCCTAGTAAAAGCAAGACCGTGAGTATGCGCAAGCATTATGCATGCCTGATGCGTAAGTATATGCAATAGCACATGAGGATATTGATATATAGACTAGTAAGCGAAGATAGTGAATACATGTGAACAGCAAGTACGAACACACGTGAAGAAGAAGAATTAACACAGAGATCCGTTAGCAGGGCAACAAGTGCTCGCAATAGGTATCAGCAATACATAGCGGAGAGACTTACCGGTAACTGTATGCGTAGAGAAATGGTCATTTCAACAACCTCCATACACATTCTATGCGTTTCACATGTAGTTTCCCCTGGATACATATGTGATGACTAAATATCCAAGTTTTGCAAGTGACGCTTTCCATGGGAATTTGAGTACTTGGTATGGAATGATATAGGGCCTAGAAGGTACATTATTTAACTAAAATTAATTGTACAATAGATTAAGATGCCTGCCTCGGCTGTATTCACAAAATCATTGGACCGACGGAAACGACTGCTCTAACGGAACTTACATAATTCAATTCCCAATTCAAAATAAATAATTCCTGTGACTTACATCCGCATTAGCCATGATATATGCATCTATTTCCTCCAAACGTCCTATGTATATACAGCCAGATATTTACTTACCCTAGTCGAGTATTTGGGGCCATGGCTCCTTGCACACTTTGCCTGCGAAAATTCTATACGTGAAGGTGTCATATATTCGCAAGTTTCAGCTCGTTCAAGCAAAAATCCAATTGATTTGTGTTGAAAACGAGGCTGTTTACAGCCCAGCGGGAGGGAGATTTCCCGTGGGAGTTCTGGGAAAATAGGACGCATTGTGTGGGAGCATGGGAACATGTGTAGCCTCTTTGGGTTTTGTAACGTAGAATACGGAGGGAACTTTTATGCTTACTCTGGGTTCACACTAATATAAACTGAGGATACCTACAACGTAAGAGGCCTGCATGACCCTCCTGAATAGCTGACTTGGGATACAGTAATTCCAAATCAGAAGCAGGAAAAAAATTGTTTCCTACAAGTTGCTATTAGGCTTTTAGGATACCCGGCTTCATGGTTAATTGGGAGCTGGTCAGATGACACTCCTACACTCAGGTTGAACGTTGGCGGCCGGTCGCAGCTACGGTGCCTTAACTTTGCAGCCTGAACGTTTCACCGAGCAGGAATTTTGACATGGACATAACAGCCATCGCAATATGACCCAGCGGTAGTGAAACCTTAGCTGTGGCGTGCCACATGGCCACAATTGTGTACAGGCTCACCCGATATAAAAGGCGGCGTGTGCCATTTCCATATCAAATTTAATCCTTACAGTCATCCCCTCTCAGCACCGAACTAGTCTCGACTCACAACTTACATTTTTTAGACGTCCATAATATTGTATCACGCAACCCCAACACTAGGAATTCAGTCCTCTCTAAAAACAATCCGATGCCACCCAAAACAGCCGTCTGCCCATCTGGCCCAACCCCTGTCAAATCCGAGAGCGAAAACGGGGTCACCCAAGGATAGTGATTTTATCGGCAGGGCTACACAGCGGACATGGTTACGAATCGCTCATATGCAGAAGAGATTTATCAACTGATACATGTAAGGTAACGAAACAACCCATGGTATTCTTTGGATTTAATTTAATTTGAATGTTATTACACTTTGAAAGCCCTGTAGGGAAAAGACAGGGGGATCTCCGAGTTGTGATTTTAGAAATATATTGCAATCTCCTAATCAATGATTGTTAAAGTCTAATAAATGACACAGGAGTATACGAACTTTAAACTAGTAAAGTATTAAGTATATTCGTTAGGCAAGCGGAAGTAGCACTAGAGGGGCAGCGCGGATCGTAGAGCGAGACTGCCTGGGATAAATTGAAAGCTTCGAGCCTGTAGGATAGCAACAGCTATTGACACAAGCATTTCCATAGTAACTGGGAAAAATAAGTGGCTCATCCTCCTACACCAGCCAACTATTGCTATGCCCCTGCATCTCCTACGCAGGGTACTAGCATTTACCCCATATGCCTTTGCTATCTTTGCCTTTGATTCACTAGAATGCTTCCGCACATAGTCCATGGCTCGTGCTAGCTGCTTATCATGGATCTGGAGCTCGAGCTGGAGCTGCTTAATCTTTTTGGACGTCTTTGGTGGCATCGTTGCGATTTACAGATCAATAAAGCAGTTGCAACGTTGCAGTAGAGATATTTGGGCGGAGCCTGAGACAGAGTGCATTAGACTATAATCGCGCTTTACGTAGTTACTTAGGTATAGTACATTTCTCATCATCCCACAACGTTCAATGCATCTTATTCAGGGTATGTTGTTTTTGCCACTGAACTGGTTCAACCATAGCCGTATCGCTGGAGTTTTTGTGATACAGCGTGTTGGTGCAAGAATGAATGGGAAGGCAGGCCAATATCGTGTATAGAGGTAGCATGTATGTGCTTCTCCGGAAAAAGGGGTCTTCCCTTGGCCGCTGTGAAAATAACCAATAATTCTCACGAGAGTCGAACGCGAGTACCTAGGATTTTTTATTTTTATTTTTATTTTTTTTAAATACGCGAGTACCTAGGAACCTTGAGCCAAATACCTACGTTGACTTGGAACTTCGATTAACCAACTCCGCCAGGACAAAGCGGAACCGATCTTGGCGCTGCAGACGTTGCCTCGGTGCCTCGCATTCGTTGCGACTGATCGGGTTGGCCGGGGGGGCATTTAAGAGGGCTGAACACGAGCAATCTGCCATTCTTGCATAGCCAACCGGTCTACCGGATGTATCATCTTCCGACTGCCGGTTCTTTTCATCTACCAGCCTTGACGTGCCCAGAGGATGGCTTCCACGGGGGCGTCGCAAACTATCAAATACCTGACGCTCCGCAGGGGAGAGCTGGGTTAGAAACCTGTATTCCCATTTCATGGGATCGTGACCACCCTCTTGCTTCACCCACATGGCCTAGCTATGGCCAACTACATGTTTGTGTATAAATACCGGACCCTTGGTAAAATTGATGGCATCAGCATGTACCGGTACCGCAAACCCGAATCTAGTGAGTATACTGTGGAATCACCCTTCAATCACAGCAATGGACATGACCCCGCCCACCACTCAACCTCAAGATAATAGCCAAAGCTCTGAACAGCCTGAGGTTCAATCACGCTCTCTAACCGATACCAAGTCGTCTCCCATGCCCCTGCATCTCGTTCAACAGGATACGGATTTAGTTCAATCGTCGGAAGGAGCTGTATATGAAATATCTAACTCTGGAGAGCCAGATTCTGAATCAGACACCGAGGTGGACACTGAGTCGGACTACGTGTCAAGTGGGGTGTCGGACTACGAGTCTGATGAAGAGTTAGACTGCCAGCCAGAGGAGTTGGGCTATATCTCCACAGAATCTGAGGGAGAGTTGTATTCCGACTCTGGGGAAACATCGGACAACACAGAATTTAGCTATGAATCTGACTCGGAGTATGACACCTACGAGGACAGCGAAACTGAAGAATCGGGCAGCGAAGAGTCAGAGTCGGGATCAGAAGATGAGCACGTGAAGGCAGAACCCACCAACAGCTAGCTTGTACAGACTAGATAAATTGTGACTCTTAAACGTTCACCACAATTAGACAAAGATGATACGAGGGTTGTCGGCGGGCCTCAATGACAGTCCGCCAGAGGCAGCAGTGATTGGTAGAATTGGACAGATTATAGTCACTAGAGTGAATGTTTATAAGGTGGCTGTGGAAATGGAGAAGGAATTTAAAGGAAAGATTTCTTAGAGATGAGGGTATGTATATTTGGACTAAGAAAGAGAAATGAACCTGAGTCGTTGGTGTGATGAGAGCATTTACATCCATTATTCAACTACGCAGACTTCACAGCTGCAGTACGACGTACATTCTCTGGATATTATTGTCTTATCCCTACCTCCTAGAGCCAGATAGCACTCATCAGATTTACTGCTTTCCTTTTTTTTTTGTTCTTCAAGATATACTCATTACTCTTATTCAGTCCTACTAAGGCGACCATGAGGAGCCACCTGGAAACCCGGGTGGATTCAGGACAAGGTAAGTTAATCTACCAGGTCCAGCGGATGGGAAGCAAAGAACAAATATAAAAGATCCGATGTAGGAAAGGACAGGACCTATAGTATTAATAATGGGTAGTATCATGGAATATTCTTCGCAGTGAGTTATGAGGTTTGATTGAACAAGTAGAGGTTTAAGCAAACGGAGGTTTGAGCTTTTGTTATGCATACAAATAGACTCGGTTTTCACTCAATATTCCTTCATATATTGCCCAGAGTCAATTCCGGAATGGAGTGATTCCGCAGCGGACCAGAACATATCCATGCCGTTCCTTTACTGAGCTTCCGAGCTAACAAAATATCCATAGTTTTAGCCTTCGCAAATACTAGTTATGCGCTACCAGAGTGTACTGTACATGCTAGACCTGCGCTTTGGTGAAAAAAAGTATTATTTTTTTTTTAAATACTTGTTACTCCTATGCGGCCCCATCAGGGGGGCACCCGGAAACCCAGGTGGATTCAAGGGTGAGGCAAGTTAATCTGTCAGACCCGCGCAAATAAATACAAATACCGAGGCGAGGCCCCATGCTGTCATTAACGGACTGGCCGATGGTCTGGGGACCTGACTGAATGACCCGTGAAACTGGACTGCCCCATGCTGTCATTAACGGACAAAACCGATGACCCGGGGCCTGACTGGGCATCGACCTCAAAATGAACTAAATAACCCATGAAGCTGGACTTGAAGGACTTGAACTCATACAAAGGGAACTCGTGAAAAGGTGAGCTAACTAGGTGAGCTCGTGATATAATAACTTGAAGAAGGCCTCCGTGGCCTCATAGGTCTCCTCTCCTTCCTTTCTCCATTCCGGCTTGTCAAGCTCCTCCCAACTGCGTTTCTCTCCCAATAGGATCCCTTCTGGAGCGGTCGAAACGTGGGCAGTCAAAAGTGATGTGTTCTCCCGTTTCCGATGGGTAACCTCACTTTGGGAAAATATCCAGGTTGATGCACGCAAAAGTGGTATTCGTGTAGTAAATAACCATTCCCGTACATAGCTACGCCCTTGCTATTTACTCATGCTGATACCAATATTCATTGCTTCAAGTTACTGCTTGCGTATCAATCAGTTCATTATTGCTTACGCATTTACCTATGCATCAGGCATAGTTCTTACACATGTGCACGATAGTATTCTTACTTAGGCTATTTAGCTTGGGCTGTCTTCCTAGATCTTTACCCTGTTCCGGTATCCATATATACGAGCTCTCAGTGCACTCATGTATCAAGAGACTTATGCTTCTCGAGATAGACTCAGTAGACTCAATAGACTGTCTACCTTCGACCGAACACTCAATAAGCTGCTCGCATTCTCTGCTCTATTGCACTAATAGTCCGCCGCTGTAATTCGGACTTTCCTTATACAAGCCTTATTCTCGCCCTAACAAATCAACTTGTCAGCTTTCGGGGACTATGCGCTTAGACCGGATGCGATGTCATAGGTTCGACTGTAGCTACCTCGCACTGGTAGCGGCTCACAACCACAATGCCGGTACCCCCTAATGTTCAGAATATCACAAGCTAAATTACCGAAATGGGAGGCCATGTGGTAGCAAAAAGGTAGGCGCCAAATGAGGACTCTCCGTGTGATTTCCCCTAAAGGCAAACCATCCAACGCTTAGGCAAAAAGGTCAAAATGCGGATTACTAGATAAGTCCTGCGTATGGAGACTTCTACGCGTGGCCCACCGTACTAGCCCGGCGATCTGTTTGGCAGAGCGGACGGGATGCCTCGTTTTCTTCGGTCTATTGTCGTACATGTTATAACTAGGCCTGGGCAGGAGACATCTCGTCATTTACCAGGCTGGTCTCGAGATGTGATTATTATATAAAAAGAAAAAGGGTCTCGAGACTTTTACCCTTGACAGATAACGTAAGCCGAAGTAGCAAGGGTATTAGATGTGCCGGTATCACAAAGTCTCGAGATGTCTCGTCTCTTTCCTAATCTCGAGAGATCTCGGCTCTTGCCCAGGCGTAGTAATAACAACAAATATTCTTGATTTTGTGTAGTACCTTGTAAGTTGCAGAGCTCCACTACAGGTGACTGGTGAAAAACGAATCGTGGAATGGTCTCACAGATGCATTGGCCCGGGCGACTTGCATGTACCATACATACATATATATTGTACATAGCTATCTACCATGGGAACCAACAGTACAAAGTGGTGCGACGTGTGTCCATGAAACATCCCTGATTATCAGTTGGCATTTATTACGGTACACTGCAGCCTGCAATTGAGATTATTATATTATCTCGCATCATCTCATGCATGTTTGTCATGTAGTCTGTCCGAAGAAATATTCCTCACATCATCAATGAATTTAAAATGCGGGGTAACATACGCGGCTCCAGCAACCAAACATAACCTCGATATAAGAAACTGTATGTATTACTACGCAAAGACTCAAGAAACCTGCTAATAGCGAGAGGTTCTTATTCTCCCATACACATTCCGGCGGGGCCGGGGCACAGTTTCGTATAACGAGACTTCGCTGTAGTGCCCCTCCGTGTAAAAGTACGTCCATATTGGGAAACGCGGTGCAATCCAGTGGTGTGTCCTGCCAGTTCATGGTCAGTTATTGCCTGAACATCATGGTGAATGCGATGGTAGATAATTAATCATGTGAACCAATAAAATTATCGCATTGACTTTTTGGGATCACAGGCCGTACAAACGCCCTTCTATGTATATCTAAGCTTGATAAACCATACGCACAATATGCATCCTCAGCCATATACATATGAAAATAGGTGAGCAGAGTGAGCAGTGAGTCCAGTAAAGGAATATACAAATATCAATATGTGAAGCGTTGTGAACAGTGTAGAGTGAGGAGAGCTTTGTATTAAGCTATAAGCTCATAGAGATGTAATCATTCTATCTTGTAGGAAATGAACTAGATATATGTAAATACTTGTATGGACATCTAAAGGACATAAATGTGGAGCACGCCATATATGTTTAGAAGCATGCCATATTTTAGGTGCACGCCATATATACTGAATGAGCTTTGTCTTGTGGTACCTATAGTTACCTATGGGCGGAATGGCATGTGACATGCACGGCATTCTAACAATACACAATGCAGTGTTTCCTTGTTTTTTTAAATTAAAAAAAAAAAAAAGTTGTTTCTCCTATGCGGCCCATGCAGGTTTATTCCTAATCCACAAGCATCTCGCACTTGATATTACGGTAATCGCGCAGATCCTGTGCTGCAACCGTACACTTAGACTGAATTCGTATCCAATCTGGAATTTAATTTTATTCGGCCCTGGCTTTGCCCTCCGTCTGTGGGTATAAAAGCCGTCCTGACTCCACTGTTAATGGCGAACTACTCATGCACCACCAGCTTCCAACTCATAATTCTACATATCCATCTATTCATACCTCACTACCCAAAGTCCTGCACAATGACAGACCGAAAGAAAACAAACGTATGTCGACATTCCTTTTCAAGCTCAACTCGGCATCTTTTTACCAATTTCTAACACCTGTTCTGCATAGGTAACTTTCTCTCCAGCTGGGTATGAGAAGCATAGGGAGACGTAAGCCTACAGTGCCACCCCCTCGCAGACCGAGATATCACTCTAATACCCTGGATAGTGTTTTAAAACTGATCAAGGAGGACACTGGTACCGACGGGTTCATTATGACTAAATCTCTCCCACCCATTTACTAGTGAGTGTTCCTATGTTCATTCACATTGTTTAAAATGGCCCCTTTACCTGCTCACTTTAATTCTTGTTTCTCCCTTTTCTTTTTTAATGTTTATATGTGAATCCCTATTTAATTCGGAAGCTGACTGTTATCATCTTGACATCAGTCCACCCCCGCTCACGCATGCCGCCATCACTGAACTCAGAGCACTTGACGGCGTAAATGTTAAAGTTATTGAGGAATGATTGGGGGTTGTCTTTGTGAAATATTTATCAAGCAGCAAACCAAGAATTTGCGGTAGCACGTTGCGTCAACTATAGTGCATGTGCAAGCCAACGTACACCATATGAATATTAAAGCCAAGTGTTCAAGACCCTGTGGTGTCGTCGAAATTGTTGTGGAAGTCTTTATCAAATGTATTCGTACTTTACTTCAAAGTGATAAACTCGCAGTTTGACCCACTTGAGAGGTTCTTCGCCTACATGTTCCGATGTTACTATATGCGAACCGACAATACCACCGAATTTAGGATGAAACTCGTATTCATGCATGAAATCCCCGCTCTCGTTGCCGAAGACGCTTCCTCAAGCATTGGTTAATTTGTGAATAGCGTTTTGAGGTCTTATGAATGATGGCACTGGTATGATCACTTCTAAACGGAACCCTCTTATCTGCGTGCGTTCCAGTGATTATTTCCATTTCATCCGTATGTGGGTTATTCTACCCCTCATTCCCATCCTTCGCTCAAATATTTAGCCTGAAGTAGATTCGGAAACTGATTGTCATCTTCACATACAGCCCACCGCCGCTCACTTTATAAACTCGAAAGGCTTGTGAGGCATTCTGTAACTGTCGAAATCTCCCGGGGCCAATTTGTGGATGAAATATCTATCACGCAGCAAGCAGAATTTGTGCAGGTCAAGGTCATTGCCGGGTTCAGCATTGTAGGTAGAAAGTCATTAACCTGTTATCTGGTCTCTATTTTCTTTATATGCATCCCCACTTATTCTGTGTATCTTCACCACACTATCCAGTATCAAATACCAAGCAGCCCAGACAGGAATCCCAGAACCAGTGGTCAAAGGTTGATCCTCTAAATGGTTCAACAACCTCTGTAAAGTGATAAACCTACAGACAATGGGGGCGAAACAGTATCCACTAAATCCAGTCACTACCAAACTCTGAAAATATAATTTTATGGGAACCCTGTGGGCCTATGACCTCATGCGATACCAGCGTCTTACTTCAAAATCGTACGATGCATTTTTACCTGCTCTGTTAGCAATGATTTTTAGATTGATGCCATGGAGACCTTGTGACATATAAGTTTACTCCTAGATCAAGCCAGAGGGTGTGGAGGGTGTTGCGCCAACCAGACTAAGCCAGAGGTTGCTTTTCGTTTCTCCTTTCGTTTCTCCGAAGGGGAACCATATACCCTCTAGTACCTATTAACGAACAGGGATGGGCTAACGAACACCCCTGTAGCCAAGTGTCTCCAGCCACAATTTATGATATAGCAGGAGCTATGATGAGAAGCTTGTTACGGCTTGATACGTAACTATAGAAACAACTACGCTCTACAAGGTGGTTGCCCTCACATCTCGGCAAAATTTACTCCATGCCAAATAACATACCTTCTAATATGACCTCCCCGATGACCCCCCTCTTCCCCTTCTACCCTACCCTTAGGCCGAGCAACTTGCCAACAAGTAAATAGATACTATGGAGAGCTCAACTAAGGGTCTATATCTATGTTAGAATAGCTCTTGTAGCAGAAGCCTAATATATGGTGCCAGGGTATGGTTAGAACGAGAGGCACATCTCTCTGAAAAATAAGTAATTCCGAGAATTCTTATTTAATTAACAAAATCGTCCCCACTTATGCCCCACTCAAACCACCTCCTTCCAAAGCCGCCTTCCTGGCATCCTTAACCACTATGGTAAGGTCTCCAATAGAACTAGAAGCACTGATACTCCCCCTCTTGGGCTTTAATAGTCCCTTCGGTAGGGGGGGTATCCCAGCTTCCTCAAGGGGTGTTTCAGTTCCTCAAAGCAACCATATGTTTATAGTTAATCCAGAGTAAAACCCTGCTGCACTCGCCTCCAACTCAGAAGCTTTACTAGCACCTAAATCAGTATTCAACCTAGAGATTGTCTCAGCATCTTCCCAAATTGCTTTTCCGGCTTCCAACTTGAACCTACTATCCAACTTAGTAACCAACCCAAAGCCAAACCCAATATCCAACCTGGTGTTCAATCTAAGTATCTAAGCTAGAGTTCTAAGTATTAAACTAGTCTGGTTAGCACAACCCCTCATAGAGATGAACTTAGTATTAAACCCAGTGTTGAACCCACCATTGAACCCAGCCAGCATTGAATGCATATCGAACCTAGTATCTAACGTAGTCTCTACCATTGGGACTCACCTACCATCAACCAGATATCACAGTTCACCATCTAACCTGCTGCTCTCTCAGATTTTAACCTAGAAATTAACCGAAATTTCCAACCTAATATCGAACCCCGGAGCTCTCCCAGCAGATGCCTGAACGCCCAACTAAGAAGCCCTCACAGTGCCTAGTTAGTCCTCATATATGGAAATTAGCTTGTACTAATATCCATAGTTGTACGCCCTTTGAGGAGGCTGGGATACCCCCCCCCACCGAAGGGACTATTGAAGCCCAAGAGGGGAGGTATCAGTGCTTCTAGTTCTATTGGAGACCTCACCATGGTGGTTGAGGATACCAGGAAGGGGCGTCGGAGGGAGGTAGTTCCAGTGGAGCATAGGTGGAGAGGATATTGTTAGTTAAATAAGAATTCTCGGAATTACTTATTTTTCAGAGATAGGTGCCTATCATTTCGACCATATACTGGCACCATATATTAGGCTTCTGCTACAAGAGCTATTCTAACATAGATATAGACCTTTCGTTAAGCTCTCCATAGTATCTATTCACTTGTTAGCAGGTTGCTCGGCCAAAGGGTAGGGTAGAGAGGGAAAGGGGGGGTCATCGGGGAGGTCATATTAGAAGGTATGTTATTTGGCATAGAGTAAATTTTGCCGAGATGTGAGGGCAACCGTCTTGTAGAGCGTAGTTGTTTCCATAGTTATGTATTCAGCCGGAACAAGCTTCTCATCATAGCTCCTGCTATATCATAAATTGTGGCTGGAGACACTTGGCTACAGGGGTGTTCGTTAGCCCATCCCTGTTCATTAATAGGCGCTAGAGGGTAGGCCCCAACGTTGTCTCGCATTAACATTCGGAACATCCCGACAAAATCAGTTCGATTAGGTACGGAGGCTCACAACAAAAGTCTTTGAACCTTCCAATATTTTAGTACTAGTTCGAAGGGTTGTGCATATTAAGTACTTACTTCACGGACAAAGGATCGAACGCAGTGTTCGATCTGCAGCGTACCTGTGCCGTGCACGCGCACGCCATATTTTGCCGGAGCAGAAGCCGACTCGGGGGATCAATTCCAAAGGTATTCTTCCAGTAAAAATTGATTCTATTATATTAGCAAGCTGGATATAAGTAATACCAAGTCTCCGTAGCTCAGTGGTAGTAGCGAGAGATTGCAGATTGATTATCTCTAGGTCAGGCGTTCGAACCGCCTCGGGGACTTAACCTTTTGCTTTTTCCAAGCACCTCTTCTATATGTTATGATTATTGCGCAGCCTTAATTCTTTTTTTTTTTGAAAACTCATGATTCCCTCCTATTCTGGTGGCCACCGGCCTCTCGTAAAAATTGATTCCCATATGGCACTTCAAGCTTATTCCTTTCAGTTTTCTGGTAGTAAGAAGGGTGTGGTAAGTCTGGTTAGGGTGTGGCGGAGAACGTCTATGATCTTAGGTTCGGCTCCTTCTAACCCCCAGTAATAATGAAATTTCAAAACAGAAAATAAAAAATTAGAATGCGACTTTTGTGGATCGAACACAAGACCTTCAGATATTGGACTGAATAACTTCAGTCTGACGCTCTCCCAACTGAGCTAAAGTCGCTGATTGGATGGCAACAGCTGCCAGCCAGAGTAGCCAATGACTATGGACGGCTCCAGGGAGCGCTACTATGACTATGACTGTGGTATAGGTAGATCGATATGTAATGAGGTAACCTTCCCAGGAGGAGCGTATTGTATTTAGTACGGCTAAGGTACAGGAAGCTGCGTGGGGAGGGAGTACAAGAGGGTAGTATTTGGGGAGGGAGTACAAGAGGGTAGTATTGGGGATCCTTGAATGGAATCTCCGCGAGGTTCCAATATCTCTAAGGGTCCTTGGTTTCCAACATCCCTAAGCGCCCATGCTTTTTAATATCCCTAAGCGCCATGATACAGTCCGCCCGTAGTTCCAAGCCTACTATTGGGCCTCGGTGAGCAGGGACATTGTGGTAGGTGTTGCTGGAGCCGCATATGTTACCCGCATTTCGTGAATTGTTACTCAACACATTCATATTAGAATTAGGCATACAAAGTCTTATTCTACTCATCTATAACTGTGTGTACTAGATCAATTATTATCTAATTGCTACAAGTGTCATGAGATTTGTGATTGCATTCGAGTTGCTCATCCTGGTTTCCTGCGAGCTAGCCTTCCTGATTTTATTAATTCCATGGATGAAGTAGTTGAGATTAGAAGGAGGAGGAGCAGCGTATTGTAGATATGTAACTATGAGTCCCGCTCCGTTGCATGAGTCAGATTCTGATCCGGATGGCATTCCTGATGTACGTAGTGATTGCTTATAAGACTGCTCTTGAAGGACTTGAAGCTGCGTCTTTTTCGTCTTCAGAACCCCCATGTTAATTTGCAGAAAGGCGATATGTAAAAACGTGAGAAGAGTATGATCAATCCAATGGTAGAGATCTCTGACAGAGTGCCGTATGTACATCATGGAACAATAAAACAACAGTCACACAAAAACATATAGAAAGGCAATCACATAACCCCTAACCATTGATCCCTGCATCCTGCGGTCCCGACCATGTCGCTGCAAGATTACCGTTCCAACACGATACGCATCAACTTGTTCATATGTTGTGGAATACAGG
Source organism: Terfezia claveryi (assembly GCA_015179025.1). NCBI lineage: Eukaryota > Fungi > Ascomycota > Pezizomycetes > Pezizales > Pezizaceae > Terfezia > Terfezia claveryi. The sequence continues at coordinate 131,896 of WHUX01000105.1, read as the reverse complement.
TTCTTGTATCCCATCAATAAAGAAGTATGTACATACGTCATCATACCCAAGATCACGTGAGATCTGAGAAATGACGTGAGAAATGACGGCGTCATGGTTCGCTAGCCATGCCCACCAACTCAAGCCCCTTGAAATTACGGAACCTTCCTCAGAGGAATTCTCAACAACCTCCTCGGCACAGTGTGTCACCGAATGATCAGCCAGCCCTTTGCTATTCTAGCCCCGGCGGGGGCCTGCCGAGGTCCATCTCCTGCATCATCGATAACACATATAACACACTGATGAAAGGGAAATGGGAGTGGAAAAGAGTGCGATTAATCCCAAGGAGAAGTTAATAATACATATATATGGATCTCCGCGAAGCATGGGACCTATTTGATTGCCCAGAAGAAGATTATGTCGGTGAGAGGAAGGGATCACTGCATTTGTGTCGGAGAGGCCCGCACAAAGGGTTGTCATGCGGGTTGAAGAGGTGGATGGGAAAATACTGAGGTATGTATACGTGTCTATCAAAATCCCGTTTAGAGCTGATGATCGACCTAACACATAAATATTCCTCATTCAGATGCTTCGGACCAGCCACTCAGTATAAATATGGCCTATTATACAAATACCACTCCGTCTGACCTCTTTGCGAATTTCCCTACTGGCTCAAGACATTCCCCTCTGGCGAAGTCAGAGAACGATACTCCTCCTTCTATCCATACCCCCCTCTCACCTGGTGCCTACAGCTTGCCAAATCCCTCACTTTCCTCCACCACGCGCTCCAACTCCGATTTTCCACAGAAATGTCCGTGCAGGGTCCCTCTGGCTCACGGAGGATCTCTGGTGCAAGCTTTTCAATTTCGTCGGAGCGCGCTGTCTAAACCCAGATTATAACGAGGAGGATGAGGAGTTTGGCCTCGTGTATCATTTGTGCCAAAGGAATTATTTGGGGGATTTACAACATATTATCCAGAAGAGTATAGTCATCCAAGATTACGGATGGCATGTGAAGGGATAGATGCAGCCACAGATATTTATGCAATTCTGTGAGAAGCTGTGCTTAGGGGAGTTTCCGATTGTGGAGTACGTAAGAGCGTATAGGGTTCCTGAGGGTGCCCGGAATGGAGGAGTTTGTGGTGGGATGTTGGGAAGGAAAGATGATGGCAAAGGAGGTGGTAGAAAAAATAGGGAGGATAATGGAGAATGTTGTCAAGGATGGGGATGCAACACCCGACGAGAAAGGCATTGTCCGTGGAGTTGGTGGCTATGTAGGTACCTCATGATATGTTCTGGGTAGAATGAGCGCAACTGCGCAACTTGAAGAGCCTAACCATATCCTTATTTTCCTCCACAGCAATGGTCTGGGAAGTGATCTCTGAATTTTAGTCACCGGAAGAACAGTATTCGCCCATGAACGACATTTTTCCAAATCCGAGGCTTGGTTGTACAACAGACATTGGTGGACGGCAGGAGAAGAAACTGGATTCTTGTGGAAGGGTCGCCAGTGGGAATGTGGGGGGTTATGCTGTATAATCAATTGAATAGTCAGGCGATACTTGGGTTGCAGATCTGGGAGTACAGGAATCTGAAAACTGCCTTTTGTTCCCACAACCTACCAACAAAAAGGTGCGTATCTTTGAAATAAGTGATCATGTCCTAGACGAGGAATCTCTTTCTTGCAAGCTGAGGCCGGGTTGTTCCACTTGTGCTTCTTTATCATCTAGTTGAAAGATTATTTGAGACCTCAGTGATGAGAGTCCTGGCAGAGGCAAAGAATTGAATTCGATATTGGGTCTTTAAATTGTAATACTGACAATATAATCACATATCTACCCAGCATTTCCACCCGGATATCCTTTCGCACAATATATCATCTAAACCCATCACTAACCTGAAAAACATGGACCCGGACCTCCCGCTAAGTCCTCCGGTCCTTCAGAAAACAAACTAAAACTTCCCTTCCCAAAGGGACACTGGGGTGTCGGCGTCCCTGATTGCGGCGACGACACTGTTCCATAGAAACAGTTCCCACTTCCCAAAAACGCCCACCCGACACACCCAGGTCCATTCACAATACACGCCGTACAGCAGTCGACCTCATTCGCTGCATTCACATGTGTTAGGCTCCCACTGGGGTCGGCTGAAATTCCACTAATTCCGTTGGTAGCACTTGGACAAATTGTAGTCGTCTGCGTGACGGTTGAGGCGGTGATGATTACAGTAGTTGTAGCAACGATTTCTGTGATGGTGACTGCGGGAGGGGTGGCCGTTGTGGTAACGGTGTTAGTTGCGACGGTGGTGGTGAAGGGGATGGTAGTGGTTTTGATTGTGCCTGGGACGGTATGTGTTATGGTGATGGTTGTTGCGTGAATGAGGCTTTGGATGAGGACGGAGCAGGCGGAGGAAATTTGTGCGGGTTTGTAGTCATCAAGAAATGGGGCGGGATGGATGGCACGTTTGGCCGCGGCGGTACCAGTCAGGGGAACGCCGACAGTGGAGGTGATGGTTGTAGTGGGAGTGACGGTGGTGGTGGTGGATGAGATTTCGTCGTCAGTCACTGATTTATTTTGGTCAGATATATATAATGGGGACAGCGGAATAGGTACTGACCAGTCGGCGTATTTGCGGTGACGGTATTAGTGACAGTTTGAGTAACGTCTATGGTGTTGGTAATCGTCGTCGGAAGACACTCTCGATTCTGATTCCCACAGCTCGTGACCGTGGCATGTTGTGTTACAACAGGGAAGAGATTAATATACAATTTACAAAACGCCCCTTGGTGTCGCTGCTTCAGGAGCTCCAATAATCCCTTGCGGCCTTTATCTTCTTTTCCATATGTCTGCCGTTTCTGAACAGCATGGTAGACGAGGATTTCACCGGCTGGGCCGATCTCTGCCTCCTTGATGGGACCGGGGTTGGTTTCCATATTCTTGGGCTGGGGTACTGCGGAGGAGAAGCTGCTTAGCAGCAGCAGGCCTGCTGTGAGAACGGGTATTGGGGAAATCATTATTTGTAGGAGGGGAAGATCAGAATAATACGACTATTCACCTTAAAAGGTGGCGTTTGTAGCTGATACATATAAGAATTTGGAAGGATCCCCACGGCACGGGTCTCTCGTCACAGGCTCAGGTTTTGGAGATTGCATTTGGCCGAATACGAGTGAGAATGGAATTTGGGCTCCCCTATTTACTTAACATAGAGCAACAAACGTGACGATCGACCGGGCTCCCCTGCCACATGCAGTAACATTCCAATACCTCTATCTCGAAAAAGTCGAGTTTAACAATTTTCCAGCCCACTCCGAACTACCCTAAACCCTCTGTAGCACCTGAATCTTCAATATCTCTTACGGCCACCCCTCGAGTAGGACTAGTGCATCAGCAGAAAAAAATCTGCGTCAGGATACACCGACAACTTTTTTTCCGTCACAACTTTTGCGTCCCATGCCCGTCCTGACACCTCCGCACAAAAACCTGCATCAGGAAATAGAGTAACAAATTGCGTAACGATCGACACCCACGTGACGATCGACATGGGTCCCCTACTCCATGCAGTAACTTTTTATATATCCACCGTCCGTTGCAATATCCCAACAATGAGAACAATGAATATTGGTAAAAAAACACTCGAAAAATCTACACTTCTCGCAACCTCAAAACCTTATACAAACCCCCCTCTCTGCCACGACCTCCCCTCTCACCATGGCTACCACTACTACCATAACTAGTTAACTGCTACTAGCAACGATAGGCTCCCTATAGTTCCCCCCTATAACCTCTATTAGTATAGACACAAGTCGTTCACTGTATATAGGGCCATGCATACTGCAAATAGTGAAAAATGTAATGATACTTTTCACGCTGTGCAAATCAGCGTTCTCGGCATGGAATTTGAGCCATTTGAGAGCCTTAATGTAGCTATATTCTTAGCACTGCAAACTTGAAGTATTGAAGTACCTCCTCATGTGGTTTTTGAAGGTCAGAATATTCCGCAGCCTCTCCATCCTTGAAATTCTTTGCTCCACCTCCGTATCTCTTGATATGTAGTCATGAACATGAGAACAACACTCAATATGAACAAGCTGAATAAGCATGCAAACACACAATGTGAACAAGCCGAATAAGTATGAAAACACACAATCTGAACAGCCGAATAAGCATGAAAACACTCAATGTGAACAAGCCGACAATACTCAATATGAACAATCCGAATAAGTATGAAAACACCCAATATGAACAAGCCTGAAACGTCTGAATTCCATACATCTATAGAGGCCGCAAATGTATCAACTCCAGATACATCCCCGAATGGAGGAGTTCCGGTAGGGAGCTGGCCCGAATAAGCCTATTACCTGCACAGGCATAGTGCACGCCTTAGCCGTGTGACCACGCTAGCGGGTAATTCCACTCTAAGCTGGCATGGCCAAGCCGGCAGCTGCAGGCGAGGTTAACCCCACCTAGTCGGGTGCACCCCTAATTTCCCTGCCTCCCAATACCTGGCAGCTGCCGCTGGCACACGGTACCATACCTCTGAAGACCATTAGGATTTGCAACCACAACAACAACCATGAGCTTCGATCTAGGTGAGAGCATTGCCAGGCTGCTACAAGTGTACGCGTAACTAACCCATCTCACAGGCTTCTGAGCGAGCAGGTTCAGGTGATATAGGTGAGAGCATTACCAGACCTCCGATATGTGCGCGCCCAACTAACCTCTATCACAGGCGTCTGGAAGCGAGCGAGCAAGTTCAGGTGATATAGGTGAGAGCATTGTCAGACCTCCCAAAAGTGCACGCATAACTAACCTATCTCACAGGGTTCATCAGCAGTTTCCATGGCTCCAATGTCTCCATTTACACAGCTCCAATGTCTCTTTCCACGGCTCCGATGTGTACTGTGATTGATGGGTCTACGTTGGTGGGAGGCAATATGGGCAGCGGTTGCCCCGCAATATGCGGAGGTGGACGGAGGTTCTGGCACTGCCTCCGATGGGGTAGACTTTTATGTATATAAACATTTCACAATACTGTTGACGTTTGCAATGCTTCTTTGCGGCATGCTTCATTGGGCATAATAGGCTTCTATTGTAGGGGGGCTAAAGCTCCATCCATTCCGGACTGAACAACTAAGGCCAGGTTAGAGTACCAAGCCACCCACAAGGGTTGGGGTTGAACGCGCGCCTGGGCGTTTGGAAGACACCAGAGATACCAGGAGCCATATACTAAAGGGAGGTCATCCAGATGCCATATACAGAAGGGAGGTCATCACGACATCCAGACGCCATGAGGTAAAACGGAGGTCATCCGGAGGCTTAACGTTCAAGAAGCATTGGAAGTGCAGAATTGAGAAAGATCGGAAGATGCTGGGGCAGCTGAATGGCCTAGGCAATTCGAACTGGGGCATGAGTGCTACAGCTGGAGGGCAGCCTATACGGGAATAATCAGGGCAGTAGCTTTGTGGGGTTCAGAGCTGGGCTGGAGGCCAGAAGGATTGGGAGGAGAGTTCGAAAAGCTACAATACCAAGCGGTCAAAAAGTGTGTTAATGCAACACATGGTTCCAGGCACGAGCTGGTAAGCCAGATTGCAGGGGTTGAGAGCCCAAGATTGGTAATGAATACAGCACAAGCCAGACTAATGGGAAAAATGATGCGTGATCCCTCAGTAGTGGGGAATCTATGGCGCGGTAATGGTAGACTGGGGAGGAACATTGAGGACGGTAGGGCATGGGACTATTTTGGAGAGCCTTTCCCAGAAAAGGATGGATTCACATCAGTGATAACAGTGATCCGGAGCATGGCAGGGAGGATTAAGGAAGAAGGAACTGAGAAACTAACCTGCAGAGGGACGTGTCCGAAGGTGAAGGTCCTAGTAGAAGATTTGGGTCTATCCAGGGATGATAAATCAGATCGGTGGATTAGGAAAATTGTGGGAGTTAAAGAGGATTCAGTGGTGATTTATACCTATGGCAGCATGAGTGAGGAAGGTAGGGTCGGTGGGGGCTGGTGTTCGGAAGGGGAAACCAAGAAGGGAAGCGTTGGTTTGGAAAGAATGTGCACAGTGTGGGATGGAGAGGTCGCTGGTATTAGGAAAGCTCTTGAGAAGACACCTCTGGAATGGAAAGTACTTATCTTGAAAGATTTAACGGCAATGATTACGGCATTAAGAGAGGTAGGTAGAAGAGGGAAGGCAAGAACAGCAGATCTGCAGACGGCGGTAGTAGGGATTAAAGAAAGGCAAGAGAAGCTTGGGTCAGGGGCAGTTAGGCTCGGCTGAGTTAAAGCTCATGTAGGAATACTCGGCAATGAATGAGCAGACGTTTTGGCAAAGGAGGGGGCAGAGAATCTCTTTCCTGAAGATCTCCAGATCACGGAGGGGGGACTCAGACAAGAATGGAAGAGAATGCGGGAGGCGGAGAGAAAAGCGGCAGGTAAGAGGGGGGGGGCAGAGTAATTAGGTGGGGAAGGAAGGCTAGGATCAACTATGTTCATTGTAGGACAGGGAAAGGGAATCTCCAATCCTGGCATCCAAAGCTGGATAACACAGTTGATCCTATTTGCTGGATGTACGGAAGGCATGTGGAAACAGGGAGGCATGTAGCCCTAACGTGACCGACCGGGTTTCTGATCAAGACAGGGTTTCCGATCACATGAGACATACTAACCTTTTTTGGTAATCCCTTGGTGTAGGCAAGCACAGCGTTCAGTATTCCTTCCGCCTGAATTAATATCTATGGAAACAGTTACGCTCTACAACATGGCTATGCTTACGTCCCGCCAAAACCAACCTAAGATCATTACCTGCTCCGGCCAATATGACCTCTCTGACATTTTCTACCCGCTCCTCCTAACCTCCCACATAGGCTCAATATCAAGCGGACAAGGTTATAAGACCTCGGAGGCCTTTATCAAGCACCTATATTCATATGAAAATAGATTTGCTTGTACAAGCCGAAGCTAGGATACCTTAAACTATAGGGCACTAAGCTGCAGAAAATTCGAAATTCAAAAAGTGGTCATCATATGAATTGAACTCGTTTATTTATACTAACCTGAACCCCTCCCCCATATGCTTCTAAGGGCTGCCTCAAGACCATCCTTATTCTCTATGGTGAGGTCCCCACGATGTTTAGACTTCTATACCCTCTACATTTCTGTTTTTAAATAATACTATATACTACCGAGATGCTGCAAATCTTTGATAACCACTATATACTCAGAATTATCCTTATATTCAACCGAGCACTCAATCTAGCTAACTTTAATACTGTAAAAGTGAATTCAGTGGATGATTTAATATTTGATATAGTATTTAAGCTAAAGTCTAGTATTATATCTAAGATACCATCCATTGATCCTGCATCTACCTTAACCTTCAATCTCCTATTAATTTAAAGTATGTATCCAACTTTATATTAACCTAGTATTTGAAGTAGCATTAAGTTCACCTTCCCAAGACCTATGCTAGTCTTAGCTGTACTTGTAGTCGTTGAGACATCTAATATGTAGCTGTACTCGGGAGGAGTATATGGGGTTTGAAAGCGTTAGGCTTAGCTATTAAAGTTATCCTATTATTCCATTGGTGTTTTAGAAGTGCTAGAGGAGGCTTAGGTGTAGTCAGGTGAATTGGAGAGAGTCTACCTAGGGGTTTAAAGTAGGTTTTGCTGAGTTTTCGGAATTATAGATTTTTGAAAAGTAGTGGTCAAAATTGGTGCCTTTCTATCTTGGTATATATATACTTTTTCTTTGCTATTAATTAAAGATATAGTTGAGAGCCCTTCTAGTAGTTGTTAGCTACACTTATCCAATATTTGGCCTGTATGAGAGTGAGAGGAGGGGGGGAGGTAGTAGGGGAGCAAGGGGCTACTCCAAAAGGTAGCAATTTAAGACTCCTATGACTATTATAAACCTCTATATAGCTGTATACTATACTTTGATATAGGCTGTTATAAGGACATGAGGAGAAGGTTTAGGTAGCATCAATTAGAAGCGTTTAATTTATATAATGACTACTTTTGGAATTTCTAATCTTGTGCAGGTTAGTACTCTATAATTTAAGGTATCTTAGCTTTGGCTTGTTTAAGCAAACCTATTTTCATATGAATATAGGTACTTAGTAAAGGCCTCTGAGGTCTTATAACCTTGTCCGCTTGATATTAAGCCTATGTGGGAGGTTAGGAAGAGTGGGTAGAAAATGTTGGAGAGGTCATATTAGCTGGAGGGGGTAATGATCTTAGATTGGTTTTAGCAAGATGTGAGTATAGCCATATTGTAGAGCGTAATTGTTTCCATAGATATTAATTCAGGTGGAAGGAATACTGAATACTACGCTTGCCTCTACACTTGCCTACACCAAGAGATTACCAAAAAAGGTTAGTATATCTCATGTAATCAGAAACCTTGATCGGAGACCTTATCGGTTACGTTAGTCCGTCCACACCAGAAGAATGTGGAGCAACTGGGAAGAGATAGATGAGCAGAAGAAGTGGTTGAAGAAAGGGAAGAAGAGCAGGGAGGAATATAGTATAGATCTAGTTGAGATATTGTTTTCGAACCTAGAGCTTCCTTGAGGGGCAGGCTAGAGAAGGGGAGGTTTTGGACCTTAAGTGAGATGCTGTTAGTGTCTTCCCCTTACTATTCTTTACTAGTAGACTCTCTCCGGAACTACTATTAGGGAATATTACCTTCCAGTATTAAATGTAGCAAGGAAGGAGATACCAATAGAGGGGTTTGTTGAGGTTGTCAAAGAGGCGACTGTCACAACCGTCCTTTCCTAGCCAGGTTTGAGAGTCGGACGGGATTCCGTCCGACTCTCGTTATTGTTGATTGATATCATTGTTATCTCTGTTCCCGAGATAAGGGGTCTCGGGAACCTTATTCCTTCTGGTGGCCTTGGCCAGGAAGGAAGCCTGTATATATAGCTTGCTCTCTCCGCCCTCTCGTTAGATCCCCATCCAACGTCTTGTATATCCAATACAGGACCTTGCCTCTCCCAGCGCTTGTGCACCTCCCTTGTGCACCCCCCCTTATCTCGTGAACTACTCTGCAGCACAGCTGCCTCCCTCCGACACATGTGGCAACTGCCTCCGCATGTCTCGTGCCTCTTGCCCTCTGCCTCTCTCGCCCTCGCCCTTGCCCCCGTCCCAGCCTTTTCCCCTAGTCACACACGTAGCGTTCCTACGTGTGTGTCACCCTAGCCTTGCCCTTGCCCCGGCGTACCCCTTGGTCGCCTTGTCCCCGGAGCCCTTGTTACAGTACGTTGGATCTTTCAGACCAACCGGTACGATGTCCGTGAGCATTCCACTACCCACCGATAGATTCCCAGCCTGGAGGGCGACTCCGATTCCATCAGACCCGACGGAACTATCAGCATACCAAAGAACTGTGATCGAAATATTCACAGAGACTTATGCCATTGGCGAACAACAAGGAGCGGACCTTCAGAAAGCCGAAAAGCGAATCCGAGAAGTCGAAGACAAAATAACCCTCCTTCGAGAAGATGCAGCAGAGGAAAGGATAACCATCCGGAGACTGACTCGTGCCTTGGACCTGGCAGATGGTCCAAAGAACCAGAAAACACAAGACCTACCAACCCCGCCCAAGTTTAATAGGGACTGGAGCCGGTTACGAGCATGGAAGAACTCTGTGCAAATAAAACTCTCTAGGGACTCGGCGAAGTTCCCCACTGTCCACCACCAGCTCTCATACGTCTATGGCCTCCTGGAGGGTAAGGCCATGGACCAGGTACAGCCCTTCATTAAAGCAACGGGGATTGATCTGGTAGATATCCCGGCACTAATGGCAATCTTGGACCGAGCCTTCGGGGACCCAGATCCTAAAGGAACCGCCAGCAGGGCCCTACGAGACCTCAAGCAAAAACACAATGAACTGTCAACCTATGTTGCCAAGTTCTCCAGGCTGGCAGCAGAGCTCAATTGGAATGACGAAGCCAAGATCGACCAGTTCAAAGACGGGCTTACCTTCGAGCTGAAAAAGGCTCTGGTCTACTGCCCACTGACCAAGACCCTGGAGGAACTTATTGAGTAAGCTAGCTAGGTAGAACAGCAGACAGCGGCAGTAAGAGCCCCCTAAAAGACACTCCCGACCTCGACTCCCCGTACCCCCTTCCCGATAGCACGCACCCAACTCACACTGGTCAACAAGCCTGCACACCCCTCCCTGGTAGCGTTTGGGGCTGCCCCCATGGACCTGTCAGCAGGTAGACCTCGTCTTACCCAGGAGGAAAGGGACTGTCGCCATACTCAGGGTTTGTGCATTGCATGCGGAAAGGGGGACCATTTCATCACAACTTGTCCCCTCCGAAAAAACAGTTCGATGGCTGCCCACGCCATCTCCGAATCCAGGATGGAGGAGGTTGATGAGTCGGGAAAAGCCCTGTACCTTGCCTAGTTACTGACACTAGCAAGGGACCTGCCCAGGGCTACTTATCTTTGTCTGCGTTTTCCTTGCCTGCACCTATGTCTGTTGATGAATCTCGCTTGTTTGGCGAGCATTTTGTAGTACCAATAACTGTTAAATTCAATGGTAAAACAGTGGTAACATCAGCTCTCATCGATTATGGTGCTTCGGGAATTGCATTCATTGATCGGACCTTCGTCAGTAAAAATTCCATACCAACCTCGAAATTAAAAACCCCCCGCCTGCTCGACGTCATTGATGGCCGCCCCATCTCTTCTGGGGCTATTACCGACCTCGCGTGTCTGCCTAGTGCCATTGGAGACCATTCGGAGGACCTCCCAATGTTTGTGACCAAACTAAAATATCCAATTGTGCTTGGGATCCCCTAGCTCAGAATGCATGATGTGTCAGTCAGCTTCGGCTCATACACCTTGCAATTCAATAGCCATTATTGCAGAAAAAACTGTGGAGGTCCAAAAATCACCGTCACGGGGCTATGCGCATTACCACCCCCGATAATCCACCCAGCCCAGGTGGTACACCAGCCTGCGCACATCAATGCTACCCACTCCCCGGTTACCCCTGTTCCCCCTGTTCCCCCTTTTTCCCCTGTTCCCCCTGTTTCCCCTGCTCCCCCTGTTTCCCCTGTCCCCTCTGTCCCCCTGGTGACCCCAAAACCCCTGAACGTTAGCTTTATCGAGGCAGGGGCTTTCGCTTACCTCACCAGGAGGCACAAGCTGAAGGCATACGCTCTCTCCATACATGAAGTGAACCTAGAGATTAACAAAACGAGATTCAAGGAGGAGTGGAAATCCATGGTTCCGGGGGAATACCATGAATTCATTGACCTGTTCTTGGAAAAAGCAGCAGAAAAGCTTGCCCCCCATCGACCATACGACCACACAATCCCACTGGTGGAAGGAAAGACCCCCCCTTATGGACCTCTCTATGGGATGTCCCGAGTGGAACTGGAAGCTCTGAAAAAGTATCTGGAAGAAAACCTCAACAAGAGCTTCATTCGCCACAGCTCCTCCCCAGCGGGTGCCCCTGTGCTGTTCATGAAGAAGTCGGACGGCTCTCTTCGGTTGTGTGTTGATTATCGTGGCCTGAACGAGATAACGGTCAAGAACAGATATCCCTTGCCCCTGATCCAGGAGACATTAGCCAGACTTTCCAAGGCAAAATGGTTCACCAAATTGGATCTGAGAGGGGCATACAACTTGGTACGAATTGCTGAGGGTGAGGAGTGGAAGACTGCCTTCCGGACACGATATGGCCATTTTGAGTATAATGTGATGCCTTTCGGCCTAATCAACGCCCCCGCCTCTTTTCAGCACTTTATCAACGACACTCTGCGGGACTTTCTGGATGTATTCTGCTCCGCCTACCTGGACGATATTCTCATCTACTCGGATACCCTAGCGGAACACAAGATCCATGTCCGACAAGTGCTGGAGAAGCTGGAGGGAGCTGAGTTGTATCTGAAGCCGGAAAAGTGCGAGTTCCATGTGCAGGAGGTTAAGTATCTAGGGTTGATCATCACTACGGAAGGTATTAGAATGGACCCCGCCAAGGTCACCGCCGTTCAGGAGTAGGAAGTTCCAGCAAATCTCAGGGATGTTCAGGCCTTCCTAGGATTCGCCAACTTTTACCGACGGTTCATTCTAGGGTATTCTAAGATCGTGGCCCCCCTCATAGCCCTGACCAAAAAGGACCGGCGATTCCACTGGAGTCCAGAAGCCCAATCCGCCTTCCAGAACCTCAAGGAAGCCTTCTGCTCAGCACCAATCCTGGCCCACTTTGACCCAGTCAGCGAATGTATCGTGGAGACTGACGCCTCCGACTATGTCTCCGTGGGAATCTTGTCTCAGTATATTAATGGGATCCTCCACCCAGTGGCATACTTCCCAAAAAAGCACTCTCTGGCTGAGTGTAATTATGAAATCTATGATAAAGAGTTAATGGCCATTGTGCGAGCATTCGAGGAGTGGAGGCCACACCTGGAGTCAGCCAAGGGGATCATTGAGGTGCTATCCGATGATAAGAATTTTGAGTACTTCAACACCACTAAGCTGCTGAACCGACGGCAGGCTAGGTGGTCGGAGTTCTTATCTCGATTCAACTTCAAGATCAAGTATCAGCCTGGAAAAGCTGGGGTTAAGCCGGATGCACAGACCAGGAGATCAGGAGATCTCCCTAAAGGGGGGGATGAAAAGCTGAAGTACCAAAATCAGGTGGTACTGAAACCTGAAAATCTCGACCTGGCGGCCACTAGTCATGCTGATGCTGATGCTGATGCTGATACTGATGCTGATGCTGATGCTATAGCTGAAGCGAACCCAGGAGCAGATCTCTTTCTGCAGATACAACGGGCATATGCGGAAGATGACCTGGTTAAGGATATAATTGCTGCAGTGGAGTCTGGACAGCGCCGTCACACCAAGATTTCCCTAGCCGAGTGCACTACTCAGGACGGCCTCCTATACCACCTAGATCGGCTCTATATACCTGAAGGAGAGCTGCGGATGCAGCTGATCAAGGAACACCATGATACCCTTGCTGCGGGTCATCCTGAGGTAGCTAAAACGTTTTAGCTGCTAGCTAGGCAATATACATGGATTGACCAACGGAAGGAGGTAGAGCGGTACATACGGAATTGCCATGTCTGCAAGCATGCCAAACCCACCCGCCACGCTCCATATGGTACCCTGAAGCCCCTGGAAGTCCCAGAACAACCCTGGCAACACCTGACTATGGACTTCGTTACCGGATTGCCAGAAGACTCGGGATTCAATGCCATCTTAATGGTAGTGGATCAGTTGACAAAAATGAGGCATGTGATACCCTGTCGAGACACCTGCTCAGCCCCTGAATTGGCATCCCTTTACCTGAATAATGTCTTCCGTTACCATGGCCTCCCGGCATTGGTTGTCTCAGACCGCGGCCCTCAGTTCATCGCCGACTTCTGGAGAACTTTCTGTGAGCTGCTGGGTATTGAAGTACACCTGTCCACGGCATACCACCCTCAGACTGATGGCTAGTCAGAATGCATGAATACCATCATGGAGCAGTACCTGAGGGCGTACATCAATTATCAGCAGAATAACTGGGTTTCGTAGCTGGCGACCTGCGAGTTCTCTGCCAACAACCACTTCTCCAAGACCCTGAAGACCTCCCCATTCCTGGCCAATTATGGCTGGCACCCTCGGTTCGTAGACTCCCTGGCACCTCTGCGTAAGGCCAGGGAGAATGCCCCAGCCAAGGACTTCGCAACAGAGATCACAAAACTCTATGCTACCTTGAAGGCTGAGTTGGCCTACGCTGAAGCTAGGCAAGCGGAGTATGCCAATGGGTCCCGGTTGCCAGCTCCTAAATACCACCCAGGGGACCAAGTATGGCTATCCAGCAGACACTTCCAAACAGTACGGCCCTCCTGCAAACTGGACCATAAGTTCTTAGGCCCCTTCGAGGTGCTAGGCGCTGTAGACACTCATGCCTATCGATTGAGGTTTCCCAAGGACATCAAACGCCACCCGGTCGTTCATGTCTCGGAGATCGAGCCAGCCGCGGACGATCCTCTTCCAGGTCAAAGGCATCCGCCACCCCCTCCCGTAGTGATTGCAGGAGAAGAGGAGTGGGAGGTTGAGGAGGTACTGGACTCCAGGAAGCGCTATGGATGAGTTCAGTACAAGGTCAAAAGGTTAGAGGATGAGGAGACCACCTGGCAACCAGCAGAGGATTTGGAAAACGCCCCTGACCTGGTCACCCTATTCCACCAGCGTTACCCTCTCAAGCCTCGCCCAGCTGAATGATATTTTTGTCTTGTCTTCGTTGTTCAGAGTTGCGGTTTTTGTCCTTACCTTGTTGTTGTTGTTTCCTGTATTAATTTTGCCGGTTATCATGCCCAGGCCTCCTAGTCACTGGAGCTCTTAGCCTAAAGGGGGGATAGTGTCACAACCGTCCTCTCCTAGCCAGGTTTGAGAGTCGGACGGGATTCCGTCCGACTCTCGTTATTGTTGATTGATATCATTGTTATCTCTATTCCCGAGATAAGGGGTCTCGAGAACCTTATTCCTTCCGGTGGCCTTGGCCAGGAAGGAAGCCTGTATATATAGCTTGCTCTCTCCGCCCTCTCGTTGGATCCCCATCCAACGTCTTGTATATCCAATACAGGACCTTGCCTCTCCCAGCACTTGTGCACCTCCCTTGTGCACCCCCCCTTGTCTCGTGAACTACTCTGCAGTACAGCTGCCTCCCTCCGACACACGCGGCAACTGCCTCCGCGTGTCTCGTGCCCCTTGCCCTCTGCCTCTCTCCACCTCGCCCTTGCCCCCATCCCAGCCTTTTCCCCTAGTCACACACGTAGCGTTCCTACGTGTGTGTTACCCTAGCCTTGCCCTTGCCCCGACGTACCCCTTGGTCGCCTTGTCCCCGGAGCCCTCATTACAGCGACAGAGAAAGGATATGAAGGTTACACTTAGGGCTAGTTGCGAGCGTGGCATCTTAATGCGTTATCTTTTGTTATCAGTGGAAAGGCCAGTAAGGGTATGGTGGGGGAGGAAGGGGTTATTTCTCTTTCGATTTATTTCCTTGGCTTAGAAGGCAGGGCGTTTAGGCAACTCATTATTCTATGAGGGTACCGAACCTTTGAAGGGGAGGAATAGAGTCTTCTCATAGCCTTAGGCTCCACAGATATACATACTCAAAAAAAAAAGAAAAGCTGGCTTTCCTTGCACCTTTTTTATTATTATTTTTTTTTTTTTAAATACTTAGTTACTCCTATGCGGCCCCATTAGGGGGGTCATGAGGAGCCACCCAAAATTGGGTGGATTCAGAAAGTACTCCATCTAGTCTGGTTAGCACAACCTCCCCGGAATGGAGAGTAATGAATTGTACTAGACAGTATTCATTCGGTACTGTTTATACAATCTATATCCATAGACACAGACATTTGTGTATTTTAGTTCTACTGAGGTAAGACCTTAGAAAGGTAAGGAGATTACTATGTGGGACGTTCCCAAAGGGAACAGTAATTAACTGGTGTAATCTATCTTATATGATTTGTACTATTTAAGCTATATAATCTTGATCTGATCAGTATATAGGCTTGCTTGCTGCTATATACTTCTTCTTGCTTATTGCTTGTGGATTCCAGAGGGAATCCAGTGGCCTATTTATACTCCTCTGAGATCTGATGACTAAGGAAATAAATACAATAAAAGATAGCATACCAAAAGGTGGTATGCTATACAAAAGCGGTTATATGGCTATAGTAATAAGTCACACGCCTTAAACAATAGTCATATGGCCATAGTAATAAGTCATACACTATAAACGATAGTCATGTTGCCATAGTAATAAGTCACATACCCTAAACAATGGTTATATGGCCATAGTAATAAGTCACATGCCTTTAGACAAAGGTCATACAGCCATAATGAAGGTGTCTTTATATGGTAAGTTCCATGGAATTTCCTATAGCAAATTCCGCATACTATAGATGCTTATAAAGCAGTAGGAAATAGTAAAAGGCTAGTCTTTCAACCGAAAGATTTAGTTACATAATCTAGTAGTAATATAGGAAATACAAAAGTATATAATTAATTATATAAGCAATGAAATAATATTTTCCATTATACATCCCTATATAGAAGGATTTCCTATCCTTACTTCTCTAACTCTGCTATATTGGTTTTCATACGTCCTAAGATTTGTGGCATTGTTAATATATTAGCATTAACATGAATATCCTTAGTATTTCCTTAACTCATTATTCTATTTCATTCTTGTTGGATAAGAGCTCTAGTCTTATTTCTGGTTTGTGGTCCTTGTTTTCCTCTAGTCCTTTGACATCTCTTGAATGTATTTTCTCTACTTACAGTCATCCAGAAGTCTTAGAAAATTTCGGTAGTGATATCTTTGGCATTTACCTAGGAATCATACTTAGGAGAGTATCCTAGCCATCTAACCTTATATTGTCTTTCTTCTATTTAAGGAGTTGTTCTGAATTCTAATACCTTTTCAACTTTATAATGATCATCTTAAATTGGTCCCAGTTCTTGAGATTGTCTGTAAGGGAACTAAGTAGGATCATTTTTATAATAGGATTTGAGTTTGCTGATATGAAAAGTATTATATATGAAGTGGAGGTCAGGTTGACTAGATAGGTCTAGGCTATAGTTATTGTTTTTCCTATTACTAGAAACAATAGGAAATGGGCCTAGCCATTTTGGTTTGAGTTTAGGTGAGACATTTGATAGGTTGATATTTTCTGAGGAAAGCATAACTTGTTGTCTGACTAAAAATTTGGCTGTATTGGGTAGTCGTTTATTTGCTTGAGATGCTTGAGTCTTTTTGGTATCATATAGGTTTTTAGATGTTACCTCATGATATTTATTCACTGGTATATATATATTAATAGGGTATGGAAGTATTGATATGCTAAAATGTATATTAAATCTAAATAGTATGGAAAAGGGACTATTCTATCTAGCAGTATTGTACCTAGAGTTAAGTTTTAACTGTATCTCTAGTAGTTTCTGTAGCCAATCAAATCCTTTGATTTTATAGGCTCTTGCTACTTGTAGAATTTCTTTGTTCATAATTTACAATTGTCCATCTGCACATAGATAATATGCGGAACTTAATTCCTTTATTCCTAGTCCAATCTTGAAAGTGTGTTGACATAAAAAGAGTGTCACAATCAAAAACAATACAAAAAGGGTATCTCATAGTTGGAACTACATAAGTATCAAAAGTAGCTGTAACGACGGCTCTGGAGGCAAGGCGACCAAGGGGTATGTCGGGGAAGTGGCAAGGGGCAATCGCACATGTAGGAACGCTACGTGTGTGATCTGGGGAGAGGCTAGGGTAAGACATACGTAGGAATGCTACGTGTATGACCAGGGGAAGACTGAGACGGGGGGCAAGGGCAAGAGGCAAGAGGCAAGAGAGGCAGAGGGCAAGGGACACGAGACATATGGAGGCAGTTGCCGCGTGTGTCAAGGGAGGCAGCTATACTGCAAAGTTGTTTGTTTGAGACAAGGATGTGCACAAGGGAGGTGCACAAGCACTGGGGGAAGCAAGGTCCTGTATTGGGTATACAAGACGTTGGATGGGGATCCAACAACAGTACGAGGGACAGGCTCTATATATATATAAATCGGTTAGGGCAATGGGAGAAATAAGCTTCCCTATCTCGGAAGCCAAGCAAGGTAACGATAACACAATAACCCATCACCTGCGATCGCAGGTGATGACAAAGACAACAATGGCAATGACCCATCACCTGCGATCGCAGGTGATGACAATTGAACACACGGTTGTTACACTATCCCCCCTTAGGCTGGAGCTCCAGTGACTAGGAGGCCTGGGCATGATAACTGGCAAAATCAACATAGAAAACAATAACAACAAGAGCAAGGACAAGAACCTCAACTCCGAACAACAACAAGAACAGAAAAAACAACAAGGATACAAAGTCGCGATCTCAGTCGACTGGGCGAGGCTTCCTGGGGTATTGTTGGTGGAACAGGGTAACCAAATCCTGCGCATTCTCTAAGTCCTCTGCAGGTTGCCAGGTAGTCTCCTCATCCCCTACCTACTTGACCTTATACTGAACTCGCCCATAGCGTTTTCTGGAGTCCAGTACCTCCTCAACCTCCCACTCCTCTTCACCTGCAATCACTACAGGAGGGGGTGGGGGGTGCTTTTGCCCGGGGAGGGGATCGTTGGCGGCTGGTTCGATCTCCGAGACGTGAACGACCGGGTGGCATTTGATATCTTTAGGGAACTTCAACCGGTAGGCGTGAGTGCCTACATTCCCTAATACCTCATATGGCCCCAGGAACTTATGATCTAGCTTACAAGAAGGTCGTTGTGTCTGGAAGTGCCAACTAGAGAGCAACACCTTGTCTCCTGGCTGGTATCTGGGGGCTGGCAGTCATGATCCGTTAGCATATTCAGCTTGCCTGGCTTGCGCATATCCCAGCTCGGCTTTTAGGGTAGAGTGAAGTTCAGAAATCTGCGTGGTGAACTCCTTAGCTGGGGTATTCTCCCTGGCCTTGTGCAGAGGTGCCAGGGAGTCTACGCACCGAGGGTGCCAGCTATAATTGGCCAGGAATAGGGAGGTCTTCAGGGTCTCAGAGAAGTGGTTGTTGGCAGAGAATTCGCAGGTGGCCAGCAATGAAACCTAGTTATTCTGCTGGTAATTGATGTACGCTCTCAGATATTGCTCCATGATGGCGTTCATACGTTCTGATTGGCCATCAGTCTGAGGGTGGTATGCCATAGACAGGTGTACTTCAATACTCAACAGCTTACAGAATGTTTTCCAGAAGTCGGCGATGAACTGAGGGCCACGGTCTGAGACAATCGATACTAGGAGGCCATGGTAACAGAAGACATTAGTATTCAGGTAGAGGGATGCCAATTCGGGGGCCAAGCAGGTGTCTCGACAGGGTATCACATGCCTCATTTTCGTTAACTGATCCACTACCATCAAGATGGCGTTGAATCCCGAGTCTTCCAGCAATCCGGTGACGAAGTCCATAGTCAGGTGTTGCCAGGGTTGTTCTGGGACTTCCAGGGGCTTCAGGGTACCATACGGAGCATGGCGGGTGGGTTTGGCGCGCTTGCAGACATGGCAATTCCATATGTACCGCTCCACTTCCTTTCGTTGGTCAATCCACGTATATTGCCAGGACAGCAACTCTAATGTCTTAGCCACTCCAGGGTGACCCACTGCCAGTATGTTATGGTGTTCCTTGATCAATCGCAGGCATAGCCCATCATCTGCAGGCACGTAGAGGCAGTCCAGGTGGTAGAGAAGGCCGTCCTGGGTGGTGCATTTGGCTAGGGAAATCTTGGTATGACGACGTTGTCCAGATTCCAATATGGCAATAATGTCTCTAGCCAGGGGGTCCTCCTCATACGCTTGTCGCACCTGTTGCTAGAGACCAGCTCCGGCGTCAGCAACAGTATCAGCATCAGCCAGACCATTGGCTGCCAAATTGAGATTTTTCGGCTTCAGTACTACCTGATTCTGGCATTTCAGCCTTTCATCCCCTCCTTTAGGGAGGTCTCCTGATCTCCTGGTCAATGCATTCGGCTTGCCACCAGCCTTTCCAGGGCGGTATCTGATTTTGAAGTTAAACCGAGAGAGGAATTCTGACTACCTAGCCTGTTGGCGGTTTAGCAATTTAGTGGTTGTGAAGTACTCCAGGTTCTTGTGATCTGAGAGAACCTCTATGATTCCCTTTGCTGATTCTAGGTGGGGCCTCCATTCCTTGAATGCATGCACAATGGCTATTAACTCCTTATCATAGATTTCGTAATTACACTCCGCCAGGGAGTGCTTTTTGGAGAAATAGGCCACTGGGTAGAGAATACTATTGACATACTAGGACAGGATTCCGGCAGATACATAATTGGAGGCATCCGTTTCTACGATACACTCGCTATCAGGGTCGAAGTGGGTAAGGATCTGGGCTGAGCAGAAGGCTTCCTTGAGCTTCTTGAAGGCAGACTGGGCTTCTGGACTCCAGTGGAATCGCCGGTCTTTTTTGGTCAGGGCTGTGAGGGGGGCCACGATCTTGGAATATCCTAGAATGAACCGTCAGTAGAAGTTGGCGAATCCCAGGAAGGCCTGAACATCCTTGAGATTTGCTGGGATTTCCCATTACTGAACGGCGGTGACCTTGGCGGGGTCCATTCTAATACCTTCCGTGGTAATGATCAACCCTAGATACTTAACCTCCTGTATATGGAATTCGCATTTCTCGGGCTTGAGGTACAACCCAGCTTGCTCCAGCTTCTCCAATACCTGCCGGACATGAATCTTGTGCTCTGCTAGGGTATCTGAATAAATCAAGATATCATCGAGGTAGGCCGTACAGAACACATCCAGAAAGTCCCGTAAGGTGTCGTTGATGAAGTGCTGGAAGGAGGCAGGGGCATTGGTTAGGCCAAAGGGCATGACGTTGTACTCGAAGTTGTAACGAGGGCTCTGGGGGACAAGGCAACCAAGGGGTACGCCGGGGAAGTGGCAAGGGGCAATCGCACACGTAGGAGGGCTACGTGTGTGATCGGGGGAAAGGCTAGGGTAAGACACACGTAGGAACGCTACGTGTGTGACCAGGGGAAGACTGAGACGGGGGCAAGGGCAAGAGGCAAGAGGCAGAGAGAGGCAGAGGGCAAGGGACATGAGACACGCGGAGGCAGTTGCTGCGTGTGTCAAGGGAGGCAGCTCATTAGCAAAAAAAATATTCGCGTCATGTGTCTTCCTGTGCGTCCAACGCACAGGACGCATAGGACAGGAACTTACAATCAGGACGCCAAACGCTTGGTGCGCCAGCGTCGGGACGCAACACTCGTGCGCACCAGCGTCGGGATGCAACACTCGTGCGCACCAGCGCCCAGGACGCAACACAAGTGTGCTCCCATGCCTGGGACGCAACAGAAGCATGCTACCACTTCTTGGACGCAACATGAGACGGGCTGCTCGTCCCCAACGCTATAGGTTCCACGTCTGGCGTTGCTGAACCAGGGCCCCAAATCGCTCTCTTCTACAATGCACACCCGCTCACCGCTTGCATCTACGACGCTCTAACATCAGCCAGCTACGTACCACTAATGCAGCCATTGAATATGCATGGAGCAGAAATTTTTATTGTATTCGCTAAAATTATATACATAGAAGTATTGAGCAATAGATATATATATAGAACATGCAATTGCTGCTTCAATCGCTTTAACACTCGCTCTAATACTCGCTCCAATACTCGCTCTAATACCCGCTCTAATACTCGCTCTAATACTCGCTCTAATACTCGCTCTAATACTCGCTCTAATACTCGCCGTAATACTCGCTCCAATAGTCACTCTAATGCTAGCCGTAATGTGCTGGGATAGACAGCGAAGGGAAAATGCACGGGGAAGGGAGGTATATATACAGGAAAACGATAGTTACCAAGGCCGACTGCTATGGCCGACAATTTAGACTTTCCAAGGACAATGAGATAAGCGATAACAAGAGAAGTAGCATGACAGTGATCAATGGCGCTCAGCCCCCTTTCGCACGTGGGTGCCGTACTATTCAATGCCTGGCCTGGAAATAGTCATATTGGGCAATCGTAGTCGTGGTATTGCGATATGTGCGGAGTTCACGCTTTGTGATATGTTTCGTAGGAATTCATGCATTCGTGGGCTTATATATATATATGCGCGAAAAACTCATGCTTTTGGAGACTTATATATATATATGCGAGAAACTCATGCTTTTGGAGACATATAAGCCCGCGAATGCATGGATTTCTCGCATATATGTATATATATGTCTCCAAAAGCATGAGTTTCTCGTACATATATATATAACTCTCCAAAAGCACGAGTTTCTCACATATATATATATATATGCCCGCGAATGCATCCATTTCTCGCCTATATATATATATATATGTCTCCAAAAGCACGAGTTTCTCGCATATATATATATATGTCCCCAAGAGCATGAGTTTCTCGCACATATATATATATAAGTCTCCAAAAGCACGACTTTCTCGCATATATATATATATATGCCCGCGAATGCATGGATTTCTCGCATATATATATATATATATGTCTCCAAAAGCACGAGTTTCTCGCATATATATATATATATGCCCGCGAATGCATGGATTTCTCGCATTTATATATATATATGTCCCTAAAAGCATGAGTTTCTCGCACATATATATATATATGCCCGCGCATGCATGAATTCCTACGAAACATATCACAAAGCGTGAACTCCGCACATATCTCCATACAATGACTACGATTTCCCAATATGACTATTTCCAGGCCAGGCATTGAATAGTACGGCACCCGCGGGCGAAAGAGGGCTGAGCGCCATTGATCACTGTCATGCCACTTCTCTTGTTATTCCTTATCTCATTGTCTTCGGTATTGAAAGGTTACTATGAGCGGAGGTATCGCGGTAGTAATTACGGAGGTAGTAGCGGTGGACAGTAGTGCTATTAAGCAGAGAGTGGGAGCGAGCAGAAGTGCGAGAGAGCAGATGGTTGAACTATGTCGAGAGTAGACAGTCTATTGAGTCTAATCGAGAAGTGTATAGAACTAGATACAGGAGTAGGAAGCTCGTATATAATGGTACGAGTTGAGGGTAAAGATCTAGTAAGAAAGTCTAAGTTACATAACCTAAGAATAGTATATCGTGCACATGTAAATGAAGAAATACATAGAGGTGTGCGACTGAGACAGTAATATGAGTCAACGAATATAACAGAAAGTCATAGAAGTGTGATCGTTGAGTCATGACAACTGAGACAAGTAAGCAGTAACCTTAAGTAGTAAAGCAGCATCATGCAATGATAATAGATACTAAGTTAGGAAAGTAAGCAAAGATAATAAGAACATGTGAACGACATGTGAACACATGTGAAAGAAATAATACAGAAGTCCTTAATCGGGTAGCAAGTGTCCATATTGGGTATCAGCATGATGTGGAAGTAATCGTAAGAGAGAACGATGTATTGTATGGAAATACTTAACTATATCGAAAGGAAATGATTATTTTCAACACCCCTTCTCACTTGTTATCCCATGATTAATCCTTTGAGATAGGAGAACCGTGGACCAGGAAAGGCCTTTGTGCATATGTCCGCTGGATTGTGTTCACCAGGAATGTGCAACAGCGTGATAGTGCCGGAGTTAACGAGTTCGCGGACGAAGTGGTAAGCAACGTCAATATGCTTTGACTTATCGGAGATTCGAGGATTATGAGACAGGTCGATAGAGCCGTTATTGTCACAAGAGAGGGCAGAGGAATATCTTTAATAGAGAGCTCACTTAGTGCTTCTGAAGCCAAATTTGTTGTTTAGCAGCAGTAGAACCAGCAATGTATTCTGCTTCGGTAGTGGAGGTTGTCACGCATTTTTGTTTTTGTGATCTCCAGCAGATAGTACAAGAGGCGAGCTTGAAGATATATCCTGAGGTCGACCGTCGAGTGTCACGACATCCAGCAAAGTCTGAATCAGTAAATCCTTCGAGTGAAAGAGGTTGTCCGAGTTTGTAGGTCAAGGTAAGATCGCGAGTACCCTTAAGGTAGCGTAGGACTCGTTTAACTGCTCCGAGGTGATCCTTCGATGGTTTGTGAGAGAATTGTGAGAGAAGAGTTACAGAGTAAGCCAGGTCAGGACGTGTTCCAATAACTGCATACATGAGTGATCCAACGATTTGTTGATAGAGGGAGATGTCGGTAACCTCATCTTCATCTGTGCATTGTCGAAGAGTATGGTTCGAGTCAAGAGGAAGAGTGACGGGGTTGCAGTCCATCATACCGAAACGTTCGAGGATCTTGTCGATGTAGGAGGATTGGGATAGTGTGATACTGTGCTTAGAGTACTCAATTCGAATTCCTAGAAGCCAATGTAAGTTACCCATATCAGTTAACTTAAACTCTCGTTTGAGTGACTGTTTGGTAGACTTCATAATGGCTGAGTCTTTATATCCGAATAAAGTAATGTCGTCGACATAAAGGGCGAGTATGATTGTGCCAGACTTATGGACGAAGACGCAGGGGTCAAAGGCACAAGCAGAGAAACCTATTGTCAGGAGGAAAGATGTTAATCGTCCATACCACTGACGAGGAGACTGCTTTAATCCATAAATGGATCGGTTAAGTTTAGCACACATGCCGTCAATCCGGGTGCCTTCCGGGAGTTGCATGTAGATAATTTCATTCAAAGAGCCATAAAGGAAGGCTGCTTTGATATCCATTTGTTGAGGTTCCCATTGGAAGTGGCAGATAAAGCAATAAGGAGGCGGAGAGAGTCGTATCGGACAACAGGAGAGAAGATTTCATCGAAGTCTGTGCCGGGTTGTTGAGAGAAACCTTGAGCAACTAGACGAGCCTTGTACCGATCGATATTCCCATTAGCATCTCGCTTAATCTTAAATACCCACTTGCTTCCAATAATATTCCTATCCTGTGGTGTTGGAACCACTTTCCAAACATCTTGATCCTTCATAGCTTCCAACTCATCGTTCATAGCCTTTCTCCATTTTTCTTCATCAGGTGAGTTAACAGCCTGTTTAAACGTTCGAGGTTCATCACCATGTTGTAAGACTAAAGCGATCAACACTTTATCTTCTTCATTATCCTCATCAAAGACTTCAGGTGGGTCTTCGATTAATCTAGAACGACCATCAAACTGTATCTTTGTACCAATTATGGGGACAATAGGAGCTTGTGCAGTTCCGAATTTGATTGGTTTAAAAACAGCTCGACCTGCCTTGGTAATGGTTGTAGGTCTAACTATTTTTCCACTAACGATTCGGGTGAAGTTTCCATCGTTGGAGTCATCGGGTAAAGATTGTCGAAGGTCTTGAGGAAGTGAAGTAAGTGGTGAATATTCATCTCGATTTTGAGGTGGAGGAGGTAAGTGAACTTGTGGAGTTGGTTTGGATATAGGTCCAGGAGCTGGTGGAGGAGGTGATGACGTTGCAGTTGATGTTGGAGGAATAGGTGGTGAGGAAGTAGTTGTGTCCGATGTTGTTTCAGTCGGATGGGAAAGGTCATACCAGGGAACCATGCTTTATGAACGAGCGGGTGTCCCTTAAAATACCATTCTTCTGCTTGTTTTGGATTTCGTATACACCATTGTTGCCAGAGATATTCGTTTGGGAATTCTGAGCTAGTGTATGGGATTACTTCAAGTGGAGAAGTAGGAGGAGAAGCAGTATTCGTAGTTGGTGACCGTGATGGATTAGTCGAGTTAGATGTAGGTGGAGGTACCCCTTCTGGAGTTGTACTCGGTCCGAAAATGACATCTTGTGCTCGAACTGTATAAGTATGCTTTCTAGAAGGTACATGGACCTTATAGATAGCTGTGCTATTAGTATAACCAATGAATATACCTTTCTCAGCCCGTGGTAGGAGTTTACTGCCTGCAGGTCGTCGTTCCTCAGGTATGTGTATATAACATTCCTTACCGAAGGGTTGAAGGTGAGAGATGGTAGGTTTATTGCCGTGAAAGACCTCGTAGGGAGTCTTCCCTTTGACAGCACTATGAGGTGACCGATTTCGGAGATAGGTCGAAGTTGAGCATGCTTCAGCCCAGAATCTTTTGTCCATATTCGTCAACATAGCCCTCATCATGTTCTGTATTGTTCGGTTGAAGCGTTCAGCTACACCATTAGATTCATGAGAGTAAGGGGGCGTTAGTTCATGCACGATGCCTTTTGACTTAAAGAACTGTTCAAGATCTTTGTTAACATACTCTCCACCATTGTCAGTACGAAACCGTTTAACATGGTGTGACGTTTGCTTTTCAACCAAGGTAACAAAGTCTTGGATTGATTTGGTTGAGTCGGATTTCTGTTTAAGGAAGTAGACCCAAGAAGCATGAGAGTAGTCATCAATAAGTGTGATGAAGTAGCTTGCTCCACCAAAAGAGGGTGTGGGGAGTTTACCACTAAGATCTGAGTGAATGAGTTCGAGAATATTGGAGGCACGAGATGTTGTAGACTTAGGGACAGAGTGAGTAGATTTGGCGAGTATGCATGGCTCGCAATGATAGTTATCAGGGGGTGTTGGGAGAATATCACCGTCAGAGTAGAGTTCTTTATGTTGAGGACAGTAATGGCTTGATGACCGAATGACTGATGCCAGTGATCGATAGTTTTTCGAGAGGAAGAAACCAATGCCTTTTCATTTGACTCAATAATAAACGGGAGACTTCCAACAAATTCCACCATAAATAACACAGAATCATTGCCTTTCTTCGTAACATAAAACCCGAGTCCGTAGAAAAAGTGGAAAGACGAGATCGAACAGCATTCCAAGAAAACAGTGAGTGACCAAGAGAAGGAACATATCGAACATTGACAAGACGAACAGTGGAAGTAGAGCCGTTAGGGAGTAGACAGTTAAGAAGGACTGTCCCTTTTCCTTTAGCTTCGAGGAGATTATTGCCAGCTCCTTCTACAGTTCCACTATCCTCTGAAAAGTTCTCGAAGTGTCCTATGTCATTGGTCATGTGAGCACTGCACGCTGTATCGAATTTCCAGATGGTTTTTCGGGATGGGTTACTGACGCTGAGAGCCTCATCCTTGGAGCTACCAGAGCTGCCAACGATAAGAGCCTGTTCCTTCTTATCTTCCTTCTTTTTATCCTTCTTCTTATCCTCATTTGACTTCTTCAACTTCTGGCACTTTGCCATGTGTGACCTGTGTATTTACCGAGTTGATGCTTCTTGCAATAGGTGCATTCCACATCGGAGTCCTTGTTCTGTTGTTGTGATTGCTGCTGTTGAGGCTTGCCTTTCTTCTTGAAGGAGGCAGAGAGAGCAGTATCCCGTTTTTCGATTTCGGAACCAACAGAGAGGAGTCGTAATTTTGCATCGGCATATGTAAGGTCGGACTTAGTTGAGAGGTTGTCGACTATATTAGAGTGATGTTCGACGAGGAAGGAGAGGAGGATATCCCTTTTGGCTTCGTCCTTATCAAGGAAAGTGCGGAGGGATTTGCGATATTCATCTGAAGAGCCAGTGAGAGAGTAAAGTCGAGACCACTCAGTCTCATACTGCTCAATGAAGTCGGCGAAGGAGGTAGTAGGAGTGTAGGTTGAGGCTAAGGTGAAGAGTGTGCGCAGTTGATGTACGAAAGAGAATGGAGTATCACGGTAATACTGGTCTTTGAGATGAGTCCAGATTTCGTGTGGTGAATCAAACTTAGAGACGACCTTTAGTATAGGTTTGCTGATAACCTGTATTAGCATGAGGATAGCTTGATTTTCCATAGCTGCGAAGAGTTCTTTCTCTTCTTGTGTCACATCTGTCACAGGTTTAAGTCCTTCAATAACAAGTTCCTTACAACCCATGCCTCTCATAATCATCTTGACAGTATCAGCCCAGTCTTCATAGTTGTCTTTGCCGGTAAGTGACTCGATGTTGTCGAGTTTGACTGGAATAGGCTTGAAGTCTTTCGGTGGTCGGAAGATAGAGGGTACAGCCTTTCCTTTACCGCCAGAACCAGAATCTGAACTGGATGCCATTGTATAGATATGTGTGGGAGGGAAGGTGAATGCGAGAAAGTTATCGAGTTGTCCTGAGCTATTCCGGGCTCATAACCTATTGAAAGGTTACTATGAGCGGAGGTATCGCGGTAGTAATTACGGAGGTAGTAGCGGTGGACAGTAGTGCTATTAAGCAGAGAGTGGGAGCGAGCAGAAGTGCGAGAGAGCAGATGGTTGAACTATGTCGAGAGAAGACAGTCTATTGAGTCTAATCGAGAAGTGTATAGAACTAGATACAGGAGTAGGAAGCTCGTATATAACGGTACGAGTTGAGGGTAAAGATCTAGTAAGAAAGTCTAAGTTACATAACCTAAGAATAGTATATCGTGCACATGTAAATGAAGAAATACATAGAGGTGTGCGACTGAGACAGTAATATGAGTCAACGAATATAACAGAAAGTCATAGAAGTGATGATCGTTGAGTCATGACAACTGAAACAAGTAAGCAGTAACCTTAAGTAGTAAAGCAGCATCATGCAATGATAATAGATACTAAGTTAGGAAAGTAAGCAAAGATAATAAGAACATGTGAAACGACATGTGACACATGTGAAAGAAATAATACAGAAGTCCTTAATCGGGTAGCAAGTGTCCATATTGGGTATCAGCATGATGTAGAAGTAATCGTAAGAGAGAACGATGTATTGTATGGAAATACTTAACTATATCGAAAGGAAATGATTATTTTCAACATTCGGAAAGTCTAAATTGTCGGCCTTACCAGTCGGCCTTGGCAACTATGGTTTTCCTGTTTATATACCTCCCTTCCCCGCGCATTTTCCCTTCGCTGTCTATCCCAGCACATTACAGCTAGCATTAGAGTGACTATTGGAGCGAGTATTACGGCGAGTATTAGAGTGAGTATTAGAGCGAGTATTAGAGCGAGTATTAGAGCGAGTATTGGAGCGAGTGTTAGAGCGAGTGGAGCAGCGATTGCATGCTCTATATATATATCTATTAATCAATACTTCTGTGTATATAATTATTAGCGAATACAATGGATATTTCCGCTGTGTGCATATTCAATAGCTGCAATAGTGGCTACGTACCTGGCCGATGTTAGAGCGTCGTAGATGCAAGCTGGTAGCGAGTGTGCATTGTAGAAGAGAGTGATTTGGGGCCCTAGTTCACCAACGCCAGACGTGGAACCTATAGCGTTAACAACCTCAATTGAGTTAAGGACGCGATGGCAATGAGCTCTGACATCCAGACGTTGAGCTTATGTCAACCACCGTCCGGACGGCTTTTGGGGCCCAATGGCGTCAGGACGCAGCGCGGAGCCCTAGTTGCGTCCGGATTGTAATGCAATACCCCGGGGCATCCGGACGTACAGGACGCACAGGACGTAAAATCGCGTCTGGATGCTTGGTGGTGCGTCCTGACGCATATTTCTTTTTGCTGATGCTGTACTGCAGAGTTGTTTGTTCGGGACAAGGATGTGCACAAGGGAGGTGCACAAGCGCTGGGGGAAGCAAGGTCCTGTATTGGGTATACAAGACGTTGGATAGGGATCCAATGAGAGGGCGGAGAGAGCAAGCTATATATACAGGCTTCCTTCCTGGCCAAGGCCACCGGAAGGAATAAGGTTCCCGAGACCCCTTATCTCGGGAACAGAGATAACAACGATATCAATCAACAATAATGAGAGTCGGACGGGATTCCGTCCGACTCTCAAACCTGGCTAGGAAAGGACGGTTGTGACACTATCCCTCCTTTAGGCTCGGAGCTCCAGCGACTAGGAGGCCTGGGCACGATAACCGGCAAAATCAACACAGGAAACAATAACAACAAGGTAAGGACAAAAACCCCAACTCCGAACAACCTAACAACAACAGAAACAACAATCATAATTCCAACTCCAAATCAACGAAGACAAGACAAAAATATCATTCAGCTGGGCGAGGCTTGAGAGGGTAACGCTGGTGGAATAGGGTGACCAGGTCAGGGGCGTTTTCCAGATCCTCTGCTGGTTGCCAGGTGGTCATCAGCAAGAAATTGTGTTTGCGTCCTGTGCGTCCGGACGCATAGGACGCATAGGACGCACAAGACGAAAACTCAAGATCAGGATGCCAAAGCTTGGTGCTCGTGCGTCGGGACGCACTAGCTGCTGGCGCCCACGCTTGGGACGCAACACTCACCTCTGGCAGGTGTTCCCGCATCCAGGATACAACACAAGCATGCTTCTGCTCCTAGAAGGGAACACAAGTGTGTTCCCACGTCTGGGACGCAACACACGCGCTTTGCAGATGCTCGCGCCTCCTGGACGCAAGATGGAATGGGCTGCTCGTCCCCAACGCTACAGGTTCTACCGCTGGTGTTGCTAACGGAAGGCCCACAATCGCTCTCTTCTACAATGCACCAGCTTGTATGTACGACCCTCTAATACCAGCCAGGTGCGTAGCCTCTGTTGCAGTGACTGAATATGCATGCAGCGGAAATATCCATTGTATTCGCTAATAATTATATACACAGAAGTATTGAGTAATAGATATATACATAAAACATGCACTCGCTGCTTTAATCGCCCTAACACTCACTCTAATACTCGCTCCAATAGTGGCTCTAATACTACTCTAATACTCGCTCTAATACTCGCTCTAATACTCGCTCTAATACTCGCTCTAATACTCGCTCCAATACTTACTCTAATGCTCACTGTAATGTGCTGGGATATAGAGCGAAGGGAAAATGCGCGGGGAAGGGAGTTATATATACAGGAAAACCATAGTTGCCAAGGCCGACTGCTAAAGCCGACAATTTAGACTTTCCGAAGACAATGAGATAAGGGATAACAAGAGAAGTGGCATGACAGTGATCAATGGCGCTCAGCCCCCTTTCGCCCACGGGTGCCGTACTATTCAATGCCTGGCCTGGTAATAGTCATATTGGGAAATCGTAGTCGTGTTATTGAGATATGTGTGAGTTCACGCTTTGTGATATGTTTCGTAGGAATTCATGCATTCGCGGGCTTATATATATATATGCGAGAAACTCATGCATTCGCCGGCTTATATATATATGTCTCCAAAAGCACGAGTTTCTCGCACATATATATATATAAGTCTCCAAAAGCATGAGTTTCTCGCATATATATACATAAGTCTCCAAAAGCACGAGTTTCTCGCATATATATATATAAGTCTCCAAAAGCACGAGTTTCTCGCATATATATACATAAGTCTCCAAAAGCACGAGTTTCTCGCATATATATATAAGCCCACGAATGCATGAGTTTCTCGCATGTATATATATAAGTCCCCAAAAGCACGAGTTTCTCGCATATATATATATAAGTCTCCAAAAGCACGAGTTTCTCGCATATATATATAAGCCCGCGAATGCATGAGTTTCTCGCATATATATATATAAGTCCCCAAAAGCACTTTTTTCTCGCATATATATATATAAGTCTCCAAAAGCACGAGTTTCTCGCATATATATATAAGCCCGCGAATGCATGAGTTTCTCGCATATATATATATAAGTCCCCAAAAGCACGAGTTTCTCGCATATATATATATAAGTCTCCAAAAGCACGAGTTTCTCGCATATATATATATAAGTCTCCAAAAGCACGAGTTTCTCGCATATATATATATAAGTCTCCAAAAGCACGAGTTTCTCGCATATATATATAAGCCCGCGAATGCATGAGTTTCTCGTATATTCTCAAAAGCACGAGTTTCTCGCATATATATATATAAGTCTCCAAAAGCACGAGTTTCTCGCATATATATATAAGCCCGCGAATGCATGAGTTTCTCGCATATATATATATAAGTCCCCAAAAGCACGAGTTTCTCGCATATATATATATAAGTCTCCAAAAGCACGAGTTTCTCGCATATATATATATAAGTCTCCAAAAGCACGAGTTTCTCGCATATATATATAAGCCCGCGAATGCATGAGTTTCTCGCATATATATATATAAGTCTCCAAAAGCACGAGTTTCTCGTATATATATATAAGCCCGCGAATGCATGAGTTTCTCGCATATATATATATAAGCCGCGAATGCATGAATTCCTACGAAACATATCACAAAGCGTGAACTCGCACATATCTCAATACCACGACTACGATTTCCCAATATGACTATTACCAGGCTAGGCATTGAATAGTACGGCACCCGCGGGCGAAAGGGGGCTGAGCGCCATTGATCACTGTCATGCCACTTCTCTTGTTATCGCTTATCTCATTGTCTTCGGAAAGTCTAAATTGTCGGCCTTAGCAGTCGGCCTTGGCAACTATGGTTTTCCTGTATATATACCTCCCTTCCCCGCGCATTTTCCCTTCGCTCTAGATCCCAGCACATTATGGCGAGCATTAGAGCGAGTAATAGAGCGAGTATGAGAGCGAGTATTGAAGCGACTATTAGGGCGAGTATTAGAGCGAGTATTAGAGCGAGTATTGGAGGAGTATTAGAGCGACTATTGGAGCGAGTATTAGAGCGAGTGTTAGAGCGATTGAAGCAGCAAGTGCATGTTTTATGTATATATCTATTACTCAATACTTCTGTGTATTTAAGTATTAGCGAATACAATGGATATTTTCGCTGCGTGCATATTGAATGGCTGCAATAGCGGCTACTCACCTGGCTAGTGTTAGAGCGGGTGTGCATTGTACGAGAGCGATTTGGGGCCCAAAGCTATAGTATTAACAACATCAATTGAGTTGATGATGCCAAGGGAAGCAACTCTAATATCTAGACATTGAAATATGCCAACCAGTGTCCGGACGGCTTTGGTTGCCCTAATGGCGTCCAGATTGTGTTGCAACTCAGCCAGGCGTCCAGATTGTATTGCAACTCAGCCGGGCGTCCAGATTGTGTTTCAACTCAGCCAGGCGTCCTGATTGTGTTGCAATGCAGCCAGGCGTCCAGACGCACAAGACGCACAGGACGCACTTGCGCGAGCTCTCACGTCCGGACGCTGGGCGGTGCGTCTGGACGCCACTTTTTTCTTGCTGATAGTCTCCTCGTTTCCTAACCATTTGACCTTGTACTGAACTCGTCCAGAGCGCTTCCTGGAGTCCAGTACCTCCTCAACCTCCCACTCCTCTTCTCCTGCAATCACTATGGGAGGAGGTGGCGGATGCCTTTGACCTCGAAGAGGATAGTCCGAGGCTGGCTCGATCTCCGAGACATGAATGACTGGGTGGCGTTTGATGTCCTTGGGAAACCTCAATCGATAGGCATGAGTGCCTACAGCGCCTAGCACCTCGTAGGGGCCTAAGAACTTATGGTCCAGTTTGCGGGAAGGCCGTTCTGTTTGGAAGTGTCTGCTGGATAGCCATACTTGGTCCCCTGGGTGGTATTTAGGAGCTGGCAACCGGGACCCATTGGCATACTCCACTTGCCTGCCTTGGGCGTAGGCATCAGCAAAAATAATATTTTCGTCCTGTGCGTCAGACGCATATAACGCACGGGACGATAACTCAAAATCAGGACGCGAACGCTTATTGCGCCAGCGTCCTGACGCACTGGGACGTTGCTCACACGCCTGGGATGCAACACCAATTCTTGGCAGTTGCGCTCGCGTCTAGGATGCACTGTGACGTTGCTCACATGCCTGGGACGCAACACTAATGCTGGGCAGTTGCTCTCGCATCTGGGACGCACTGGGACTTTGCCACTGCGCTTGGGACGCACTGGAACGTTGCCCCCTCGCCTGGGATGCAACACCAATGCTGGGCAGTTGCTCTCGCATCTGGGATGCACTGGGATGTTGCCCCCGTGCCTGGGACGCAAGCATACATGCAACCTTTGTCCCGATACACTTGGTGGGTAAATACAACCCGCTTACAGCTTGCATCTGCTATGTTCTTACACTAGCCAGCTATGTAGCCGGGTTTGCAACCTTTGAATATGCGTGCAGCAGAAATCTTCATTGTATTCGCCAATTATTATATACACAGAGAGGTATTTAGCAATAGATATGTACACGGAACATGTGTGCAGCAACACTCACTCTAACCCTTGGCCTAAGCTTCGCTCTAACTCTCGTTGTATCAATCGCTCTATCTCTCGCTCTACCAACCAGACTACTCTCGCTCTAATGCTCGCTCTAATGCTCTCTCTAATACTCGCTGTAATATGCTGGGAATAATGAGCAAAGGGAAAAATCGCGGGGAAGGGAAGTATATATATAGGAAAACCATAGTTGCCAAGGCCGACTGCTAAGGCCGACAATTTAGACTTTCCGAAGATAATGAGATAGGGGATAATAAGAGAAGTGGCACGACAGTGATCAACAGCGCTCAGCCCCCCTTTCGCACGCGGGTGCCGTACTACTCAATGCCTGAAATCGTAGTCGTGGTACTGCGAACGAGACAAGTACTGCGATATGTGCGGAGTTCACGCTTTGTGATATATCCCGTAGGAATTCATGCATGCGCGGGCTCATATAAGTATATATATGCGAGAAACCCATGTGCTCGCTGCTTATATATATATATGCGAGAAATCCATGCATTTGTGGGCTTATATATATATATATATGCGAGAAATCTATGCATTCGTGGGCTTATATATATATATATGCGAGAAACTCATGCTTTTGGAGACTTATATATATATGTGTGAGACACTCGTGCTTTTGGAGACATATATATATATATGCGAGAAATCCATGCATTCGCAGACTTATATATATATATGTGAGAAATCCATACATTTGCAGGCTTATATATATATATACAAGAAACTCGTGCTTTTTGAGACATATATATATATGTGCGAGAAGTTCGTGCTTTTTGAGACATATATATATATATGTGCGAGAAACTCGTGCTTTAGGAGACATATATATATATGTGCGAGAAATTCGTGCTTTTGGAGACATATATATATATGTGGGAGAAACTCGTGCTTTTGGAGACATATATATATATATGCAAAAAATCCATGCATTCGCAGGCTTATATATATATATGCGAGAAACTCATGCTTTTGGAGACTTATATATATATGCGAGAAACTCGTGCTTTCGGATACTTATATATATATGCCCGTGAATGCATGAATTCCTACGGGATATATTACAAAGCGTGAACTCCGCACATATTGCAGTACTTGTCTCTTTCGCAGTACCACGACTACGATTTCCCAATATAACTATTACCAGGCCAGGCATTGAGTAGTACGGCACCCGCGTACGAAAGGGGGGCTGAGCGCCGTTGATCACTGTCGTGCCACTTCTCTTATTATCCCCTATCTCATTGTCTTCGGAAAGTCTAAATTGTCGGCCTTAGCAATCGGCCTTGGCAACTATAGTTTTCCTGTATATATACTTCCCTTCCCCACGCTTTTTCCCTTTGCTCGTTATTCCCAGCATTTTACAGCGAGTATTAAAGAGAGCTTAGAGCGAGAATTAGAGCAAGCATTAGAGCGAGAGTAGTCTGGTTGGTAGAGCGAGAGTTAGAGCGAAGCTTAGGCCAAGGGTTAGAGTGAGTATTGCTGCACACATGTTCCGTGTACATATCTATTGCTAAATACCTCTCTGTATATATAATAATTGGCGAATACAATGAATATTTCTGCTGCACGCATATTCAAAGGTCGCAAACCCGGCTACATAGCTGGCTGGTGTAAGAACGTAGCAGATGTAAGCTGTAAGCGGGTTGTGTTTACCCACCAAGTGTGTTGGGACAAAGGTTGCATGTATGCTTGCGTCCCAGGCATGGGGGCAATATCCCAGTGCGTCCCAGATGCGAGATCAACTGCCCAGTATTGGTGTTGCGTCCCAGGCGAGGGGGCAACGTTCCAGTGCGTCCAGATGCGAGAGCAACTGCCTAGCATTGGTGTTGCGTCACAGGCGAGGGAGCAACGTTCTAGTGCGTCCAGACGCACAGGACGCACAGGATGCAAACTCGCGTCCGGACGCTTGGTGGTACGTCCTGACACACATTTTTTTTTGCTGATGCGCCAACTCAGCTTTCAAGGTAGCATGGAGTTTTGTGATCTCTGTTGTGAAGTCCTTGGCTGGGGCATTCTCCCTGGCCTTGCGCAGAGGTGCCAGGGAGTCTACGAACCGAGGGTGCCAGCTATAATTGGCCAGGAATGGTGAGGTCTTCAGGGTCTCGGAGAAGTGGTTGTTGGCGGAGAACTCGCAGGTCTCCAGCAACAAAACCCAGTTATTCTGCTGATAATTGATGTACGCCCTCAGGTACTGCTTCATGTTGGCGTTCATGCGTTCTGACTGGCCATCAGTCTGAGGGTGGTATACCGTGGACAGGTGTACTTCAATACCCAGCAGCTCATAGAAGGTTCTCCAGAAGTCGGCGACGAACTGAGGGCCGCGGTCTGAGACAACCGACGCCGGGAGGCCAAGGTAATGGAAGACATTATTCAGGTAAAGGGATGCCAATTCAGGGGCTGAGCAGGTGTCTCGACAGGGTATCACATGCCTCATTTTTGTCAACCGATCCACTACCATTAAGATGGCATTGAATCCCGAGTCTTCTGGCAATCCGGTGACGAAGTCCATAGTCAGGTGTTGCCAGGGTTGTTCTGGGACTTCCAGGGGCTTCAGGGTACCATACGGAGCGTGGCGGGTGAGTTTGGCACGCTTGCAGACATGGCAATTCCATATGTACCACTCCACCTCCTTCCGTTGGTCAATCCACGTATATTGCCTAGCTAGCAGCTCTAACATTTTAGCTACTCCAGGATGACCAGCAGCCAGGGTATCATGGTGTTCCTTGATCAGCTGCATCCGCAGCTCTCCTTCAGGTATATAGAGCCGATCTAGGTGGTATAGGAGGCCGTCCTGAGTGGTGCACTCGGCTAGGGAAATCTTGGTGTGACGGTACTGTCCAGACTCCATTGCAGCGATTATATCCTTAACCAGGTCGTCCTCCGCATATGCCCATTGTATCCGCAGAAGCAGATCTGCTCCTGGGTTCGCTTCAGCTTTAGCATCAGCATCAGCATCAGCATCAGCATCAGCATCAGCATCAGCATCAGCATTAGCATCAGTATCAGCATCAGCATCAGCATCAGCATCAGCATCAGCATCAGCATGGCTAGTGGCCGCCAGGTCGAGATTTTCAGGTTTCAGTACCACCTGATTTTGGTACTTCAGCCTTTCATTTTCTTCTTTAGGGAGATCTCCTGATCTCCTGGTCAGTGCATCTGGCTTACCCTCAGCTTTTCCAGGCCGATACTTGATCTTGAAGTTGAATCGAGATAAGAACTCCGACCACCTAGCCTGCCGTCGGTTCAGCAGCTTAGTGGTGGTGAAGTACTCAAGATTCTTATGATCAGATAGCACCTCGATGATCCCCTTGGCTGACTCCAGGTGTGGCCTCCACTCCTCGAATGCTCGCATAATGGCCATTAACTCTTTATCATAGATTTCATAATTACACTCAGCCGGAGAGTGCTTTTTTGAGAAGTATGCCACTGGGTGGAGGATCCTATTGACATACTGAGACAAGATTCCCGCAGAGACATAGTCGGAGGCGTCAGTCTCCACGATACATTCGCTGTCTGGATCGGTGCTGAGCAGAAAGCTTCCTTGAGGTTCTGGAAGGCAGATTGGGCTTCTGGATTCCAGTCGAAGCGCCGGTCTTTCTTGGTCAGGGTGGTGAGGGGGGCTACGATCTTCAAATACCCTAGAATGAACCGCCGGTAAAAGTTAGCGAACTCCAGGAAGGCTTGGACATCCTTGAGATTTGCTGGGATTTGCCATTCCTGGACAGCGGCAACCTTGGTGGGATCCATCCTGATACCTTCGGTAGTGATAATCAACCCCAGATACTTGACCTCCTGCATATGAAACTCACATTTCTCGGGCTTGAGGTATAATCCGGCTTGCTCTAGCTTTTCCAGCACTTGTCGGACATGGATTTTGTGCTCTGCCAGGGTGTCTGAATAGATCAGGATATCGTCCAGGTAGGCTGTGCAGAACACATCCAAAAAGTCTCGTAGGGTATCATTAATAAAGTGCTGGAAAGAGGCCGGGGTGTTGGTTAAGCCGAAAGGCATGACATTGTACTCGAAGTGCCTGTACTGGGTGCGGAAGGCCGTTTTCCACTCTTCACCTTCAGCTATTCGGACCAGGTTATAGGCTCCCCTCAAATCCAGTTTAGTGAACCATTTTGCCTTGGAGAGCCTGGCTAATGTTTCCTGGATCAGAGGTAGGGGATACCTGTTCTTGACCGTTATCTCGTTCAGGCCACGATAATCAACACACAACCGAAGAGAGCCGTCCGACTTCTTCACGAACAGCACCGGGGCACCCGCTGGAGAGGAGCTGTGGCGAATGAAGCTCTTGTTGAGGTTTTCCTCCAGATACTTTTTCAGAGCTTCCAGTTCCATCCGGGACATCCCATAGAGAGGTCCATAAGGGGGGGTCTTACCTTCTACCAGCGGGATTGTGTGGTCGTATAGTCGATGGGGGGCAAGCTTCTCCGCGGCTTTCTCAGAGAACAAGTCAATGAATTCGTGGTATTCACCCGGCACCATGGACTTCCATTCTTCTTTGGACCGCAGCTTATTGATTTCCAGGTTAACTTCGCAGATTGATAGAGTATGGGCTTTCAGCTTGTGCCTTCTGGTAAGGTAAGCAAAGGCCCCTGCTCCAATGAAGTTAATATCGAGGGGTTTTAGTGGGGGGGTTTCTGCCATCACCTGACTAGGATCCTCTATCGGGGGTGGTAGGGTACATAATCCTTTAACGGCAGTCTGTGGGGCACCGCAGTGCTTCTCGCAATACCCGCTGTTAAAGTTCAAGGTGTAAGAGCCAAAGTTAACGGAGACATCATGTATTCGGAGCCAGGGGATCCCCAGGACAATGGGGTATTTGAGCTTGGTTACAAACATGGGGAGGCTTTCCGAATGGTCTCCAATGGCACTAGGTAGGCATGCGAGGTCGGTAATAGCCCCGGAAGAGATAGGTCGGCCATCAATGACATCAAGAAGGCGGGGGGTCTTTAGCTTGGCTGTTGGTATCGAATTTTTACTGACAAAGGTCTGATCAATGAAGGCTATTCCTGAAGCACCACAATCTATGAGAGCTGATGTTACCACTGTTTTACCATTGAATTTAATAGTTATTGGTACTACAAATTGCTCGCCAAACAAGCGAGATTCGTCAACAAACATAGATGCAGGAACAGAGAAAGATGACAAAAACAAATGACCCAGGATAGGTCCCTTGCTAGTGTCAGTGACTAGGCAAGGGACAGGGCTTTTCCCGACTCATCAACCTCCTCAATCCTGGATTCGGAGATGGCGTGGGCAGCCATCGAGCGGTTTTTGCGGAAGGGACATGCCATAATAAAATGGTCCCCTTTCCCGCATGCTATACACAGCCCATTCATTCGGCGGCGATCTCTCTCCTCCTGGGTTAACCATGGCCTACCTGCGCATAGGTCCATAGGCGCGGCACCACCTGCCACGAGAGAGGGGTGCGCGGGTTTGTTGGCCGAGGCCGGGACTTGGGCAGGCTTGGGGGTCGGTTGCTGTTGTTGGTGTTGCTGTGGTTGATGTTGCTGTGGTTGCTGAGGTGAGCGGGTGGCAGGGCGGAAGGTAAGGTGGTGTCTCAACCTAGCCATCCGTTGTTCTACCCTGGATGCCTGGTCGATTAATTCATCGAGACTCTTAGTCTCTGGGAGGGTGACCATGGCCTGTTGAAGTTCATCATTCAGTCCCTCCTTGAACTGCTTGAGCTTTGACTGGTCGTTCCACAATACTTCTGCTGCCAGCCTGGAGAACTCTGCTACATATGTGGACAGATCCGAATTACGTTGTTTCAGGGCTCGGAGGGCTCGGCTAGCCGTGCCCACGGCATCAGGGTCCCTAAAAGCCCTGTCTAGAATAGCGAGGAATGCCGGGATGCTGTCCAGCTTAATCTCAGTCTCGAGGACATATGGCTGGATTTGATCTACTGCCTTACCCTCCAGTAGGGCAAAGACATAAGCCAATCGGTGTTGCTCGGATGGGAATCTGACTGAGTCCCCATTGAGTTTGAGGTTTACCGAGTTCTTCCAAGCTTGGAGGCAAGCCCTATCCCCATTGAATTTGGAGGGGGTTGGAATACTTTCGGTTTTGGCAGTTGGTGCGGAGGGTGGAGTTGCCGACATAGCGGCCATAGCGTGGTTGAGGGTCTGGATTGTGGTTCTCTCGTTGGCCAGAGTGATGGTGGCATTGTCAAGGTCGTTTTGGAGTACTGTGATTTCTTCATCGGCGGATCTCAGTTTTCGTTCAGCCACGGCCAAGCTATTGCCGAGTTCGGCCCCGATGGCATCCATGGCCTCGAAGATGTCGATGATCTCTTGACAATAGGCATTCAATTCGTTCGGTCCTGAGGGTATAGGGGAGTTCCTCCAGGGTTGAAACCTGACAGCGGGTGGAGGGGTTCCGGACATGACAGCGTACCAGTTGGTCGAGAAGATCCAACGTAGTGTAACGAGGGCTCTGGGGGACAAGGCGACCAAGGGGTATGCCAGGGAAGTGGTAAGGGGCAATCGCACACATAGGAGCACTACGTGTGTGATCGGGGGAAAGGCTAGGGTAAGACACACGTAGGAACACTACCTGTGTGACCAGGGGAAGACTGAGACGGGGGCAAGGGTAATAGGCAAGAGGCAGAGAGAGGCAGAGGGCAAGGGACACGAGACACGCGGAGGCAGTTGCCGCGTGTGTCAAGGGAGGCAGCTCATCAGCAAAAAAAATATTCGCGTCATGTGTCTTCCTGTGCGTCCGACGCACAGGACGCATGGGACAGGAACTTACAATCAGGACGCCAAACGCTTAGTGCGCCAGCGTCGGGACACAACACTCGTGCACACCAGCGTCGGGATGCAACACTCGTGCGCACCAGTGCCCAGGACGCAATACAAGTGTGCTCCCACGCCTGGGACGCAACAGAAGCATGCTACCACTTCTTGGACGCAACATGAGACGGGCTGCTCGTCCCCAACGCTATAGGTTCCACGTCTGGCGTTGCTGAACCAGGGCCCCAAATCGCTCTCTTCTACAATGCACACCTGCTCACCGCTTGCATCTACGATCTAACATCAGCCAGCTACGTACCACTAATGCAGTCATTGAATATGCATGGAGCAGAAATATCCATTATATTCGCTAAAATTATATACAAAGAGGTATTGAGCAATAGATATATATATAGAACATGCAATCGCTGCTTCAATCGCTTTAACACTCGCTCTAATACTCGCTCCAATACTCGCTCTAATACTCGCTCTAATACTCGCTCTAATACTCGATCCAATACTCGCTCTAATACTCGCTCTAATACTCGCTCTAATACTCGCTCTAATACTCGCCGTAATACTCACTCCAATAGTCACTCTAATGCTAGCCGTAATGTGCTGGGATAGACAGCGAAGGGAAAATGCGCGGGGAAGGGAGGTATATATACAGGAAAACAATAGTTGCCAAGGCCGACTGCTATAGCCGACAATTTAGACTTTCCGAGGACAATGAGATAAGCGATA
The DNA here is from genome assembly GCA_015179025.1 of Terfezia claveryi. Taxonomy (NCBI): domain Eukaryota; kingdom Fungi; phylum Ascomycota; class Pezizomycetes; order Pezizales; family Pezizaceae; genus Terfezia; species Terfezia claveryi. Next base: position 90,949 of record WHUX01000105.1, on the reverse strand, counting down.
ACAAGAGAAGTGGCATGACAGTGATCAATGGCACTCAGCCCCCTTTCGCACGCGGGTGCCGTACTATTCAATGCTTGGCCTGGAAATAGTCATATTGGGCAATCGTAGTCATAGTATTGCGATATGTGCGGAGTTCACGCTTTGTGATATGTTTCATAGGAATTCATGCATTCGTGGGCTTATATATATATATGCGCGAGAAACTCGTGCTTTTGGAGACTTATATATATATATGCGAGAAACTCATGCTTTTGGAGACATATAAGCCCCCGAATGCATGGATTTCTCGCATATATGTATATATATGTCTCCAAAAGCACGAGTTTCTCGCACATATATATATAACTCTCCAAAAGCACGAGTTTCTCGCATATATATATATATATGCCCGCGAATGCATCGATTTCTCGCATATATATATATATATATATCTCCAAAAGCACGAGTTTCTCGCATATATATATATATGTCCCCAAGAGCATGAGTTTCTCACACATATATATATATAAGTCTCCAAAAGCACGAGTTTCTCGCATATATATATATATATGCCCCCGAATGCATGGATTTCTCGCATATATATATATATATATATCTCCAAAAGCACGAGTTTCTCACATATATATATATATATGCCCGCGAATGCATGGATTTCTCGTATATATATATATATATATCCCCAAAAGCACGAGTTTCTCGCACACATATATATATATGCCCGCGAATGCATGAATTCCTACGAAACATATCACAAAGCGTGAACTCCGCACATATCTCCATACAAAGACTACGATTTCCCAATATGACTATTTCCAGGCCAGGCATTGAATAGTACGGCACCCGCGGGCGAAAGGGGGCTGAGCGCCATTGATCACTGTCATGCCACTTCTCTTGTTATCCCTTATCTCATTGTCTTCGGAAAGTCTAAATTGTCGGCCTTACCAGTCGGCCTTAGCAACTATAGTTTTCCTGTTTATATACCTCCCTTCCCCGCGCATTTTCCCTTCGCTGTCTATCCTAGCACATTACGGCTAGCATTAGAGTGACTATTGGAGCGAGTATTATGGCGGGTATTAGAGCGAGTATTAGAGCGAGTATTAGAGCGAGTATTAGAGCGAGTATTGGAGCGAGTGTTAGAGCGAGTGGAGCAGCGATTGCATGCTCTATATATATATCTATTAATCAATACTTCTGTGTATATAATTATTAGCGAATACAATGGATATTTCCGCTGCGTGCATATTCAATGGCTGCAATAGTGGCTACGTACCTGGCCGATGTTAGAGCGTCGTAGATGCAAGCTGGTAGTGGGTGTGCATTGTAGAAGAGAGTGATTTGGGGCCCTGGTTCAGCAACGCCAGACTTGGAACCTATAGCGTTAACAACCTTAATTGAGTTGAGGATACGATGGCAATGAGCTCTGACATCCAGACGTTGAGCTTATGTCAACCACCGTCCGGACAGCTTTTGGGGCCCCAATGGCGTCAGGACGCAGCGCGGGGCCCTAGTTGTGTCCGGATTGTAATGCAATACCCCGGGACATCCGGACGCATAGGACGCACAGGACGCAAAATCGCGTCTGGACGCTTGGTGGTGCGTCCTGACGCATATTTCTTTTTGCTGATGCTGTACTGCAGAGTTGTTTGTTCGAGACAAGGATGTGCACAAGGGAGGTGCACAAGCGCTGGGGGAAGCAAGGTCCTGTATTGGGTATACAAGACGTTGGATAGGGATCCAATGAGAGGGCAGAGAGAGCAAGCTATATATACAGGCTTCCTTCCTAGCCAAGGCCACCGGAAGGAATAAGGTTCCCGAGACCCCTTATCTCGGGAACAGAGATAACAACGATATCAATCAACAATAATGAGAGTCGGACGGGATTCCGTCCGACTCTCAAACCTGGCTAGGAAAGGACGGTTGTGACACTATCCCCCCTTTAGGCTCGGAGCTCCAGCGACTAGGAGGCCTGGGCACGATAACCGGCAAAATCAACACAGGAAACAACAACAACAAGGTAAGGACAAAAACCCCAACTCCGAACAACCTGACAACAACAGAAACAACAATCATAATTCCAACTCCAAATCAACGAAGATAAGACAAAAATATCATTCAGCTGGGCGAGGCTTGAGAGGGTAACGCTGGTGGAATAGGGTGACCAGGTCAGGGGCGTTTTCCAGATCCTCTGCTGGTTGCCAGGTGGTCATCAGCAAGAAATTGTGTTTGCGTCCTATGCGTCCGGACGCATAGGACGTACGGGACGTACAGGACGAAAACTCAAGATCAGGACGCCAAAGCTTGGTGCTCGTGCGTCGGGATGCACTAGCTGCTGGCGCCTGCGCTTGGGACGCAACACTCGCCTCTGGCAGGTGTTCCCGCATCCAGGACGCAACACAAGCGTGCTTCTGCTCCTAGAAGGCAACACAAGTGTGTTCCCACGTCTGAGACACAATACACGCGCTTTGCAGATGCTCGCGCCTCCTGGACGCAAGATGGAATGGGCTGCTCGTCCCCAACACTACAGGTTCTACCGCTGACGTTGCTAACGGAAGGCCCACAATTGCTCTCTTCTACAATGCACCAGCTTGTATGTACGACCCTCTAATACCAGCCAGGTGCGTAGCCTCTGTTGCAGCGACTGAATATGCATGCAGCGGAAATATCCATTGTATTCGCTAATAATTATATACACAGAAGTATTGAGTAATAGATATATACATAAAACATGCACTCGCTGCTTTAATCGCCCTAACACTCACTCTAATACTCGCTCCAATAGTCGCTCCAATACTCCTCTAATACTCGCTCTAATACTCGCTCTAATACTCGCTCTAATACTCGCTCTAATACTCGCTCCAATACTCACTCTAATGCTCGCTGTAATGTGCTGGGATATAGAGTGAAGGGAAAATGCGCGGGGAAGGGAGTTATATATACAGGAAAACCATAGTTGCAAAGGCCGACTGCTAAGGCCGACAATTTAGACTTTCCGAAGACAATGAGATAAGGGATAACAAGAGAAGTGGCATGACAGTGATCAATGGCGCTCAGCCCCCTTTCGCCTGCGGGTGCCGTACTATTCAATGCCTGGCCTGGTAATAGTTATATTGGGAAATCATAGTCGTGGTATTGAGATATGTACGAGTTCACGCTTTGTGATATATTTCGTAGGAATTCATGCATTCGCGGGCTTATATATATATATGCGAGAAACTCATGCATTCGCCGGCTTATATATATATGTCTCCAAAAGTACGAGTTTCTCGCACATATATATATATAAGTCTCCAAAAGCACGAGTTTCTCGCATATATATACATAAGTCTCCAAAAGCACGAGTTTCTCGCATATATATATATAAGTCTCCAAAAGCACGAGTTTCTTGCATATATATACATAAGTCTCCAAAAGCACGAGTTTATCACATATATATATAAGCCCGCAAATGCATGAGTTTCTCGCATATATATATATAAGCCCGCGAATGCACGAGTTTCTCGCATATATATATATAAGTCCCCAAAAGCACGAGTTTCTCGCATATATATATATAAGTCTCCAAAAGCACGAGTTTCTCGCATATATATATAAGCCCGCGAATGCATGAGTTTTTCGCATATATATATATAAGTCCCCAAAAGCACGAGTTTCTCGCATATATATATATAAGTCTCCAAAAGCATGAGTTTCTCGCATATATATATAAGCCCGCGAATGCATGAGTTTCTCACATATATATATATAAGTCCCTAAAAGCACGAGTTTCTCGCATATATATATATAAGTCTCCAAAAGCATGAGTTACTCGCATATATATATATAAGTCTCCAAAAGCACGAGTTTCTCGCATATATATATAAGCCCACGAATGCATGAATTTCTCGCATATATATATATAAGTCCTCAAAAGCACGAGTTTCTCGCATATATATATATAAGTCTCCAAAAGCACGAGTTTCTCGCATATATATATAAGCCCGCGAATGCATGAGTTTCTCGCATATATATATATAAGTCCCCAAAAGCACGAGTTTCTCGCATATATATATATAAGTCTCCAAAAGCACGAGTTTCTCGTATATATATATATAAGTCTCCAAAAGCACGAGTTTCTCGCATATATATATAAGCCCGCGAATGCATGAGTTTCTCGTATATATATATATAAACCCGCGAATGCATGAATTCCTACGAAACATATCACAAAGCGTGAACTCGCACATATCTCAATACCACGACTACGATTTCCCAATATGACTATTACCAGGCCAGGCATTGAATAGTACGGCACCCGCGGGCGAAAGGGGGCTGAGCGCCATTGATCACTGTCATGCCACTTCTCTTGTTATCGCTTATCTCATTGTCTCTGGAAAGTCTAAATTGTCGGCCTTAGCAGTCGGCCTTGGCAACTATGGTTTTCCTGTATATATACCTCCCTTCCCCGTGCATTTTCCCTTCACTCTAGATCCCACCACATTATGGCGAGCATTAGAGCGAGTAATAGAGCGAGTATGAGAGCGAGTATTGAAGCGACTATTAGGGCGAGTATTAGAGCGAGTATTAGAGCGAGTATTGGAGGGAGTATTAGAGCGACTATTGGAGCGAGTATTAGAGCGAGTATTAGAGCGATTGAAGCAGCAAGTGCATGTTTTATGTATATATCTATTACTCAATACTTCTGTGTATTTAAGTATTAGCGAATACAATGGATATTTTCGCTGCGTGCATATTGAATGGCTGCAATAGCGGCTACTCACCTGGCTGGTGTTAGAGCGGGTGTGCATTGTACGAGAGCGATTTGGGGCCCAAAGCTATAGCATTAACAACATCAATTGAGTTGATGATGCCAAGGGAAGCAACTCTAATATCTAGACATTGAAATATGCCAACCAGCGTCTGGACGGCTTTAGTTGCCCCAATGGCGTCCAGATTGTATTGCAACTCAGCCAGGCGTCCAGATTGTATTGCAACTCAGCCGGGCGTCCAGATTGTGTTTCAACTCAGCCAGGCGTCCTGATTGTGTTGCAATGCAGCCAGGCGTCCAGACGTACAAGACACACAGGACGCACTTGCGCGAGCTCTCACGTCCGGATGCTGGGCGGTGCGTCTAGACGCCACTTTTTTCTTGCTGATGGTCTCCTCGTCCCCTAACCATTTGACCTTGTACTGAACTCGTCCAGAGTGCTTCCTGGAGTCCAGTACCTCCTCAACCTCCCACTCCTCTTCTCCTGCAATCACCACGGGAGGAGGTGGCGGATGCCTTTGACCTCGAAGAGGATCGTCCGCGGCTGGCTCGATCTCCGAGACATGAATGACCGGGTGGCGTTTGATGTCCTTGGGAAACCTCAATCGATAGGCATGAGTGCCTACAGCGCCTAGCACCTCGAAGGGGCCTAAGAACTTATGGTCCAGTTTGCGGAAGGGCCGTTCTGTTCGGAAGTGTCTGCTAGATAGCCATACTTGGTCCCCTGGGTGGTATTTAGGAGCTGGCAACCGGAACCCATTGGCATACTCCACTTGCCTGGCTTGGGCGTAGGCATCAGCAAAAATAATATTTTCGTCCTGTGCGTCAGACACATGTAACGCACGGGACGATAACTCAAAATCAGGACGCGAACGCTTGTTGTGCCAGCGTCCTGACGTACTGGGACGTTGCTCACATGCCTGGGATACAACACCAATTCTTGGCAGTTGCGCTCGCGTCTAGGATGCACTGTGACGTTGCTCACACGCCTGGGACGCAACACTAATGCTGGGCAGTTGCTCTCGCATCTGGGACACACTGGGACTTTGCCACCGCGCTTGGGACGCACTGGAACGTTGCCCCCTCGCCTGGGACGCAACACCAATGCTGGGCAGTTGCTCTCGCATCTGGGATGCACTGGGATGTTGCCCCCGTGCCTAGGACGCAAGCATACATGCAACCTTTGTTCCGACACACTTGGTGGGTAAACACAACCCTCTTACAGCTTGCATCTGCTACGTTCTTACACCAGCCAGCTATGTAGCCGGGTTTGCAACCTTTGAATATGCGTGCAGCAGAAATCTTCATTGTATTCGCCAATTATTATATACACAGAGAGGTATTTAGCAATAGATATGTACACGGAACATGTGTGCAGCAACACTTGCTCTAACCCTTGGCCTAAGCTTCGCTCTAACTCTCGTTGTATCAATCGCTCTATCTTTCGCTCTACCAACCAGACTACTCTCGCTCTAATGCTCGCTCTAATGCTCTCTCTAATACTCGCTGTAATATGCTGGAAATAATGAGCAAAGGGAAAAAGCGCGGGGAAGGGAAGTATATATACAGGAAAACCATAGTTGCCAAGGCCGACTGCTAAGGACGACAATTTAGACTTTCCGAAGATAATGAGATAGGGGATAATAAGAGAAGTGGCATGACAGTGATCAACGGCGCTCAGCCCCCCTTTCGCACGCGGGTGCCGTACTACTCAATGCCTGAAATCGTAGTCGTGGTACTGCGAACGAGACAAGTACTGCGATATGTGCGGAGTTCACGCTTTGTGATATATCCCGTAGGAATTCATGCATGCGCGGGCTCATATAAGTATATATATGCGAGAAACCCATGTGCTCGCTGCTTATATATATATATGCGAGAAATCCATGCATTCGCGGGCTTATATATATATATATATGTGAGAAATCTATGCATTCGCGGGCTTATATATATATATATGCGAGAAACTCGTGCTTTTGGAGACTTATATATATATGTGCAAGACACTCGTGCTTTTGGAGACATATATATATATATGCGAGAAATCCATGCATTCGCAGACTTATATATATATATGTGAGAAATCCATACATTCGCAGGCTTATATATATATATACGAGAAACTCGTGCTTTTTGAGACATATATATATATGTGCGAGAAGTTCGTGCTTTTTGAGACATATATATATATGTGCGAGAAATTCGCGCTTTTGGAGACATATATATATATGTGGGAGAAACTCGTGCTTTTGGAGACATATATATATATATGCGAAAAATCCATGCATTCGCAGGCTTATATATATATATGCGAGAAACTCGTGCTTTTGGAGACTTATATATATATGCGAGAAACTCGTGCTTTCGGATACTTATATATATATGCCCGTGAATGCATGAATTCCTACGGGATATATCACAAAGCGTGAACTCCGCACATATCGCAGTACTTGTCTCTTTCGCAGTACCACGACTACGATTTCCCAATATGACTATTACCAGGCCAGGCATTGAGTAGTACGGCACCCGCGTGCGAAAGGGGGGCTGAGTGCCGTTAATCTCTGTTCTGCCACTTCTCTTATTATCCCCTATCTCATTGTCTTCGGAAAGTCTAAATTGTCGGCCTTAGCAATCGGCCTTGGCAACTATGGTTTTCCTGTATATATACTTCCCTTCCCCGCGCTTTTTCCCTTTGCTCGTTATTCCCAGCATTTTACAGCGAGTATTAAAGAGAGCTTAGAGTGAGAATTAGAGCGAGCATTAGAGCGAGAGTAGTCTGGTTGGTAGAGCAAGAGTTAGAGCGAAGCTTAGGCCAAGGGTTAGAGCGAGTATTGCTGCACACATGTTCCGTGTACATATCTATTGCTAAATACCTCTCTGTGTATATAATAATTGGCGAATACAATGAATATTTCTGCTGCACGCATATTCAAAGGTTGCAAACCCGGCTACATAGCTGGCTGGTGTAAGAACGTAGCAGATGCAAGCTGTAAGCGGGTTGTGTTTACCCACCAAGTATGTCGGGACAAAGGTTGCATGTATGCTTGCGTCCCAGGCATGGGGGCAATATCCCAGTGCGTCCCAGATGCGAGATCAACTGCCCAGCATTAGTGTTGCGTCCCAGGCGAGGGGGCAACGTTCCAGTGCGTCCAGATGCGAGAGCAACTGCCCAGCATTGGTGTTGCGTCACAGGTGAGGGGGCAACGTTCTAGTACGTCCAGACGCACAGGACGCAGAGCACGCAAACTCGCGTCCGGACGCTTGGTGGTACGTCCTGATGCACATTTTTTTTTGCTGATGGGCCAACTCAGCTTTCAAGGTAGCATGGAGTTTTGTGATCTCTGTTGTGAAGTCCTTGGCTGGGGCATTCTCCCTGGCCTTGCGCAGAGGTGCCAGGGAGTCTACGAACTGAGAGTGCCAGCTATAATTGGCCAGGAATGGGGAGTTCTTCAGGGTCTCGGAGAAGTGGTTGTTGGCGGAGAACTCGCAGGTCGCCAGCAACAAAACCCAGTTATTCTGCTGATAATTGATATACGCCCTCAGGTACTGCTTCATGATGGCGTTCATGCGTTCTGACTGGCCATCAGTTTGAGGGTGGTATACCGTGGACAGGTGTACTTCAATACCCAGCAGCTCATAGAAGGTTCTCCAGAAGTCGGCGACGAACTGAGGGCCGCGGTCTGAGACAACCGACGCCGGGAGGTCATGGTAACGGAAGACATTATTCAGGTAAAGGGATGCCAATTCAGGGGCTGAGCAGGTGTCTCAACAGGGTATCACATGCCTCATTTTTGTCAACCGATCCACTACCATTAAGATGGCATTGAATCCCGAGTCTTCTGGCAATCCGGTGACGAAGTCCATAGTCAGGTGTTGCCAGGGTTGTTCTGGGACTTCCAGGGGCTTCAGGGTACCATACGGAGCGTGGGGGGTGAGTTTGGCACGCTTGCAGACATGGCAATTCCGTATGTACCGCTCCACCTCCTTCCGTTGGTCAATCCACGTATATTGCCTAGCTAGCAGCTCTAACATTTTAGCTACTCCAGGATGACCCGCAGCCAGGGTATCATGGTGTTCTTTGATCAGCTGCATCCGCAGCTCTCCTTCAGGTATATAGAGCCGATCTAGGTAGTATAGGAGGCCGTCCTGAGTAGTGCACTCGGCTAGGGAAATCTTGGTGTGACGGCACTGTCCAGACTCCACTGCAGCGATTATATCCTTAACCAGGTCGTCCTCCACATATGCCCGTTGTATCCGTAGAAGCAGATCTGCTCCTGGGTTCGCTTCAGCTTTAGCATCAGCATCAGCATCAGCATCAGCATCAGCATCAGCATCAGCATCAGCATTAGCATCAGTATCAGCATCAGCATCAGCATCAGCATCAGCATCAGCATCAGCATGGCTAGTGGCCGCCAGGTCGAGATTTTCAGGTTTCAATACCACCTAATTTTGGTACTTCAGCCTTTCATCCCCTCCTTTAGGGAGATCTCCTGATCTCCTGGTCAGTGCATCTGGCTTACCCTCAGCTTTTCCAGGCCGATACTTGATCTTGAAGTTGAATCGAGATAAGAACTCCGACCACCTAGCCTGCCGTCGGTTCAGCAGCTTAGTGGTGGTGAAGTACTCAAGATTCTTATGATCAGATAGCACCTCGATGATCCCCTTGGCTGACTCCAGGTGTGGCCTCCACTCCTCGAATGCTCGCATAATGGCCATTAACTCTTTATCATAGATTTCATAATTACACTCAGCCGGAGAGTGCTTTTTTGAGAAGTATGCCACTGGGTGGAGGATCCTATTGACATACTGAGACAAGATTCCCGCAGAGACATAGTCGGAGGCGTCAGTCTCCACGATACATTCGCTGTCTGGATCGGTGCTGAGCAGAAAGCTTCCTTGAGGTTCTGGAAGGCAGATTGGGCTTCTGGATTCCAGTCGAAGCGCCGGTCTTTCTTGGTCAGGGTGGTGAGGGGGGCTACGATCTTCAAATACCCTAGAATGAACCGCCGGTAAAAGTTAGCGAACTCCAGGAAGGCTTGGACATCCTTGAGATTTGCTGGGATTTGCCATTCCTGGACAGCGGCAACCTTGGTGGGATCCATCCTGATACCTTCGGTAGTGATAATCAACCCCAGATACTTGACCTCCTGCATATGAAACTCACATTTCTCGGGCTTGAGGTATAATCCGGCTTGCTCTAGCTTTTCCAGCACTTGTCGGACATGGATTTTGTGCTCTGCCAGGGTGTCTGAATAGATCAGGATATCATCCAGGTAGGCTGTGCAGAACACATCCAAAAAGTCTCGTAGGGTATCATTAATAAAGTGCTGGAAAGAGGCCGGGGTGTTGGTTAAGCCGAAAGGCATGACATTGTACTCGAAGTGCCTGTACTGGGTGCGGAAGGCCGTTTTCCACTCTTCACCTTCAGCTATTCGGACCAGGTTATAGGCTCCCCTCAAATCCAGTTTAGTGAACCATTTTGCCTTGGAGAGCCTGGCTAATGTTTCCTGGATCAGAGGTAGGGGATACCTGTTCTTGACCGTTATCTCGTTCAGGCCACGATAATCAACACACAACTGAAGAGAGCCGTCCGACTTCTTCACGAACAGCACCGGGGCACCCACTGGAGAGGAGCTGTGGCGAATGAAGCTCTTGTTGAGGTTTTCCTCCAGATACTTTTTCAGAGCTTCCAGTTCCATCCGGGACATCCCATAGAGAGGTCCATAAGGGGGGTCTTACCTTCTACCAGCGGGATTGTGTAGTCGTATAGTCGATGGGGGGCAAGCTTCTCCGCGGCTTTCTCAGAGAACAAGTCAATGAATTCGTGGTATTCACCCGGCACCATGGACTTCCATTCTTCTTTGGACCGCAGCTTATTGATTTCCAGGTTAACTTCGCAGATTGATAGAGTATGGGCTTTCAGCTTGTGCCTTCTGGTAAGGTAAGCAAAGGCCCCTGCTCCAATGAAGTTGATATCGAGGGGTTTTAGTGGGGGGGTTTCTGCCATCACCTGACTAGGATCCTCTGTCGGGGGTGGTAGGGCACATAATCCTTTAACGGCAGTCTGTAGGGCACCGCAGTGCTTCTCGCAATACCCGCTGTTAAAGTTCAAGGTGTAAGAGCCAAAGTTAACGGAGATATCATGTATTCGGAGCCAGGGGATCCCCAGGACAATGGGGTATTTGAGCTTGGTTACAAACATAGGGAGGCTTTCCGAATGGTCTCCAATGGCACTAGGTAGGCATGCGAGGTCGGTAATAGCCCCGGAAGAGATAGGTCGGCCATCAATGACATCAAGAAGGCGGGGGTCTTTAGCTTGGCTGTTGGTATCGAATTTTTACTGACAAAGGTCTGATCAATGAAGGCTATTCCTGAAGCACCACAATCTATGAGAGCTGATGTTACCACTGTTTTACCATTGAATTTAACAGTTATTGGTACTACAAAATGCTCGCCAAACAAGCGAGATTCGTCAACAAACATAGATGCAGGAACAGAGAAAGACGACAAAGACAAATGACCCAGGATAGGTCCCTTGCTAGTGTCAGTAACTAGGCAAGGGACAGGGCTTTTCCCGACTCATCAACCTCCTCAATCCTGGATTCGGAGATGGCGTGGGCAGCCATCGAGCGGTTTTTGCGGAAGGGACATGCCGCAATAAAATGGTCCCCTTTCCCGCATGCTATACACAGCCCTTTCATTCGGCGGCGATCTCTCTCCTCCTGGGTTAACCGTGGCCTACCTGCGCATAGGTCCATAGGCGCGGCACCACCTGCCACGAGAGAGGGGTGCGCGGGTTTGTTGGCCGAGGCCGGGACTTGGGCAGGCTTGGGGGTCGGTTGCTGTTGTTGGTGTTGCCGTGGTTGATGTTGCTGTGGTTGCTGAGGTGAGCGGGTGGCAGGGCGGAAGGTAAGGCGGTGTCTCAACCTAGCCATCCGTTGTTCCACCCTGGATGCCTGGTCGATTAATTCGTCGAGACTCTTAGTCTCTGGGAGGGTGACCATGGCCTGTTGAAGTTCGTCATTCAGTCCCTCCTTGAACTGCTCGAGCTTTGACTGGTCGTTCCACAATACTTCTGCTGCCAGCCTGGAGAACTCTGCTACATATGTGGACAGATCCGAATTACGTTGTTTCAGGGCTCGGAGGGCTCGGCTAGCCGTGCCCACGGCATCAGGGTCCCTAAAAGCCCTGTCTAGAATAGCGAGGAGTGCCGAGATGCCGTCCAGCTTAATCCCAGTCTCAAGGACATATGGCTGGATTTGATCTACTGCCTTACCCTCCAGTAGGGCAAAGACATAAGCCAATCGGTGTTGCTCGGATGGGAATCTGGCTGAGTCCCCATTGAGTTTGAGGTTTACTGAGTTCTTCCAAGCTTGGAGGCAAGCCCTATCCCCATTGAATTTGGAGGGGGTTGGAATACTTTCGGTTTTGGCAGTTGGTGCGGAGGGTGGGGTTGCCGACATAGCGGCCATAGCGCGGTTGAGGGTCTGGATCGTGGTTCTCTCGTTGGCCAGAGTGATGGTGGCATTGTCAAGGTCGTTTTGGAGTACTGTGATTTCTTCATCGGCGGATCTCAGTTTTCGTTCAGCCACGGCCAAACTATTGCCGAGTTCGGCCCCGATGGCATCCATGGCCTCGAAGATGTCGATGATCTCTTGACGATAGGCATTCAATTCGTTCGGTCCTGAGGGTATAGGGGAGTTCCTCCAGGTTTGAAACCTGATAGCGGGTGGAGGGGTTCCGGACATGACAGCATACCAGTTGGTCGAGAAGATCCAACGTAGTGTAACGAGGGCTCTGGGGGACAAGGCGACCAAGGGGTATGCCGGGGAAGTGGCAAGGGGCAATCGCACACATAGGAGCGCTACGTGTGTGATCGGGGAAAGGCTAGGGTAAGACACACGTAGGAACGCTACGTGTGTGACCAGGGGAAGACTGAGACAGGGGCAAGGGCAAGAGGCAAGAGGCAGAGAGAAGCAGAGGGCAAGGGACACGAGACATGCGGAGGCAGTTGCCGCGTATGTCAAGGGAGGCAGCTGTACTGCAGAGTTGTTTGTTTGAGACAAGGATGTGCACAAGGGAGGTGCACAAGCGCTGGGGGAAGCAAGGTCCTGTATTGGGTATATAAGATGTTGGATAGGGATCCAATGAGAGGGCGGAGAGAGCAAGTTATATATACAAGCTTCCTTCCTGGCCAAGGCCACCGGAAGGAATAAGGTTCCCGAGACCCCTTATCTCGGGAATAGAGATAACAACGATATCAATCAACAATAACGAGAGTTGGACGGAATCCTGTCCGACTCTCAAACCTGGCTAGGAAAGGACGGTTGTGACAGAAGTGGCCATAACGTGTCCGGAAGGCCATTTTCCACTCCTCCCCTTCCGCGATCTGTACCAGGTTGTACGCCCCTCGCAAGTCCAATTTGGTGAACCATTTTGCCTTGGAAAGCCTGGCTAATGTCTCCTGGATCAGAGGTAGGGGGTACTAGTTTTTGACCATTATCTCGTTTAGGCCCTGGTAATCGACACATAATCGGAGGGAGCAGTCCGATTTCTTCACGAACAGTACTGGGGCACCCACTGGTGAGGAGCTATGGCGAATGAAGCTCTTGTTGAGGTTTTCCTCCAAGTATTTCTTCAAAGCTTCCAGTTCTAACCTGGACATTCCATAGAGGGGCCCATAGGGGGGGGTCTTACCCTCTATCAGCGGAATAGTGTGGTCATATGGCCAGTGGGGTGCGAGCTTTCCTACGGCCTTCTCCGAGAACAGGTAGATGAATTCGTGGTATTCGTCTGGGACCATGGGCTTCCACTCCTCCTTAGACCTCGTCTTGTTAATCTCCAGGTTTGCCTCATGTATGGACAGGGTGTGAGCCTTTAGCTTGTGCCTCCTGGTGAGGTAAGCGAAAGTCCCTGCTCCGATAAAACTAATATTCAGAGGTTTTGGAGGCGGTACAATAGGGGGAATTGGGGGAATTAGGGAAACAGGGGATTGGCATCTAGGTGCGCATGCCAAGGTACCACCTGGGTCGGGTGGGTTATCAGGGGTGGCAAGACACACAGCCCAGTAATGGTGGCCTTTGGATTTCCGCAGTGTTTTTGGCAATACTGGCTATTGAACTGCAGGGTGTATGAGCCAAAGCTGACCGATACATCGTGCATTCTGAGCCAGGGGATTCCGAGGACAATTGGGTATTTTACCTTAGTAACGAATATGGGGAGGTTGGCCTCGGAGTGATCCTCTACTAGGGCGGACAAGCACGCAATATCGGTGATATCTCCGGAGGAGATGGGTCGACCGTCAATGACATCCAGGACACGGGGGGTTTTGAGCTTGGATGTGGGTATAGAGAATTTACTGACAAAGGCTTGGTTAATGAATGCAATTCCTGAAGCTCCGCAATCTATAAGTGCTGACGTATTGATTGTTCTATCATTGATTCTGAGGGAGATAGATACAACAAAATGCTCACTGAACAAGCAAGATTCATCAATAGTGGAAAAAACAGAAAATGCAGACAAAGACAAATGGCCTAGGGCAGGTCCCTTGCTAGTGTCAGTAACTAGGCAAGGGACAGGGCTTTTCCCGACTCGTCAAGCTCCTCAATCCTAGGCACTGGGGTATCGGAGATAGCGTGGATGGCGAGGGAGCGATTCTTTCGAAGGGGGCAAGCCGCAATGAAGTGGTCGGCCTTCCTACAGGCTATGCATAGCCCATTATTCTGGCGGCATTCCCTCTCTTCTTGGGTCAGGCAGGGTCTGCCTGATGATAAATCCATGGGGGTGGGCCCTCCTGCCACCAACGATAGGTGTGCTGGTTGATTGGTGGGGGCAGGAGCCTGAGCTGCTTTGGTGGTATGGTGTTGGTGGGGTGGTGGGAGACGGGGTGCTGGCCTGAATGGGGGGTGGTTGCAGAGCCGGAACATCCGCTGTTCCACCCGGGAGGCCTGGTCGATCAACTCCTCGAGGGTATCAACCGCGGAGAGGGTAAACATAGCTTGTTGGAGCTCATCGCTGAGCCCCTCCTGGAATTGCTCGAACTTAGCCTGGTCGTTCCACCTTACCTCTACGGCCAGCCTCGAGAACTCTGTAATATAAGTAGACAGCTCTGAGTTGCACTGTCTCAGTGCCTGGAGTACTCGACTGGCCATCCCTACTGCATCAGGATCTCCGAACGCCCGATCTAAGATAACAAACAAGGCTAAGACCTTGTCGAGCTTGATCCCTGTCTCGAGCACATACGGCTGGATTTGATCTGTGGCCTTGCCCTCCAGTAGGGCAAACACATAGACTAGGCGGTGTTGTTCTGACGGAAACCTAGCCGAATCCCTGCTCAACTTCAAGTTCACTGCATTTTTCCAGGCTCGTAGACGAGCCCTATCCCCATTGAACTTAGGGGGGGTGGGGATACTTTCCGTTTTGGTGGTGGTGGTTGGCGTAGGGATAGCCAGATTTGCCAGGGCGCGGCCGAGGTTTTGTACCATGGTCCGTTCGGTAGCTAGGGCAAGGTTCACATGGTCGAGATCCGTCTGGAGGACCGTGATCTCTTCGTCAGCGGATCTCAGCTTTCATTCGGCCACGGCCAGGCTGTTGCTGAGTTCGGCCCCGATGGCATCCATGGCCTTGAAGATGTTGATGATCTCTTGACGATAGGTATTCAATTCGTTCGGGCCTGAGGGTATAGGGGAGTTCCTCCAGGTTTGAAACCTGACAGCGGGTGGAGGGGTTCTGGACATGACAGCATACTAGTTGGTCGAGAAGATCCAACGTAGTGTAACGTCGGCTCTGGGGCAAGGCGACTAAGGGGTATGCCAGGGAAGTGGCAAGGGGCAATCGCACACGTAGGAGCGCTACGTGTGTGATCTGGGGAGAAGCTAGGGTAAGACATACGTAGGAACGCTACGTGTGTGACCAGGGGAAGACTGAGACGGAGGGCAAGGGCAAGAGGCAAGAGGCAAGAGAGGCAGAGGGCAAGGGACATGAGACATGCGGAGGCAGTTGCCGCGTGTGTCAAGGGAGGCAGCTGTACTGCAGAGTTGTTTGTTTGAGACAAGGATGTGCACAAGGGAGGTGCACAAGTGCTGGGGAAAGCAAGGTCCTGTATTGGGTATACAAGACGTTGGATGGGGATCCAACGACAGTACGAGGGACAGGCTCTATATATACATAACTCGGTCAGGGCAATGGGGGAAATAAGCTTCCCTATCTCGGAAGCCAAGCAAGGTAACGTTAATACAATAACCCATCACCTGCGATTGCAGGTAATGACAAAGACAACATTGGCAATGACCCATCACCTGCGATCACAGGTGATGACAACTGAACACACGGTTGTTACAGTAGCAGTATATTATTCTACTGTGAAATTATCTGAGACAGAAATAAGAAACTTGAATCCTGATTGCCTATTGACAATCATCCAAAGTTGTAAAATACAAACTATATGATCTTCTTCAACAGGAATATTTGAGTACAAAATTAAACACTTAGTAAATACAGGTACTAACTTAAGAAAATCCATTGATATGTCTGTCCATGGCCTACTTGGTACATATAATGAGATTGCGAGTCCAAGTGGTGCCTTGTTGGAATACTTTGTCCATTAACAAGTATTACAACTTCTGATATAGTTCTTAGTTAGTTCTGCAAAGGACTTCAATGTTAAAGATAGAGGGTAATACTAATCTCCATTGTCCTTATCGGTTCTTGACATACAAAAATTCATCTTTTCTTCTATAATCCTTAGGGTTCATAAAGGTATCATAGTAGTTCTTCCAGATATAATATACTCTCATGTACAATTGATATACATCTTTCATACCTATACCTTAGTTAAGCCAATGTGTAATAAAGTAGTCCTTATCATCTTCCTATCCGTTATTGATATGTTTCTCTTCAATAAGCTTGTTGAGGGTTAGTTTAATCCTTTGGTTGAAGTCCTTGATGGTGGATTTCTTCTCCTTGTATATAGAAGTATTATATCCTAAAAACTTATAGAAATCATAATGCTATCTGAAGGTCTTGGTGTCTTGGATAAAAGAGGGTTCTGGGTCTTTGTCAATAGCTACTCACTTTTTTGAGTGAGTGGTAATGGCAGCAGTATTGATTGGAATTGCATTGCTGCTGCTAGCAGTTGCAGCTGGTTGTTAAGGTGCATTCCATGGTTATTGTGGGGCAATAGGAGTATCTTTGATTTCCTGTTCCATTTGTTGAGTACTTATTTGTTCGGTAGTGTTACTGAACTGAATACTAGGTTAGAGAGTAAGGAGTGTC
Source organism: Terfezia claveryi (assembly GCA_015179025.1). Taxonomy (NCBI): domain Eukaryota; kingdom Fungi; phylum Ascomycota; class Pezizomycetes; order Pezizales; family Pezizaceae; genus Terfezia; species Terfezia claveryi. The sequence continues at coordinate 73,932 of WHUX01000105.1, read as the reverse complement.
AGCTTGTCAGTGTTCTATCTTTTTGCCTATTCCTTGATTTCATGAATAGCTTCTTCGCAGCTGAGAGCTTATGGAGATGGATATGCTGGAGTTTGTTGTACTGGTGCTAGTTCCTTTCGAGACTCATTTGTAGATATGAGATACGTAATATCAGATGTAAAGAATTCCTTCTCCTTCTTAAAAACTGAGGCTAACAGGTTACAGTTCAAACTGCCATGTCCGTAGTAGTTGCAAATTATACATGTTTCAACAGTGAATATGTAGTTGTTCATAGCGTGAGAACTGCTATAAGTTGGACAATAGAAATCTCAGCAAAAGGACTAATGCATCCTTTTGTATTGTTGTTAATTGCTATGAGCTAGGTCAATGGCAATTTCTTTTGCTTTTTCGAGAGCGAGGGTATTTTGTTGTATGTTTTCCGAAGAGGGAGGCCTATATCTTAGTCCAAGAACTGTTAAAGGTTTGTTCTGGTTTATATTGGGTATGCGATCATACCCACTAAAAACTTGTTCTAGTATAGTAGATAGAGTCTCGTTATCTAAAGACTCTTCTTTCTTCATCATGTCATATTCACTTTCTTCATTTTGGATGCTCTCGAAGTATAGACAGAAGATATAGTGTCCAAGTTCTTTAGCTCTTCTATAATATTTATTGAAGATGCGGTTGACATGCTTGAAATTGATAGCTCTGCGAGAAACCATATCATTTTCAGTAGAGGTTTCTAGTAAATGGAAAGTTCTTAAAGTATCGGTAGAGATATTATAGTTGTAGGTATAGTTAGGAGGATCGATGCTATTGAAAATATAATCGTCCTCAGTAGTAGGAGTGTCCAAGTATTTATACTTTCTTGATAAAGCATCTGCTATCAAATTTTCCTTTCCTGCAGTGTACTGTATATCTGTATCAAATTCTATTAGATAATCCTGCCATTGCCTTAATTTCTGACTTGTAGGCATTTGAGTATGGAAGATTACTAATGGTTTGTAGTCAGTAAGGATAGTGAACTTGTGACCTCTTAATTGTACTTTAAAAAATTTCAATAAGTCAATAATCGCTAATAATTCCTTTTGAAAGGTAAGATAATTGAGTTGGGCTAGATTAAATTTTTTAGAGTAGAAGCATGATGGTCTAATATATGTCAATGGTCCTTGACCTATCCATAATTCTAGTTCTATGTCACTAGCATTACATACTAAATATTTAGGTTCAGTAGATTCATTATTCTAGGGTTTTAAAATATGTGGGAAATTCATAAGTTCCTTAAGTTTTTTAAATGCTATGTTATGAGTATCTGTCCATTTCCATTTCTTCATTTCTCCTTACAGTTCTGACAGGGTGCTTGCATATGATACCAAGTTAGGAATAAATCTGCTGAGATAATTTACAATTTCAAGGAATCCTTTAAGATCTTTTTTTCATGTAGAAGTTGGAAATATTAATATAGTAGTCTTCTTCTTTAGGTCTACATATAATCCATTTAATATCAAAACATGTTCTAAAATTTCCAATCTTAGAGTAAAAAACTGGCATTTGCATTCTTTGAGATAGAATTTCTCATCTTATAGATATTAAAGTACTTTCTTCAGTAATTCTATATGTTCTTCATATGTTTTGAAAAATATAATAATATCATCAATATAGATAATTAAATTTTTATAGACCATGTCCTTAAAAATTTCATATATAATGTAAACCATAGTAGCTGGTATATTATAACCCCTTTGTTGCATAACTCTACTTCTAAAATATCCTATATGATATAAAAAGGTAGAGTATTGCTCAGATTTTTTATTATTCCTAATATTAAAAAATCCATCAGCTAAGTCGAGCTTAATCTAAATGAGATTCTCCATTACTAGTTCAATTGCTTCATTAATATCTGGCAATAGGGTATCATCTGGTTCGATAGCTAAATTGCAGTTTTAATAGTCATTAATGTATCTGGCTTCTTCTGGTTTATCTTATTTAGGGATTGTGAACATGACTATAGTATTTGTATTATTTTCTACTTTGTATATGCAATCTGATGCTTCTTCTTCAACTAATTTGTTATGGATTTGTTGTCTAAATCAATGACTTAAAGGTCGCCATTTTGGTATTTAAGTAGCTCTGACTTTTGGTTTGATAGAGTGATTAATCTTTCTTTATGGGGGTAATTCCCATAGAATTGTCTTGGGAAATAATAAGGGAAACTCCATTACAGGATTAAATTGTTTCTGTACTATAGAAACAGCTATCATAAGTTCTCTTTTTGAATTGGTATCTTCTACATCACTAATATTTTCCCAATTATCTGGTTCACTATAATCTGCAACTAATTCACAGTTAACCTGTATATATGCTAATCTTATACCATTCACTATGGTTCTAAATCCCTTCTATACACTTAGCTGGAATCAAGAAATATTTTTTGGTTAGATAGTAATTGGTTCCTAATGGGCAGGAATTATTGCTCACACTTTGGTAAGAGTAGGTTCTCCTAATATCATATCCCATCTAGTTAAATGAGCTACATAGAATGTTCGTTCTTCTACAAACCTATCCAATTAAGTTTAATAGTACAAGATTTGTCTATTATTCCTTTTAAGCCTTTAATTGCAGTGCTTAATAATTTCTTCTTAATACTTTTAGTTGGTATTTTGTATAGGTGTACAAATTGAGAATTAATTAAGTCTTCTCCTTTCGTTTGAAGATCAATTAAAGCTAGTACAGGGTGTTTATTAGCTTTAACAAATACTTTACTAAAATCTGGTACCTATCTTGACAAGGGTAATTCCTTAATTTTATCTTTATTGTTTTTGTTCTTAGTAGCTATTGTTATAGCTAAATCTTGTGTGGCTGTATACATGAGTACCTTATTTTGTTGTTTCCTATAGTCCTTATAGGAGTGTCCAGAGTTCCAATACTATAGACATTTCTTGTCTCTAATTAATTGCATCTTTATCTTCTGATCCAATTTTTTTGTAATGGTGTCCCAATCTGAGTCCTTCCATTTTTCTGTATTAGGTTTGGTGTTGGGATTGCTACTAGGATTAGATCCTGTTTTTTGTTATTGATTCTGGTCTCTGTATGGACTATGACTCTAATTTTCATTCTGAGGGTATTGTTATTAGGATGTATTTGGTATAGGTAGTGAAGCAATATCTTTCTTTAAAGCTTCATATGACTCCACTTGATGCATAAGCTGATTATATAACTATTGTTCTTTAATTAAAGGAATTAATGTAGCTGATATACCAGGAAAACTGGTGAATAAGAGACCATGTCGGTTTTTGAGACATCTGCAAGCCACCATGCAACTGGGCAAGATCTCAACATGACAAGTTGGCAACATGGTCAACACAGTAGTTAGGAGGAAAAGGAAAAATGTAAGTACGTATTATCGACATTATCAGATTAAAGTTCAATATTCCAATACCCAATAATGTCTACAATTCTAAGCTCAGCTACTAAGTCCACCCGACCAGGGCTTAAGGGCAAATCTACTACTCTACAACCTAGAAGTGTCAATTCTCTGAACCGGAGGTTATGGAGTAGCAGAAGAAAGTTATATATAAGAGAGTTTAAACTCAAGGCATTAAGCATACTCCAAAAGTCCCACATAGATCCGAAAACAAAAGCAAAGATACCGGCAAGCATAGGATGTAGGTGCCAAATGGACTCAGTTAATATAGGCATTGGCTGATATAATTGGAAGGGGTCTCTCAAGAGCTTAATATTACAAAGCCAATGCTACTGCACTGGAAGGAGCAGGAAGCTAAAATAGTAGCAGTACAGAAAGGTTCGAGGCAGGTAGAAAGGCCGCCTAAAGGTGTTTGGCATGAGATGAAGGCAGTGCTACATACTCGCTTTATAGCTATTCGGAAGCAAGGAAAGCCTGTAGGACAGCGTTGGTTTATACAAGAAGGAAAGAAGATATTTGAAGAGCGAGAGGAAGTTAGAGTGGATGCTGCAAATAAGAAGCGTTATCCATGTACATTCTCTAATGGGTGGTTTGAAGGGTTTTGTGAGCGATGGAGCATTTCATGGTGGGTAAAAACCAAAGTTGGACAAGATGCTCCGGATGATAAGGCAAAGGCAATACAAACCTTTCTACAAGAAATACGACGAAAATCTCAACCACCAGCAAGATCTTAACAACACAATCGATTCCCACCTCAATATATCTATAACATGGACTAGACACCATTACCTTTTGAGTTCCTACAAAATCGTACATTTGATACTAAAAGCACAACTACTGTTTTCATTCACACTGAGCATACCTCTTGGACAAAACGACAAGCAACTCTCATGATCACTGCCTGTGCTGATGGAGAACTCCGATATAAGCCAATCTTGGTATTCCATGGCAGTTCTACTGTTGAGCAGCAGCCTCGGAAAGAAGAACGAAAGAAATACCATCCTGGTGTTATGGTCTTCTTCAATTCTACAGCATATAGTAATGAAGAGATTACTATGAAATGGATTCAGCATGATATTTGCGGAACTACCTCTTCTACATTAGAGCTACCGCAACCTGAACGCTTAGTAGTATTAGATGTTTTTAGTAGTCAAAAAACTAAGAAGGTCCTGAATGCTATGAAAGAGTGACATATCATTCCAGTATATATTCCAGATGGCTGTACAAGATATGTTCAGCCTATAGATACAATTCTTAACAAGCTAGTTAAGGATAAAATTGTGGATATTTTAGAGGAAAAGTTGGAAGTAGTTGGGGAAACAGATGAGAGTGTTGGTTGTCGACGCATTCTCATAACTGAAGCTGTTGGACAAGCATGGCTTTGGTTACATACAGAGAAAAAAGAGAGTATCATTAAGTCTTTTAAACAGGTAGGTATTTCTTTATCTCTTGATGGGACTGAAGATACAAAGCTTTATGTGCGTAGCCTCCTAGATATTACGGTAGGGCCATGGCAGATAGATGATGCGTTGGGGTCTGATAAAGAGGTTGAGTATATAGTAGAGGCTACAGACGGTATTCATGTAGAGCCCCCTGTCTAAGCAACAGATTCAGGTAGAATTAGTATTAGTGCACTTTGTAATTAGAAATGTCTCAAAAACCGACATGGTCTCTTATTCACCAGTTTTCCCAGTATATGATAGCAGGTAATTAAGAAACTTTCTTTTTTTTACTTCCTGCAATATTGATTGTTTGCCATCTTTGTCAATTAATTTAATTTACATTTCAGTAAGCTAATTAGTGAACTGTTTAATTCTTATATGATATCCGTCCTTGTATAGTGTAGCCATCTCCTATCATTTTTACAAAATGTCCTTACTAGTGGAGGGTATTAGAAAATTCCTTAGCACTAGTATGAATCTAAAGAATGTCACATTCTTTCCTTTCTTTCTTAGGAATTAATTATAAGTAGTGAGCGTACTTCCTTCCATTCTAAATCTAACAATTTCCAAAGCTGAAGCACCTTCTAAATCTATTCCTTTAATAACCAACCAACATTACATTGCTGTAGTATAAGAGTCAAAATATTGTAAGTCTTGCCATTTTTTGTCTTCTTATCTTATTTTTTCTGGTAGATCAATCTTTATTTCTTTTAAAACATTTGTTGCTTTATAGTTACCCATTGTAACTATTCCCATTATAGATTCCCATTGCTAGTATTCAACTGATTTTCCTTGTTTAGGTTTTCTTTTTAGAGTTTGACTTGTAACTGATAATGTCTTATCAGAGCCTGAGCTATCATCTCCACTATCATCAGGGTATTATTCTTCTCTTTATGTTTTCTATTTCTCCACTATCATCAGGGTATTATTCTTCTCTTTATGTTTTCTCATTCCGCTTGAGCTTGTCTCTGGCTAGAATTCCTTGGACGTCAATGGATTTCTCACGGGATATTCGCTGACCCGGGGCGGGGGGGGGGGGGGCGCTACTGAAACGCTCTTGGATGCTGGCCATCTCCTACCCTCACGCCTGAACGCCCAAGTAGGTCCGTCGGGGGGCGATTGCAAGTTTTTGATAGGGTTGAGGGTGATCTAAAGGTTAAAGACAGAAAACACTCTCGAAAGAACTCGTGAAGGCAAGAAAAAAAATCATTACAATACTGTTGCAGATCCTCGTATGATGGTTGCAAACTGCCAACTGTGATGTAGAAAATTGTTCATTCTCTGAAATTATTTACGCTACTACCGTAACGCTGCATATATGCTACATGCTAGCGACCTAGGTGTCTGCGTGAAGAAGGGCTCGCAAGTTCAAGTAAGGGGCAAGGACTCGCTGTGGTTATTAAACCGAGGCCTGAGTGGATATATTCTTGCCGTGGGTAGGAAGTAAGAGAGAGCCCTCTCTCTTAGCCCTGCCGGATACGTTACATAGTTCACAGCTGCTCTGGTTGTATAGAGTTCCGACCTGTTGCTGTGTGGTATGTAGTCGGTGGTGGGAGTATGATATCGTATCTTCTTACTTTTGCAAAGCAGCAAGCCCTTGGGTTGGAAATGTCTCCTCGTAGTGGCCGCGACCTTGCATACGAGCTCTGCACCCTGGTACTTGTTTTACCTTATATGAGTACTAGAGCTTATACTTGACGCTATCAGCAAAACCGCTTGTCACACCGGCCAGAATTGTCAAGCCTTCAGGATTGAACATAGGAACGTGGAGCAACCGGGGGATCAAAAAGGTCTGGCATACATTGTCACAGCTCGGAGCCCGCAGAGGGCATGGACATTCACGATTGGGAAAAGCGGAGGACCCTCTCTTTGCCTGCGGTCTCTCCTCATACGTTATATAAACTTGAATTTTCAAAAAGTAATGAGATATTGAAAACAAGAAAGAAAAAAGAAAGAAAGAAAAAAGAATAACTAGTTACTTATAATCCAGAGAAACACAGGAATTTCTTACTAACTAAAATACCAAACTATGTCCTCCAGAACCCAACCTCCATCTATGTGCCTACATATAGCTTCAGTCAAGGGGGCACAACCATAGCCCGTCATTAGTAGATTCAGTATTGGGTAGTATGAAACTACTCAACCTTCCAACCACTCCCTCCCTGCCATCCCGTCACGCATGCTCAACCATCAAAAGACAAATCAACCGCTTACCACGGCTAAGGTTACTCTTCCCCTCATGCCACAGACTTTACTCAGTGTCTTATCCCGCCCTCCTTTACTGTCCAAGCAACATCTTCCCTCTCCACCTACATCAATCTCTGACGTCCTGCCATCCACCTTCCTCCCTAGGAGTGTCATCATCCAGGATTGTACAACTTGAGGTTTGGATCTGGCTAATCTTCCGACTCCATCTCAGGAGCAGTAATAACATATTAAGCCTCGGGGGCGGATGAATGTGTTCGCCAATCAGCATTACCCTCGCCTGCATCAACGTCATGGGAGTCTGAGTCGGAGTAGAAATCAGTATCATAATGTTCACAGCCCGCTGGGTTTCCTCCATCGGATAAGAAGGCCGGGGATACAACATGTTCCCCAGCTTCGGTGTTTGTAGAAGCGTGTACCATGACTGGCTTTCCCATCTGTACCAACGTGGTAGTGGTTGTGGATGCCTGCCGACACCGCAAACCCCCGGGAGCAATAGTGCCATTGATGGTACGAGGGACCTTCCTCATAGACTTAATCCAGCTCGGAATCTCTAAAGATGCCTTTGGACACAAATCAAGCTTCGTTTGTTCCTCGTGCCTTTGAAACCCCATTCTCTTCTCTCTACAAACTTGTTCCTCCCTATTTCTGCCCTGCCTCACTCGCTCAATCTCCCTCCTTTCCCTCCTCTTCCGTTTTTGAAGCTTGAATATCGCCTCCCGTTGCAGGAGGCGGTCATCGTTCACTCGCTCCTCCTCCCCTTCTTCTTCGCAACGGGCAGGAATCCTTCTATGAACTATATTGTTGTCATCGCGTCGCTGGTGTCTTACCTCACTAGTACGTTCCACCCCTGGCATGAGGCTCCCACGGGTATCTAGGGATTCTTCCCCCATCCGGAGGGCAGGTGGGGTTGTAGAGGGCTTGGGAGCTCGACTCACATCATCGCTACTCTCGGAGGAGAAATCCGTAATAACCCTGTTAACTGTTGAATGTACTCGCTTAAGCCTTTTCCGCGCTGGGAGAAGTATCTCTTTTCCCTTCCCCTTACGCACAACCTCCGCGGAACCCCAATGCACTGACAAATCCTTCTCCGCGGCGCCACCGGTGGTATTGTTCCCTCGACTGAAGCGCGTTTGACCACCCTGACCATCAGCATCGGGCATCTCCATATCTGGCTCCTGCTGTGTGGTAGACTTGGTAATTGCGGTAGCATGTAATTCAACACTTCTCATGGCATGTCCTGCCCTCGTGAGATACGTGACTAGGGATTCTTCCTCTAGGAGTTGTTCAATTTGTAACCTATGCGCTTCTGCGGAGTCATTCGTCAGTTTGGATGAGACAGGGTTGTCATCATCATGCCTAGCTCTGCCCTCACTACCATCGGAGGAAATATCTATGTCTGTATCCACCTCCTCTGCGCTTTCAGAAGCAATGCGGGTGATTGACGAGGATAGAATTTTTCGTTGCGATCCCGGCAAGGCCTTTAGTCCCCGCAATAGTGGTGGTGACGACTTTCCCGGATCTCCAGCAGGAGATGTATTTTCCCCTAGTACCTCCTCCGACAAGAATCCCTCACCATCCTCCTCCTCATCATCATCATAATAACCGCGATTATCACATTCCCCCATGTCAACATCACTAGATTCCCACTCCCCCTCCTCTTCACACTCATATCCATCCCCTCCTCCGTGCCCATCCCCATTTTCCCCTCTCCGATAGCCATAGCCTTCACCTTCTACCCCGGGGACCATTGACGAAAATTCATCAACTATCAAGCTCCTACCCCGCGCTTCTTTATCAGCACTACCCCAAACCCTTTCCTCATCGTTAACTCCCATGTCACCCTTGACCACGACCCGCAACTTATGTCTTCTCTCGCGTGGCCTGCGACCCAACTTTTCCCCCTTTGTGAGAATCCTAGTTTTCTTACCTTCCAATCGTATCTGCTTTGGCCCAGATTTCTCCCTGTTATGCAGCCAGGCTGCGCCTTGCAAGAGAGGCAGAGAGATATTGTCTGAGCCAATATCTTCCCTGTGCGAGTCGGGCTCGTGGCGATGGTGGCGGGGGAGTATAGCGCGAGTCATATTGTAACAAGCAGCATTGAGGTTTGTGTTGCCTTGCGCAGTCTCTGGCTCATTTCCTGAATATACCTCCTGATTCGGGAGGTGTTCCGTTTTATCCCATTCCTTCTTTTCCTGCATTTGCCCATTTGCCTCCACATCTTGCAACCGCGCATTTTCATACCCCGTTTGCTGTATCTCCACCACCTCAGTCCACATCTTCATCTTCTTCACCTCTGTCTCCCCAGCCCCTCTCCTTCCCTTCACACCCCCGCTGTCTCTACACCTCCTACCGTTCATCCCGGTAATCTCCTCCTCATCCCGGCTGAGGATAGTCTCTATTTCATCCGCCCAGGTCACCCAGCTCTCCCTTCCACCATCAAGCTCAATTTCCCCCTCATCCTGCTTCGGCGGAGGTGCATGTACATGCGGCTTATCAATCATACACCCTTCACGCTTATTTCGTTCTGTATTCCACATCGTAAGCCATTGATAGGGGTTATCCCGGTCGAGTTCTGCTTCCTCGAGTAACATGTCTTCGTACCGCAATTCCTGGCCAGAGAGGGTATGGCCGTATTCAGATTCGGGGGGGGGCCCTCACAAACCACTGCTTGCCTCAGGGTGTTCGAGCCTTCCTCATCCGCACACATATATCCCTCCTCAATCATAAAAGCAGTACCCCCCTTCGCTTTTCTCAGCATCTTCAATCTCTGCTGTGCCTCCACCTCCCCTCCCACGTGCATATTCCGGCCGCTCCCTGCTTCTCCCGCAGCCTCCGTCCCTCCTTCTTTGGGGTGTAACACATCATTACCCCCCTTCACCCCCTTCTCAAAAATCGCGACCGTTCCAACCGCCTCAGACATCCCCAACCACTCTGGGATTCTGGGGTACGGTGCACCGCTCTTCCGCAGCCTCACTGCGGCTTTATAGAGCGCGGTGGTATTTTTGGATGGCGTCCACTTCGCGAATTTTCCGCTGGGTAGGCCTTCCGGAGTTGGTGAGGGAGTGGAATCATCCACTCTGTTCCCAAGCCATATGCACCCTGTGCGGGAACGGGTTCGTGCTCGCGAGGTGGTCGTAGGTTCGTTATTATCATCATTATTGTTAGAACTGGGCTTGGCTCTGTGGTTCACAGGGCGACGGGTAAGGGTTGGACTACTGCTGCGTACACATGTGGGCTGTGGAGGAAGAGAAGAGACAGGAAAAGTAGATGTGGGAGAGCGAGTCAAATTCTCCGCCACTTGCGCCTCCACTTGTGCTCGTGCATCACTGATATCTGAATATGCTGCCTTGGTTTTTGTGGATACCGTAATAGTTGTAGCTACCCTAGTTTTAAGCGGCGCAAAGCTAGGAATATAATCCTCCAATTCCGACGGCGGTGGGGACAATGGACTCATTGGCGGCGAATTCGAGTTTTGGGTAAACACTGGCCATGGCATGTCTATAGGTACTCCTTGCCCATTCCCACATGTATAGCCTTCTGCTTGACCGGTCCCTTCAACAGTCCCACCCGGAGGCCTCGGCCTAACAACAATAACGTCCAATAAGTCTGCATCTTCCCCCGCTGGCTGGCCCTGCTGGAGGTCATGCTCAAGCGCTACAGGGTCAGGGAGTGGTTTCCACTGGGAGCGGGGTCGGCTTGATGGCCAGCTACCTGGACGACAGCGAGAGCGAGTCTTGGTTGGACTGCTAGGGGCGCGCGCGTAGGGTTTGCCAGCCGTGTGCATAGCTGGGACGGTTTCTGGAATGGTTGCTATGTCTGTGGGAAGCACTGCGCATGAGGTTGGGGAGATGATGGCCAAGGGTGGTGGTGCTGGTGGTGCGGCAGACGGCCTAGATCTACTCCTCATGCGAGTTGCAGGCAGGAAGTAGGTCGTGGGAAGGGGGGTGAGGCCCATGCTATGATGTGATGAGTTTTTGTGTATCATTGTTTACCCGTGAGGGTCGAGATCTTGTGTGAGGGGATGCACAAACTGTGAAATGCTATAATTGGCCAGGAACAGTTATATCTGAAATTTAGGAGGATGAAGAGGCGAAGGAGGAGGAGACAACTGCCCAAGGATGTAGGAACAAGGAGGAAAAGTCGTTCGTTGTATTGTGAATAATTCAGTCGTACAGTACCTACTTACTGTACTCCCATGTGCCTTTCTGTCAGCGGTGAGGCCCGAGATTGCAGCTGTCAGAGGAGTGAAGGCCTGGCCAGCTATTTGATTAATACTCGCGAGGTGAACAAACAAGATTGTGCGGGCAGTTGCAGTTGCAGTTGGTTACCCGCCGTACCAGCAGCAGCTATGTCGTCCGACTAGAATCCCACTCCCCGCAGGTACCTACAGTATCCGCGCCTGATCAGTCTCGGAGTGCCCGCTCGTTGCCCGCTCGCTGCACCGATATTTGCAGCCCAGGACCCGCCCGGCTACTAGCGTTACTTGCAGCGTTGTTGTTCCTCGTTACCCTAATATAACCCGCAGCAGTGTAATGTACGTACTATGTAGGCCGTCCCCGCCTGCCCCCGCCTACAAATATCGCCAAAGTCTCCGTCAGAGCCAAGTACCGCACGTCGTGTTATCTCTATATCGCAAGTGAAGGAAGCCCTTCGCATGCCCTTCGCCCACACTAAAGCTATCGGTAGTGGTGGTTGTCCTTGCGCCGCGCACTGTATTTACGGCTCCCCCCCGGAGCGCTCCGCCTTTCACCACGGCAAACCTGCCAAGGTGTGGATTATGTCATCCACAGCAGTCATCATTGGATTTAGCCGCTGTACTTTCTTTGTCTCGTGGCCGCCAGCTCCCCCGGCTGCAATTGCGAAGCTCGTCATCCTGTTGGCTCACAAAATGATTCAAGTCACGTTGCATGGTTACATCATAGAACACAGGGCAGCAGACCCTTAGGTATTGGTATCTAAGCTGCGCGTTGAAGATTGGTCTAATGAATGAATACGAATTGACCCTTGCCGATGATCCCAACATGTATCTGACCGACTTGTAAATATGAATGAAAATATTATTGCAAGACATGGAGATTCGCCAGAGAGTTCCACAGCCAACGCACCCGACAGGATACAGGTGGCATCCTCTTGCCACGGAGATACCTAGGAAAATTGGGGAGATGGTAAATACATCAAGGGCCTCAAATCAGGTTAGTCCGGGGCTAATGACTAGACCTTTACTATGGAATTCCAGGGGGTTATAAAGCCAGAACGTATGTCCTCTATCCTCTATCTGAATGTCAAAGCTAACCTTGCCAGTGGATTTGCTGGTAATCGAGGTCCAATTTCAGACACAATATGACAATGGAATTGATTCGGATCATTTCCGAGGGCGTCAAGAATGACGATCCGCATCAAGACAGGATCCTTCCCTTTTGCAATGGTGCCACATACTGCAGTAGCCAGGTAGCATTGATTGGTGACTGAACAGTCATTGATATTATTGTAGTATGTTCCTTGATAACAGAAGAAATAAAGCAACTTTTGGCATATCCTAAGAAGAATGAAGGCTTGGTGCAGGATACAGGATTCTCCTGGTATAAGACTACACCCCCGCCCTCACCTGCACCCCGATACAAAATTATAATATGTTCGATGGAGGGAATCTTTGGATTCAACTGCAGATAATTCCAAATCTATAGAGGGAACAACAGTACCCACTTGGATAGTTGGTAAATATGTAGTCAAAATAGGGGGCGTATCAATAAGAACTTCCCCTCCACAGTTTAAGCCCCATGCAGGACCGCAACTTCATAAAGAAAACGCACCATTCAATACACAGTCCGGATATACGCATTGTAGCAATTCAGTACTGCACGAGGATTCCGATGATGAAAACATACCTATTGGGACAAGCTTCCTCCATACACCTGGCATACTTATTTTCTAACAGCATTTGGCGAACGTCGTACTTGCAGAAACTAGACTACCAATTATGTAGCCCCATTTGTTATAAATATATATTTGACACAGGAATACTATCCCCCGCCAGATGATACTATATATTCAGATTGTATTGTAGCATCATTCACGTGTATCCATGCTAAGTATGTTAGATAGTTGAGTTGATATGGTATATCAGCAGGACACCGATCAAACGAGTCTAAGAAGGCGCATTAAAGAGACAAGCCACCGGCCGTCAGTCCGGATTGAGTATTAGGAATACTGTATACACAAATTGAGGTTCGAATAGCATATTCTAGAGTCTCTTGATAAGTTATGCGTTTCTGAATGGTGATATGTTTATAAATCCACCTGAGCTTGCATGAGCCTGTCTGGCCCTGTAGGGGTAGGCTCAGGCCGGACTTGCTTGACCTTACAAGACTTATTGTGGGCCAGAATATGCCCATCTCAACTACCGATACCTAGATCATCGGAAGTAACCTTGGGCTCATTTGAAGATTGGACCACCCTGGCTGCCTGAATCTACCTTACCTGTGAAGCTCGCCTAGTTACGCAGGCTTGCTGGGGAGAGCAGAAATGAGGTTAAATAGGTTCAGGCATGCGTATCCGTACAGGTTGAGTCAGGCCAGCCTGAGCGGCTTCAGGCAACATCATCATAACTTAGGCAGGCTCATGTTTGTTCAGGAGCGCTCATGCTATTTCTGTTGGAACAAGGGTAATAGGACAACGCAGGGGCATGGTTGTGGTGCTCACGTGAGATTTGGGCGCTTAAGGATTTTTCTGTTTAGGTATCTAGGGTCATCTGCGGGGTGTTTAAGACGGACGGATTTCCTTACTTTCATGTATCAATCAAGCAAGCGGCTTCTCTCATATAGTATACGAACATACTACATTATCCTCGCGAATGGGTGAATGGCGTAGAACGATTTCTACAATTTCATGGAAGCTCATGGGGGACTACAGGCTAGATTAAGTATAGACGGGCCCTGACCGGCCACAATTGGTCATGCAAGGTCAAATAAGTTCGTGGCTGATCCTGATTTTGTAGGCTGCTTCAGGCACCCTTAGACTTACTCATGCAGGGAAAGGCAGGCCCATGCAAGGTCAGATGGATCTACAAACAGATTCTTTTAAAGCAAACTAACTGCCAATTAGCTCCCTGTATCGCACTAAAGGCATTATTACGGTTCAGTGATTTATAACTCATCAATTCTGCGGACTCAGACCCTTTCCACGGTTTGGATGATAATCACAGGATCCCTTTTAGGTATTGGCCACGCGTATTAATCTTGTACATTGATTTTCTACACCGATGGAATCAAACCGGAGGAAGGAGGAGTATACTAGTAGGGACGGGATGGTTTGCAGTGGACATGGAAGCGAGGGCAGAGGGGCAGAGGGAATTAGGGAAGGTAGCGACGATTTGGGATGGGGAAATTGCGAGGGCTAGAGGAGCTTTGGAGGGCTGCTGACGGAAGAGGAGATCCTCATTATGACTGACTCGCAGGCAGTAATTCTGGCGATTGCGGCTGCAGGCAAGTCTGGAGAAGCGAGGACAGAGGACTTGAAGTGGGTGATAGATGAGATTAGGGAAAGGCAGGAGCGATTTGGAAAACAGGCGGTCAGGTTCGGCTGGGTTAAAGCTCATGTCGGGATTTACGGCAATGAGGAAGCCGACAGATTGGCCAAGCAGAGAGCTACGGAGCAGGTTAGGGGGGTTGATGACAGAAGGGGGAGTCAGGCAAGCCTGGAACAAGGAAGGGCAGGCGAGTGGAACCGGGAATGGGGAGGGTTCTAAAGTGGAACAAGAAAGCTCGTGTCAACTATACGCAATGCAGGGCCGGAAAGGGAAAACTGCAAGTGAGACATGTCCTGGACCCCACAGTGGACCCGGAATGCAGGTTTTGTGAGGAGGAGGAGCCGGAAACAGGAAAGCATGTTGCCCCATCCTGTATTGCCGGTGAATGGCTCGGAAGGAGGTGGAGCTCATGGGAGCAAGCGGCTTATAGTGAAAGGTGGTTGCGGAAGGGGAAGGACAGGGATAATCGAGGATTTGGTTGGGACCTTTTCTCCAATCTTAGCCCTACTTAAGGGGCGGGGGTGTTTGTGACGGAAATTTTGTACGTTTGTAGTCATCTTTGTTGCGGGTATTCATTTGTTTAAAAAAAAAAAAGGCTCGGTAGGCTGGACTCGCTTCTTGTACCGAAGGCATAGGTTGAACTTTTTAAGGGGAGGCTTCGGGAACCCGTCATAACCTTAGGTTGATCGCGGGTATAGACTATTTAAAAAAAAAAAAAAGTCTTCGCCGTTTGGCGTATTTAACCTCAGGCCGGTAGAGCGTCAAAAAGCAACAACACAAGTATATTCCACTGATATCCGGTAAGTAGATACAGAGTATTGAACACCAAAAAATAAAGCTAGAAAGACAGCACTTGAACTGGTGTTTCAACGGCTGGCAGTCCTAAAACATTCGGGGGTATAGATACATGGTTTTATCATATAAATTTGTATAGGAAAGGCAGTTGGCAAGCACTCTCCAAAGTCCTAGCTTTATTTTCACTGAGAACATTTTCATTTTACAGTACATTTGAACCGCATGAGTATTCAAATTTTGGAGCTTTCAGTAGAGTTTAATGCATGTTGTTGATAGCCCTTAGTATTTTTACCAAGTTGGCATTTCTTAGGTGGTTTATAGTTGGCGCCCGTGACGTGTATATTTCCAACAAAAAAATCGTAAGAGTTGTAACATTGAAATAACAAGCACTCTCCACCCGGGTAGGGGGAGGTTCAGAGGACTTATAGTGCGGTCCCTCACCGTAGGGTAGATAGCGTAAATACCAGTAGCCTTTCATGAGAAACATCCGGGTACGAGATGTTTTATACCTACTATAGATTACTTGGGACATTATAAACATACCATAGCCACACCGTCATTATAAACAGGCATATACTATACCTTTTCACAATTTCTGTTTGTACCTTGTCTATTTTACGCTATCAAATTTACGTCACCCATATTACATGGCTAAAGGCCAGTGGCCCAGTGACTGTTGTACCAACATACATATAGTTACCTGTACAGAACTCACACAATCTGGTAGCATACCTATGTAGTATAACTTGACATATAAATACAAAAAGTGACATACATACTCCAGTTGAAATACTTCCAAACAAACTCCTAACCCTCTGTAGTGGACCAGGTGGCATGATGGCCATAAATTTCTTTCTTCACCACATAGTCCAGCCGGATATAATCCTCCGTGTAACTCTCTATTTCCTGTCATTCAGCATTCTTAGCAATACATCTATCCCCAGGACTGGTACCTAAAGTTCTAATTTAGTGAAAACCAATCTACACATATAACATTCAAGCCCCTCCATATGGCTACTCCCACTATTTTGTTAGAATGTAGCATGTCATTCCACACATACCTAGCTATGCCGTCGGGTTTCCGGTGGCTCCTCGTGGTCCCGGGATAGGAGTACTGAGTTTTGAAAAAATAAAAATTAAGAATAGCTATACTGTCATAACCGAGCTGCCCACCTCGACTTCACATTATTTCATATATGGGCTCCACATTACGCCCTACTTATGTGATCTCATACGTGAGCGTATAACACCGTATCACTTGCACACTTGTGCTCATGGATAGAGACCTCATGTTTATATATATCTGCTGAATCTGCCTTACTTTACTTTGCGGAAAGCTGAAGCAGTTCGAGCAATTCAATACGCTTGAACACATACATCGAATATATATATAAATTTCGATCTCTCTTCAATGTGAAGGCTTTTTAATGAACCTATCTGATTCACGTTGCCAAATAATCCTTCAACGTCAACATATTTTTCCACTCCCAAAAGAGAGATCAACATTAGAATTCACTCAGACTACCACCCTGGATTCTACACCTTACTGAAGCCGAACCCATCGACATTGACTCTCCTACCACCGAGGCTCGGGGTGGAACAAGCTGAGCATACCTATGGCAATGCCGGAGAGTCGGATGCCACAGACTCGGTTATCGATACTGATTCCGAAAAGTTGTATTGCTTCCGAAAAGTTGCCCTGCGCCCCGGATTGTGTAGAGTCTGATGAGCCTGACCAATGTCATGCCTCGAATCATAGTGGATAAGGCTATCCATAAACTGTAACAAGTTGACTGCTTGTTATGCGGCTGCTCGGAATGTGAACGAGGTGAGCGCTCCTCCCCCCAAATTGAAATTAGAGGCGGGCTCCGTATATCATCGGGTTTTGAAGAATTAACAGGTGTAAGACCGCATACGCCTCCAGTGCTATACCCCCTTATCTACCTTGTCAACCTGAAACAAGCAGAACAATGTAAGGGAATTGAGGTAAATCCTTGACTTTCTTTAGCTTTTACGCTAGTTTATTGTGCTGTGTTATCTTAAATTTTCGCTTGTTTGGATTTCCTCCTATGCATTCCCACGCTTTATGGAGCAAGACTGAATATGTATGTAATTACGGAGGAATACAACAATATTTTTGCCCTCATACCTACCGATTAGCAATAAT
Source organism: Terfezia claveryi (assembly GCA_015179025.1). NCBI lineage: Eukaryota > Fungi > Ascomycota > Pezizomycetes > Pezizales > Pezizaceae > Terfezia > Terfezia claveryi. The sequence continues at coordinate 56,392 of WHUX01000105.1, read as the reverse complement.
GGTAACAGGGTTACATCTCTCAAGTTCCACAATGTGGGTGCAATAATTATTAGCCACCATAGATAAAGTAAGTATGCTGGTTGCAGTTAAACTGCTTGGTAACATGCTTACTTGCTTGATGGCAGACCTGTTTGGCATAGAACGGTCTACTAGTCTAGACATTAGTACTTGTTGACTTGTGTAACTATTGTCCATGGTATTTAATTGTAAGATATATTCCAAACTTTTGTGGATAGGCTCCATGAACCTCGTAATGCAAGCATTCCCAAACTACTTCTTTTGGTTTGATCAGATTTGATATGCGTGCTGCTCATGGGTTATACACTGGAAAAATTTTGACGTACAGAGAGCATGACCAGGTTTTATGTTATTAGCTTATCTTTATCAAAGCATGCATGATTTGTAAATTTGGAATTGACGTAATTATGAGCATCAGGCACTGCAGCTACAACCAACATATCAAACATGTGCTCTAAACGAGAGAAGTAGAAAAGACTTTGTGAGAGCCTGTTATAGGAAGTCATATAATACTTGTTATAACATCTAAGATATTCCCTGTATATAGTTTAAAAAACCGTCTGAGCATATGAGCTGTTATGAACCTCTCGCCGCCGATAGCTTCATAATTTTACCAAAAATTAATGGTACATGGATTGTTAAATTGTTCAGCAAAATCATCCCGTAGTTAAGGAGATTATTAGACCGTTTAACTGAACGGTCCAGCAAGAAAGCATAACGCTGAACCGAGAGCATGTTCTAGGGTCTGAATACGAGTAATGGTTGATATAAATTCTGTCCAGAAATTTCTACTTCTGAGCCCTGCTGCTGTAAATACCAAGTAGCTCTAAGCTCTACTCTTGCTGCTGAAGGCGGCTGTCACTCCCGCTGACGTTAATATCGATTATATCTACTGCCATTGGTACCAATTATAATAGATGCTGCTGCCGCTGCCACTCGCTGTTCTACTCTATATACTGTCCATGTTCTATGGACAATATAGAAGTAGTTGAAACAATGTCAAAACAAGTTACCTCAGTTATTCCCATACAAGTACTCTTTAAGTCACCCCCCGTTGTTGCAATAGGGGGGGAACATTAAAGGAATGGGTAACCCTGCCCCACTGCCATACATACGACTTTCTGGCGAAAAATACCTTCTCTCACAATAGAAACAGAACTTGCTATTGCACCACCACTACGCCCACCAAGAGCAACTAGATATGGTGAATCGGTTGTTTGAATGATTTACCAATCGATTGCTGAGGTGGAGAATTCGGATTGGCTAATCATCATGATTGCGACCATCAATATTTTCAAAAAAATAAAATAAAATAAGGAAAAGTCACGACTCGACAAGCAGTAATTTTGAAGGTCCTTCATATTCACGGAGTCGTTTGCAACAGCCACTTTATTCATTGGGTAATCAACTCGTCATGACCTCCATGTCCATTATGCAGTTTTGTGACTATGACGGACACGCCAAGTCATAATCCCTCCGTCCTCATTGGTTCACAAAACCCCGCAATCTGTTAAGATTTGTGTCTAGACATGAGCTGGCAGCTACCACCACACCATAACCGGACTGGTCTCTCGGATAAGATATGGACTGGGATTTACATTGCCAGCGCCGGAAATCCACCGGCTCCAAAAAGATATTGCAGCTTTTCGCTTGCTACCCGATATACACATCCCTCACGCAGCATGTGAATCATATAGATCTTAAACACCTCGTCATCGCCGTGCTTGGACCATGCGGAGCCACCATTGTGTGTGCGCAGGATGAGCAAATTACCTTGTGTTTTGTGTGTAAGCTGAGGATATGCAGCGTGCGTCGTACCTGACTCCGCGTGGGTGTCACCGCTGCTAATGTCAAACCTGTAGGCCTGTTCCACAACGGGGACGTTAAGCTGTTTACCCCCAGCAATGCAAGCTTATACACTAGACTGCATCAGCTGCGGAGCAAAACGGTGTGAGACATGGGCGGATAAGCTCCGGTATACCCGGGTTTGTTTACGCTGTTGTCGGGCTGCTTTGCAGTGGGAGAAAGAGTATAGATTATGGCATGGGGTTTGCAATCAGTGTTGGACGGAGGGACCGTACCTTGGCATGCTTTAGAATAATCTTTCTTTGTTACTTTAAATTGGAGGAGTTTCGATCGCGTTACAAACGGAGTTGAGTGAAAGTTTAAGTTGGGTGTCTTTTAGTGTTCTCATTGTTCTTCACTTTTACTTCTTGGTACAGATACAACCCTGTAAGTAGGCCTTACACATATTGGGGATTTATAGTTCTGTGAAGCATAGAGGAAACAACTAGTACTAGAGGAGTAGGTACGACAAGAACAGCACGGGCATATCGACCGATTAATAGTTAGGCTATCAGATTAGCGATCTCTGATTTGTATTGCCACTACCACAGTCACCTGCTGAATTAGATGCGTACATACTTATATATGTTCACGCCACTTCATATTCGGCATTTGCACCTGCAATTTAACAGGCATGATTTTGACAGTGGCGTAACACTCTCAGGCCACCAGAGCACTGAATTAATTTCCATGTTGAGTGATATCAAAGATAAGTGCATGGCCCCAGCCCCATTCACCAATTCACTGTCGCATGCATCAGTCTCACGAAATATACTATAGACGTTGCATACAAAACAATTATCACTATCCACATTGCATACAAAACAGTTACCGCCCAAAATACGAGCGAAAGAATCACCACACCAGCAAATAAACCAATAATATTAACCAAAAAATTCTAAAATACCCGCAAAAACACAAAAGAATGTGACAGGGAAAAGGTAAAATATAAAATAAATAACCTAAAATATTATGCGATGAGAGAAACAAAAAGAAAATTTGAGCTTGTGTTTATGGCCTGCTAATCACTGATCAATTATTCTAATTTAACCACTGTTTGCTTTGCACCCTTACCCTAGAGGGTTGAAAATGAGTTTCTATTCGAGAAGGATAACCGCTCTTCGCAAACCTGGTGCGGATCTGGTTGGACTGCGTCCCATTTGAGGAACGCAGTCTGGATCTCATCGGGAATAGCAGCGCGTATGGACATAAGTTGGCTCGTCACGAAGAAGACAAATCTTATTATGATGGCTTGCTTATTTAACAGAAGGTAGCAAACCCGGAGGATATATACACGGAGGTGCGGCTGGTTCGCGCTGCCCTATCTCCTCCTCCCCTCTGGAATTTTCTGCTATTCTTTCTACATGTGTAAGTAATCGTACATATCTTTTTTCCCTCCCTACATAGGTGCATTTGGAAATAGGTGTGAACGGTGTGATAGAAGGAAGTGAACGTAGGATAGGGGGAACAAGGCCTCCGTATTGGCGGGTTCAGGGTAAACACGGGTATAGTGGATATGAAAAATTAAAGTGGCCATATGGCTAGGTAGTTGAACATAGACCCGTGGAATGGGTGAATATTGCATGTATGGCGGGAAGCTGAGCAACCGGTGAATATTGCATATATCGCAGGCTGAATATCAAGCTGGGGAGGGTCCAATATTGAATATATTCTAGGCTGCATATCAACGAAGGGTATGAGAATAGGCGAGCAGCGAGAGCCGTGATTCCTAATGAAGGAGAATACGAAGGAATAGCTGAGTGCACGGAGAGAAGCGAAGCATTAGATAGCTTTGTATGGAGCTGCTGAGATGTGACTTGATTATTCACAGTGAAGTGGGAAATACACAAGCTATATATACATGGACGAACATCTAGAGACACATGAGTTCACATGGAATATCATATGAAGGATATATATGTTGAGCCTTTAAGGTTATGGCTGAGTACGGGCGGAACGACATGTGCGACGTTCTAACACCCCTCCTCAGCACATACTCGCTAGAACGAGACCCCTCCTCTTTTCTCAAGATGTACGTTATCGAGTCAGCCTCATTAATAAACCTATAAAAAACCATGAAAATGGAAAAAAAATATGTATAGGTAAAAGAGTACTGAAATCGATAGTTATGTGTTGCCTAGCACGATATCCCTTAATATAGAGAGTCGTGGGTGTGGCATTGGTTTAGTGTATAAATCTGCTAAGTTGTCGTGGCTTGAAATGTAGAGAACAGTGATCTTCCCAGTCTCTACTAGATCTCGTACATGATGATATGCCACGTCGATGTATTTGCTTTTATCGCTGATTCGAGGATTGGAGGTCAGATCGATAGTGCCATTGTTGTCAGTGCTTAGGGCAGCTGGTATTGTTATTCTGAGCTCATTCAAGGCAAGCTGTAGCCACACATGGTGCTTAGCGGTTGTTGACAGAGCGACATATTCAGCTTCGACTGTAGAAGTAGCTGTACATCGTTGTTTAATAGCTCGCCAGCAAATAGTGTTTGTTGCTAATTGATATATGTAGCCCGTGGTTGATTTTCGGTCGGATCGGTCACCTGCATAATCAGCATCCGAGTAGCCAGCTAAATGAATAGCTGTTTGTGTGTGTGTTCGGTATAGAAGCTTGAGGTTGTATGTGCCTTTTAGGTATCGCAGCACTTGCTTAAGTGCCCCCATATGATTTGTTGTTGGTTTGGATGCGAACTGGGAAAGGGCCGAGACCGTAAATGCTAGCCCAGGTCTAGTTCCTATGACAAGGTACATAAGAGAGCCTATAATCTGCTGGTATAGGGAGATATCAGCAAAGTTGTCTCCTTCCTTAGCCTTTATCAGATTATGATGAGGTTTAAGGGGAAGAACAACTGGGTTGCATGTATCCATTCCGAATTTCACCAGTAATTGGTCTATATATGCTTGTTGTGATAAGGAAACCGAATTCTCCTGCCATTCTATTTGAATACCAAGTAACCAATTTAGAGAACCCATATCACTGAGATCAAATTCTGTCTTAAGTGATGTTTTTAGTTCATGTCTAAGTGGACTGGCACCAAATATAGAGATATCATCAACATATATTGCGACAATGATGTTGTGAGTAGAATGAATTAAGACACAAGGGTCGAAATTCGTTGCTTTGTAGCCAAGTGGTATAAGAAAGCCGGTCAACCTTCCATACCAAGCTCTTAGACTTTGCTTACGTCCATATATAGATCTCTTTAAACGAGCGCATTCTCCAGGTTTATCTTGACCTGGAGGTAGACGTATGTATACTTCTACATTGAGGTAGCCGTATAAAAATGCACCTTTGATATCAAGCTGGTCTGGCCGAGGCCAGTTTGAGGATATGGAGAGAGCAATAAGCAAGCGCAGTGAGTCATATCTGACGACTGGAGCGAAAACCTCATCGAAATCCGTGCCAGGCTGTTGAGAAAAGCCTTGCGCTACCAGCCTTCCCTTATAACGACTGAAATTGCCAGCTGCATCCCTTTTTATCTTGTATACCCACTTGGAGCCAACAATATTGCGGTTTGAAGGTATTGGAACAACATCCCAGACGTTTTGGTCGGCCAATGCTTGTAGTTCCGCCTGCATTGCTGTAAACCATTTGGGGGCTTCAGGCCCCGTTGTTGCTTGGAGGTATGTTTTGGGCTCCTTGGTAATATTAACGGCAAGTAAAGCTAGGTCATATTGGATTGCCTTTGGAAGCTCGGTGGGATTGGACGTCTTTGGAGTCTCAGCCTGAGCTATAACAGCTATCTTTGCCTTCTTTCTGGGTCTTAGATTATAGCTCGACCTGGAGGCCGGGCGTAAGCTTGCTGGCAAGCTCGTGCTTGCTGGGCTCGAGGCTGGAGGTAAGGTCGCTAGCAAGCTCGGGGGTAAGCTCGAGGCCGGGGGTAAGGTCGCTGGCAAGCTAGCTGGCAAGCTCGAGCTCGCTGGGCTCGAGGCCGGGTCAAGCTAGCTGGCAAGCTCGAGCTCGCTGGGCTCGAGGCCGGGGGTAAGGTCGCTGGCAAGCTAGCTGGCAAGCTCGAGGCCGGGGGTAAGGTTGCTGGTAAGCTCGCTGGTGAGCTCGCTTGTAAGCTCGGGGGTAAGCTCGAGGGTGAGAAGAAGCAAAGAGTAGCTCTAATAGTCTTTATACGCTTATTTTGAAGCTGTATTCTATATATGGAGGTACTGTCCGTATAGACAATAAATATAGCACTTTCTGCCCTTGGGAAAAGCTTGGTGCCACTAGGTCTGTTTTCCTCGTAGATGTGAGCGAAGCATTGCTGTCCAAAGGGTTGCAAGTGTCTTATTGAAGGCTTTGCCTTATAGAGGGCTTCATAGGGTGTTTTGCCCTGCAAATAGGTATGAGGTAGGCGGTTCCTCAGATAAACAGCAGTTGCGCATGCTTCTGCCCATAGTCTCTTATCGGATATATGAGTGAGCATGCCTCTTACCATTGTCTGAATTGTCCGGTTATACCTTTCTGCAGTTCCGTTGGATTCATGGGAATAAGGAGGTGTCCTTATAGTAGGTCTTACGTAGGTACTGCCATATTTTGTGTGCCGATCGGTGTCTCCCAATTTGCAGCATGATCTCGTCGGATGCCACTTGAATTATCAGAAGTAGAGATTCTGTTTCAATGTGCTTATGCTTAGCTAGATCTGCAGCAGAAGAACCCGTAGGTGGTTGGTATCCATGAACAACCACCTGGGTAGCTTCAAGTGCATCAAATACCATCAGCATTTGTTGTGACCATAAATCGTAGTTTTTGGATCCTTCTAAGACAGCGAGTCTTTCGATTTTTACACTAGACTTGAAGTCTCGAGGTGCTGAAAAGGGACCAGTGGTGCCTGTGGTGATTGACGTAGTTGTGGTGCTGCCAGTAATTCCTCTTCATCATCTGCAGGGTTCTGTGGGACCCGCGAACCTGGATTCAAGCGGGTGCGTGGTCTGGAAGAACCAGCTTCGGAAAACATTGAGATTTTGGTGTTCTGTTCTTCGTAGGGGGCTCAAAGCGCTTTATCCGGGCTCATAACCTATGAGAATAGGCGAGCAGCGAGAGCGTGATTCCTAATGAAGGAGAATACGAAGGAATAGCTGAGTGCACGGAGAGAAGCGAAGCAATAGATAGCTTTGTATGGAGCCGCTGAGTTGACTTGATTATTCACAGTGAAGTGGGAAATACACAAGCTATATATACATGGACGAACATCTAGAGACACATGACTTCACATGGAATATCATATGAAGGATATATATGTTGAGCCTTTAAGGTGTATGGGCGGAACGACATTTGCGACATTCTAAGAAAGGGGCGAATACTGAATATATCGCAGCCTGGGGAAGGGGCGAATACTGGACGTACCATAGACTGTATATCAAGCTAGGGAAGAGGCGAATATTAAATATATCGTAGGGCCTTCTGCTTAGGACCCCATTAGGTAATACAGATAAAACTAAGCATATTGTGAATAGTACAACCAGAGGGTCTATCTCAACAACTGATCACATCCAACTGATCACGCCCCTTTGCTTGCTCTCGTTATCTCAATTAGAGGCGTCCTGGTTGTTGAGTTTCTGTAATCACTCAGTCCTTGGGAGTTGATGTCGCGCGAATCGGTACTCGTATTAATACAATATATTATATCATTCATGCCTCGACTTGTTTGGGCTGTGTGATGCTGTATGGGCCCGTATTGCCGTATGGGTCAGATGTAGCAGAGAGTTAAAAATCTTACCCAAATAAAAGTAGGTGTGGGGCCAAACGGTGCAACTACATGAGAAGAGACATATGAGGCCACGGAGGCCTTCTTCGGGTTACTATTCCGTGAATTTACCTAGGGCAAAAGAGTCCCATTTGTCATAAGGCGGCAGCCTCAGTTATCACGAGTTTCCTTTATTTTCAGTACTCCCGCTTGTCTTAGTTCATCAGTTTCGAGTTTCATTTTTCCAGTTCCCCCTTTTTTTAGTTTACCATTTCATACAGTTCATTAGTTCAGGGATCGAGGCCCGTATCAATATTTTGCAAGATGACCTATGGGCCAAATAATTCGGTTCCCAATATAGTGCCCCAAGATATTCATCCTAGCTTGAGTATTTGAACGAGATTGAGTGAGTGAGGGAAACATTTAGAGAAGCAATTGTCGCCGCCGGCAGTGTTCGCAACGGGCTGGCCATGATTCAGGCCGCCTGCGGCATGGCCTGAATGCCCTGAATTACCGGATTAAGTTCATAAAAGCAGCCGACAAAACTAACATATTGATTGATAGATGCATATAGACTTCGAGAAAAAAGGTCTTTTTCTTTAAAAAAAAAAATACTTGTAACTCCTATGTGGCCCCATTTTTTTTTTTTTTTTTTTTTTAGTTACTTAATACTCCTATGCAGCCCCGTTAGGGGGCTATGAGGAGCCACACGGAAACCCGGTGGATTCAAGGGAGAGGCAAGTTAATCTGCCAGACCCACGCAGACTAAGTACACAACTGGCGAAACCCGGAGTGAGGCCCCATGCTGTCATTAACGGACTGGCCGATGACCCGAAGGCCTGACTGAGCCACAACCCCCCCGAACTGAAACTGAAGAACTGAAAGATTTGCGGAAAAGAGATGAACTGGAACTGAATCAAAGGGAATTCGTAAAATAACGGACTGTGCCTGCCCCCGATTGAAATGAACGGAACTAATAAATATGGACTAATGAACAAAAGGGACTCGTGAATATTGATGGTGTACTAGGTGAGCTCTCGGAATAATAGCCCGAAGAAGGCCTCCGTGGCCTCATATGTTTCCTCCTCCTCCTTTCTCCATTCCGGTTTGTCGAGTTCCTCCCAGCTGCTCCTCTCCCCCAACAGGACTCTCCGGGGTCTATCAAAGCGTGGGCACTTGAAGACGATGTGCTCTCCAGTCTCAGAGGGGTGTCCACATGCGCATTCTGCTGACTCTGCTTTGCCGATGTGGTGGAGCCAGCTCTTCTGTGGACCTCTGTTTGTTCGTAGCCAGGTGTAGGGTGATAGGGCGTGTCGGTCCCACTCTACCCTCCTGATGCCATATCCGCTTCTCGTTCTTGCTGCCTTGCGTATGGTTTTGGAGGACGCGCGGAGGCCCCTTCCGTTACTGTGCGCTTCTGGCCTGTACAGTCCCCCAAATGCGACTGTAGGTTTGCGGTCCGGTCTGCCTTCTCGTTGCCTGGGATGCCTAGGTGGCCCCTGACCCAAGATATTTGCGTGTCCCTGTGTGGGTTGACTGTCAAGAGGGACTTGATTCTCTTTTCGATGCCTGATCTGGGGGGGGAACCTAAACTCATGTTGCGGACCGCTTGGATCGCTGCTTGGGAGTCTGACAAGATAGCCAACATGTCTGAGTCTTCCTTGTGGAGAGCTAGTTGCATAGCGAACAGTTCGCCATCTGCCACTGTGGCCTGGTCTCCTAGGAAGCCTCCATAGTCATCGGGATTGCCTCCTGTCCGGTCTTCGCTGTGGACTCCGCTTGCTACTATGCCTTTCCGTCCTGTGCCATCCGTGTAACAGGTCCTCCAGCCTTCTTCCTGAATAGAACCTATATGTGGCCCCATTAGGGGGGCCATGAGGAGCCACCCAGAAGCCCGGTGGATTCAAGGCTAAGGCTAGTTAATCTGCCAGAACCACATAAAAGGACTCTCCAAGGGCGGTCGAAGCCGTGGGCAATTGAATACTAAATGTTCTCCTGTCTCTGAGGGATGGCCGCATGCACACTCTGCTGACTCCGCTTTGCCAATATGATGTAACCAGCTTTTCTGAGGACCTCAGTTTGTCCACAGCCAGGTGTAGGCTGATAGGGCATGCCGGTCCCACTCTACCCTCCTGACCCCGTACCCCGCTCTCGTTCTCGCCTCCTTTCGTGATGCCCTGGAGGCCGCTCGTAGTCCCCCTTCGGTTACCGTGTGGGGCTTACGTGAATGTCCTTCGATGCCTAAATGGCCTCTAACCCATGAGAGCCTGAGGTCTCTATGTGCGTTGCCGGCTAATAGTGCTTTGATATCCCCTTCAATGCCGGACCTGGGGGGTGAGCCTGTGCTCAAGTTTCGAACTGCCTGGACTGCTGCCTGTGAGTCTGACAATATGGCCAGCATGACTGAATCTTCTTTTTGTAGGGCCAAATACATAGCGTAAAGTTCGCCGTCAGCGACTGTGGCTCGATTTCCCAAAAAGCCGCCATAATCTTCTAGATCACCACCTCTTCGATCCTCACTGTAGACTCCACTGGCGACCTCCCCTCCTCGCCCTGTGCCATCCGTATAGTAGACTCTCCAGCCTTCTTCCAGGATAGTTCCTATTTTAGCTGCCCAGACACCTAGGAATTTGGACCTCTCGGATTTCGGGTACAGTATTTCCTCGTACATTATAGGGAATGGTGTTGTGTCCTCCCTATCCCCCCAGGACATTTCCTCCAGATTTGCTCCACTCAAGAAAAATGCTTTCGAGATAGGGGTTCTTGCTCGATTCAGGTCGTTGCCGTAGTGCTACAGGATGAGGTATCCCTTTGGATATAGTCTCTTATCTGTCTGTCGCCTGTTCTAATCGCTCTGGCTGCCCACGATCGTTGCATGTCGTCGAGTTTGTCTTGCAAGGGCTTGATGTTGGTGATCAGGCCTAGGGTCTCGTGGTTGCTGCCATGGAATCCTCCTGTGATTTTCCGCAGTGCCCGATACTAGCTCCGGCTGCCACATGGGCTGCAGAAGCCGAGGTATGCCATTGAATAATTCCACGCTCCAGGTGAAGATACTGTGTATACAACCCCTGTAGAGGGCTCATTCCTCCATTCATATTAGTTAAAGCCTTGAGCATGCTAGCTGCTTTGGCCCTATCATGGCAGCTCCAAGGACAAGCTCGCTCTTATAGCAAACGTCGAACCACTAAAACCACTAAAGTCCAAGCTACATGACTTAGCAGCCTGCTGGGCGGCCCGAGCAACCCGACTTGGTAACACTGACCTCCTCTCCTTCCCCTTCACATCTCCCTCCACCTCCTCTACCCCCATAACACAGGCATTCAAAATCGCCACATCCTACCCCTCCCTACTTAGCTTCGGAGACGAATTCCCACCCCCCCCCCAAGGGCACTGACCCAAGTCACCCTCTACGACCCTACAGACCCGCTCTCTAAAGACAAGTTCAGATGGGCCATCAAGTTGGGCAGCTTGATGGAGACAGGCTGGCGTATTCACTACACAGATGGCACAGGCAGGAATGGACACCATGCAGCAGCTTTCTTCGCAGAAGATAGCAGGGGTAACCCCACAAGCTCAGGCCACTCATATCTGGGCACAGAATCTACAGTTGCAGATGCCGAAAGACAAGTCATCGTACTAGCTCTTAAGGCAAGTAGGGACTCTCCAATGGTTGCTCTCATTTCCGACTCCAGCGCAGCCATTTCCCCAGCTATTAGCCTGTCCCAAGGCACCCGGTCTTGTCGCAGTGGCATCGAGCGTGAACTCGTTGCTCTACTCAAAGAAAGGGAGGCGAACTTCCATGACACTACCATTTCCTGAGTCCGCTCTCAAATTGGGATCCCAGGCAACGAGAAGGCAGACCGGCTAGCAGCATTCTCCTCTGCCCTCGGCCACCTCTCCTGCTCAGCCTCAATCGTGACAGAAGGAGGGATAAGACAGGCTTCGAAAGCTATCAGAAGTCAATCTCGCACAGCAACAGGGTTCGGTATCAAAAGGACAGCTTGGAACCGCCAGGCCCTCTCAGCTTACCAGTATACTTGGTGCCGTACAGACCGCGGGCCCCAACAAGCCTGGCTACACAAGATCGGGAAGGCGGACACTAGCGCCTGCCCCTGTGGACACCACCTACAGGACGGTCGACACCTGGTGTTTGATTGCCCCCTCTTACACGCCCACAGACAAGCTTTGGGCAGCATTAAAGACTGGGAAGACCTCGACCACCCGATCTGGATTGAAGAGGAGGAGGACAATTGGGATGCGGTTGAAGCTTTTTTGGCTTTCTGCACAAGTGGTTGGCAGGAAGGAGGCACCGGGATATATAAAATTCAGGAGGGGGTAACGTTTCTAACATCCATCCACGCTAGGATGGGCTGGCCTTAGCTGGCTGGTAGCACTCACGAGTTCCCTACATGTCTCTCTCACACTTCAAGTCATTTCTTGTTGGTAATCTCACACGTTCAGTTTTGTCTATTTTGTTTTGTCGCAGGCTTCAGTCAGGCCCCTCGGGGTCATCTGCCATTTAGGCGGTTAATGACAGCATGGGAGCTTCGTGTCACTTGAGTCTCTGCTTTACGTCTGTTTTAAGTCCTTTCTACAGCTGTTTCACACTCTCAGACCTACGAATTCCCTTCACACATGTATCTGTTCCGGGCTAGCCGCGAGAACGCAATATTCGCGAGAGGCCTGGCTCGCGGCTGGCCCGGTCCTGCCGCGAGAACAGTTTGTTGTCTCGCGGGGGGCCCGGGCCCCGCGGGAGAACACGGGAGCACATAATTACCCAAATAAGTAAAATTTGATAAATAGTAGATACAAGGTGGAATAAAGCATGCAAGGGATTACAAAGTGGGAGTAAAGTAAGAAATGAGATTGGACATTAAGCAGAAGGGCCAGCAATATGTAATGTGTCCTCTTTAGAGAATTCGGATGAGGACGAACTAGAAAGTGATTTGTTGCTACATATAACATTTGCAGATGACATCGGGTGTACATTCTCGGCTTAAACGCGAAGAGGAACAGCAGCGGGTTTGACATTTGTCTTTACATTTACATGTAGTTTCAGGCTCAGTCAATGTACTTAAGGAAGCAGCCTCTCTTAATGATAGGTGGTTTGCATTATATATGAATAATGCATGCAATCGATCTAAATCAGGATGAGTAAAATTCGGCGGAAGTTTCTGTAGCTCACGAGTGATAATAACGGTTCAGTATGCCATGTAGAGTGAGCAACTGATATCGATCTGGATAAGGTTTAAGGGTGATTTTGCAGAACAGGCTAGGTGCATTGGTTGCATGTCGGTCAATTCTAGGAATATAAAGTGATACCAGATCGCCAACATTAAATTGCGCAATTTGTTGAGATTTGCTACAGGCAAACCTCTATAATAGCATCCTCTATAATTGCATAACTTGGCTATTAGCATAGTACCCCCGGTCCTGAGCTTGGGACTATGGCAAAAATAGCATAACTCTGTAATAGCATGCATTGCAGTTTACCGGTCCCAATCCTGCAAAGTGCTAACAATATATCCTGCATATCTACCTACAATAGTAGCATAGGCGGGAACCCAACTGATGAAAATTTGCAGAGTGCGGAGATTTGTACTTTGATCTCTACATCTATAATGGATACATCTATCAGTTCAATTGTAATCGAACCTAGCCTGCTTGATCAATATAGAGTAGACCCCAAATCACTCCACCGTCGAGAGATTGATCCAACAGATAGTGAGCGCTTCTAGTTGTTTTCGCATGCACAAGAACATCCAAAGGCAAAAACACAGTGGGAGTTGGCACAGTGGTTTAATGTTAAGTTCAAAAAGGAAATCAATCAATCTACTGTATCTCATATCCTTTATTTGTCCAGAAGCTATGAAGTGTAGAGCTAATATATATGAGCTCAGGGAATTTAAACGATTCCGAGTTAGCGGAGGAAATAGAGGTAGTGGGGCAGCAGGGGGAGCGGGGAAGTGCAAGCATTATATTACCAGATTCATGTGATGTCAAGCCAATCCTCTATAAATGCATAACTCCTCTAATAGCATTGAACCCCCCGGTCCCGACGTTATGCTATTATAGAGGTTTGCCTGTATATTTTATACTCATCTGAGTACGAGTCTCCACAGTATTGGCCTGAACTCTAGCCAACATTATAGAGGAATCTGGTATATAATGTCTCGTTAGTAATATATCAGATATGGGGCATCCATACCTGGGATATGTACTTCTGACTGCCGTATCTGCTCCAGACTCTTCTGCATCTACCTCTGACTCTTCCACATCTATCTCTGACTCTTCCGCATCCACCTCCTCATGGCCCCCTAATGGGGCCGCATAGGAGTAACAAGCATTTATAAAAAAAATAAAAAAAATAAAAATTCCGCTTCTACCCCTGACTCCCCTCCATCTGCTTTGGACACTTCTGCATCTGCTCCTAACTCCTCCAAATATCTTTTGTGTATTTTCTGGACTTGAACTACTCTCTGAAGAACATAGTGAGTCTCTTGTCAATAATAAGGAGCCATCATTACCGGTAGAACTGTCTGATGAGTATCTAAAGACTGGCTGACCATCTAACCGATGTGCTATTTTTGGTAGCATAATTTCATTGCCACTTTCAGTACTAAGAGTTGCTTTATTTCGTTGCGATCTTGGTTGGGGTAATGTGCGTAGCTTGATTTTGAATACAACCTCATATGGTGTATATCCCGTAGTAGAATGGACCCGGATTACATTAGATAAACTCAGACGCTGAACGTTCATTATGTGGTGGTATAGGTATGGCCTAGTCTGATTGTACTACCCCTTGCAGAGGGTAATGAGCTCACCCGATAGCCACATTATCTAAATTATCAAGATATCATAAAGAACCATTTTTCTCTTACTCGCGGCTGGCCCAGCCATTCCGTATTCTCCCGCGGGGCCCGGGCCAGCCAGGAGATGGGTGGTCTCCTAGGGGGCCCGGTCCTCTCGCGAGTTTAATTTTCTCGCGGGGGGCCCGGAACATATCTATCTTCATTGCTTTCTGCACGCAGATTAACTTGCCTTGTCCTGAACCCACCCGGGTTTCTGGGTGGCTCTTCATGGTCCCCTTTCTGGGACCGAATAAGAGTAACAAGTATTTAAAAAAAAAAAAAAAAAAAAAAAGCTGCTTTGGCGGTTCGTCATTCAATGTGTGCCTTCCATGAAAGATTGCTAGCTATTGTGATACCTAGTGTTGTACAGTACTGGATTTTCCATTTGGAATGAAAATCTAGTCTCTTTTCCTTGCTTGGGTCCCATTGGAGCTTTTCCTCTTGTGCTGCTTTTTCAAGTGTTGTGTTCAACCCTTTGGACTAGTTGATTGTGTCCCCTAGTACTATGGTTGCTCACAATGAGAGGGTTTATATCATCCACGTAGGAAAAGAACTGTATGGCCGGTGCCTCTATCAAACTGGGACTCACCTGGTGCTGGGTGCGTCTGCCTGACCTAACTGTGTGGGTTTGCCCACATTCCCTTGTGACTTTGCCGAGAGTGTGACCAATGTAGATTAGCCAAAGAACGGGAGACAATGGGCTACCCTGAGGTGCTCCCTGATCCATCCACCCCTGTCCTCTGATTGAGCTATCCCATACGATAGGGAAGGTGCGTGGTTGAAGAAACTGACTGACGAACTTGGTTAGTCTGTGTGATATACCTGTCTCTTTGAGAATCTGTATTAGCCTGTCCATTTGGACCTTATTGAAAGCCAAGACTATGTCCTTTCCCAACAGTATCGCCTTCTTTCCTTCCTGGATGGCTTTTTCTGCTGATGATATGGTTAACATCATTGCATCCGTTGCCGATCTTCCCTTCCGCATACACGATAAACAAGAAGGTCGCATTCACAAGGTTAGGTCGCATTACTTTCCAGCCCTTGCAATATCTTCCGTACCTGATCAATATCCTTTAAAGAAACCAATCCACCAGGGCCATCGGTACTCCAAGACTTCATACATTCAGCGCTTCAATAACATCTTCCTTTAGCCTATTGTGACGGTCTGTAAGCAGTAATGCAGAACTACTGAATACACACTCAATCTCTGAACTCATTGCTGGAATAGCCAAAATATCAAGTGCCATTATAGCAAGTTGAGGGAAGTCCGCCTTATGCTGAATCCACCATACGCGGGGATTATCAATATCTAGAGTTCCTAAGGATATGAAAACTTCCAACTCATCCTGATATCGAGTTCTTGGTGTGCCCTTTTGTTTCCAACTGTCCAGTACAATATTTGCTGAGATTGTAGGTACTTCCGGAGGTGGTGAAGCTAATGCCACTTGCTTATATCTGTTCCGGGCCGGCCGCGGCCGGCCTGGAACATACCTATTACCTCTTTGAGAGCACTGCATAGGCAGCTGGCCTATGCAATTGGTGTACGAATTCTGAAGATTGGTCAATTGGCCACGATCGAATTCATGATAGTCTTGTCGTGACATAAGAATGTCTGATATTAGAACAGAGAGTATATTCACTACAGATTTTTATGACAGAATCTTGAACCCTGCCTCCTGGCCCGTACCTCATACGAATCACCACGTTAAATTAAATTAAAAAGTCATGCGAGACGCAATTCTATCGATTACTTTTATGAAAAGAACTTTTTAAAACCTCTTCAAAGGAGCTCACTGTAATCCAAAACCCTGGATGAATTACCCAGGGTGGGGTTGCCTAATTTTGCCGTGTTTGTTGTCAAGTGCTATTTGACCAAAAACCATGTCTCAGTGATTAGGATCTCCTACTATAACCCTACTAAGATGATATAAACCTAACATAAAATTCCAGACATGCAGCCCAAAAGGTTCTATCAATCTGACTTAATATGCATTTGGAAGTCTGAGATCTAGATAGAGGCTATACTACTAGTAGATTAAAGTCAAACATTAATAGCAGCTTAGGATATATTGCTTGAGTACCTACAGTTATTACCTGCTATGTCAAAGACCACTTATTATATACAGACTCTTAATAAAGTCTTAATTGAACACCAAAAGTATACTAACCTTATATATAAGTATTAAAAATCTAGTTTAAAGGCTTTAAGCCCAATAGTTCCTTCTCCAATTTGTCCTGCTAGTTGCAATATTATGCAGTAGTCTTAGTTATTTCCCAAATCACAAAAATTGCACTAAACTATTTAGAGAATATAGTAGCAGACTCTATAATATAGTAGAAGTGTATATATTCTACTACCTATATAATAGCAACTATAGAACCTATTACTAAGCTAGCTAGTATATGACCTTATAAAATTATAGAGATAAGACTATATATCCTCTCTAAAAAAAGGTAGAGATAGCTTCAAAAATAAAAAAAACAACCAATAACAAATAGAACTACCCAACTAACAAATATTATTTGAACTAGCTAAACTGCTAATAAAGAAAACCTAGTAATCCTACTTTGCTAATCTATCCTATATCTAGCTGTAAGAAAGAAAACAAAATATATAAATTAATATAAATACTCATAATACCTCTATCAATATTATACAATTAAGTAACTAATTTTTCTTTAATATATAGCTTAAGCCAATATCTATTTATAGGATTCTTGAGATATCTAACTTTTTTTTCTGTGATTAATAGATCTATGTATAACTTATAGATATTCTTATTACAGACTATATAGATAATGAAAAGGCCTGTCTAATGAGGGATAAATACTAATATAAATCTTTTTATATTGTATTTAGATTCCCACTTCTATACCTTATTATCCTATTGAAACTAGATATACATATTAAGATTCTTCACTTTTTAACCTCTCAAAGGCCTAGAATTATATTATATAGGTATTGGAGACATTTAGTAATTAAAGTCCTATAGTTTTTATCAGTCTGAAGAAGTGGAACTATAGTAAGGTTGATAGTTATATACAGCTCTATACCTAATATAAGTATCATTAGAGACATTCTAGTAATAATATAAAGAGTACTACAATAGGTCTATAATACTGACTAAAGTAGTAGAGCCTAGTATGCCTTCTTAACCTTTATTATATTATATATTTTATTCACTATCTCTACCTATTATTATAGTTCATCATTTTTAATCTTCATAATCACCTCTATATTAATAGCTATTCTAATGCCTATTATATTATTATCTCTACCTCTATTATCAACTATCTATTTAACTTTAACTACCTTCTGCATAGCTCATTTAAGCATTGTCTTAATTATTTCAACCACTCACTAAATCTTCCTCTTAAACTGAGAGTAGTAGAGTATTGAAAGATAATATTTAATATATAGGAGCTGATAATAATTATAGCCTTTGGGTGGCCTTTAGGTTGTCATTGTCTAGCATTTTCCTTGCCCTTATTATCTCTAATTATTATCAGGAAGTCTATTAGCCTTAGCTTTTATATATATAGCTTACTACCCTCACTATCTAGTTAGATTCTTATCCAATATCTTGTTTAATATAATATATAGATCCTCCTAAGCCTTATTCCCTCAAGTGTGTCTAGCTTTATCCTCTTGAATGCGCCCAGCCTTGCTCTCTAGAGTATACCTCTATTAGTTTGTTCCTATCTATCTGTCCCCACCTCTGCAGCCTTGCTACCTTTGAGCCCTTACTATATTTTGTACCCTCAAAATGCACCTTTTGGTTACTAGTTCCTTGAACTGCTGTCACACTACATTGGATCCTTATAGACTAACTAGTATAATACTCATATTAGCACTCTTACTTCTATTAGCTCCTTTACCTACTACTAGATTTTAGACTTGAAGGGAGACTTCAATCCCCTCCAATCCAGCCCAACTAATAGAATACTAATAAACCTGAGCCATCGACATATTGACAGCCACCTATGCTATTAGCAAAGAATAAGGAGCAAACCTCTAAAAGACTGAACAAAAACTGAAGGATGCTAAAGATGAGATTCTTCTCCTTTGAGAGGAACTGGCCAATGACTACCTAACCATTCGGAACCTTAACCATGCCCTAGCCATCTAAAAAATACAGGCACTAGCAAATACCATGTGTTACGGCTGAGATTATGTAGACTGGGCCGGCGCCACCCGATGGTGGGTGGCCAGGTGTCAACCCCGCTTTCCTATATATATGCCCACTTCTTGTATCTAGCTATTGCTCTCTAAGACTCGAGCGAAGTTTTGTATCACTGGGTTACTTTGAATGAAGCTATTATTCTTCAAACATTATGCACACAGTTAGGCCCGAGCAAGTGATTATACCTTCGTGCACTCTATATATCGATATTCTGACAGATATCAACGTGATCGCTAGCTCGCCTCTAACATTACTTCACTTTGACAAAAGGGACCGGTGATTCTGGGTCAAATCACCCCTTTCTCGCTACCTACACTGTCGGACAGCTCGAAAATGGCTAAAGTCATGTCACTCTATTATTTGGCTATATTAGCGACGTCGGAAATAATTATTTCCCCCTCCTATATACTTATTAGCTTGTTCTAAATGACCTACTAATCCTATATTGAGATCTCCGGATCTGCTAAGTCTCAGATCTCGAGCGACCTGCTCCTAGCTAGGCTTCTAAGGCCCCGAACGAGCCTATAAGGCCCCGAACGAGCCTATAAGGCCTCCGCCGAGCAAGCTTACATGCCCCTGAACGAGCTCAAAGCTCAAAATCGCCCTCCGAGCTCACCCAAACGAGTGCTGCGAGCACTAAAGACATGAACGAGCACCCCGAGCGTGCAAATAAACAAGACCCCCCCCTTGCACTGGCAAGTCGGGTTGGATAGCTGGGATAGCTGGGAAAGTATGCATTGAACCTTTTCCTGTGTGCTGGCTTTTTCCCACAGGGTTTTGCCACGCAGAGGTTTTTAATGCAATGGCATGTGGGAATACCCCCCACCTGATGTTACCGGATCTGTGGATCCTTCAGATGTTCTGGATCTACGATCCATATATATGTTGCACCTCATGTTTGAGATACCCTGGATCAGTTGATCCATATCACGGAAAGCAGATCGATGGCAAGTCGCCAGAGAAGTGAAGCCACCCGGTCTGATGTTTGAGCACTGGCATGACGCCACTGAGTTTGAGAGAATACTCCTTCCTTCCAAACTACCCAACAAGACTATGCAACACCGTGAGGCATCTATGTCCGGCGTGGAGGTCCACCGTGGAATAGGCAGAGGCCAGATACTTGAGCACAACCGCAAGATTGGTGAGGCTGCGGGAGTCCCAAGTCGCCGAGAGCCAAGGGATGTCCCAACATGCCAAGATACAATCATTGTAGGGTGAGTGACGTTGGTCGGTCGGGACGACCTCTAGCAGAGGGGAGTAATGTTACGGCTGAGATTATGCAGACCGGGCCGGCGCCACCCGATGGTGGGTGGCCAGGTGTCAACCCCGCTTTCCTATATATATGCCAACTTCTTGTATCTAGCTATTGCTCTCTAAGACTCGAGCGAAGTTTTGTATCGCTGGGTGTAATGAATGGTACTAGACAGTTTCATTCGGTACCATTTATACAATCTATATCGTAGGCATGGACGTTTGTGTATTTCGGTTCTGCTGAGGTAAGACCTCAGAAGGGTAGGGAGATTACTATGTGGGACGTTCCCGAAGGGAACAGTAATTAACTGGTGTAATCTATCTTATATGATTTGTACTATCTAAGCTATATGATCTTGATCTGATCGGAATATAGGCTTGCTTGCTCTGAAGGCTTGCTTGGTTGCTTCTTGTCTTTCTGTGGATTCCAGAGGGAATCCAGCGGCCTATTTATACTCCTCTGAGATCTGATGACTAAGGAAATAAATACAATAAAGGGTGGCACACCAGAAGGTGTGCGCTGTACAAAGAGGTCATGTGGCCATAGTAATGAGTCACACGCCATAAACGATGGTCATGTGGCCATAGTAATGAGTCACACGCCTTAAACGATGGTCATGTGGCCATAGTAATGAGTCACATGCCTTAAACAGAGGTCACGCGGCCATAATGAGGGTGTCTTCATATGGCAAGTGCCATGGAACTTCCCATGGCAGATTCCGCGTGCTATGGACGCTTATAAAGCAATAGGAGGTGGTAGAAGGCTAGTCCTTCAACCGAGAGGCTTAGTTACATAACATAGTAGTAATATAGGAAATACAAAAGTATATAATCAATTATATAAGCAATGAAATAACGTTCTCCATTACACTTCCCCACATAGAAGGATTTCCTATCCTTACTTCCTTCGCTCTGCCATATTGGTTTCCATACGTCCTAAGATTTGATGCATTGTTAATACATTAGCATTAACATGAATATCCTTAGTGTTTCCTTGACTCATGATTCTATCTCGTTCTTGTTGGATGAGAGCTCAGGTCTCATCTCTGGTTCGTGGTCCTTGTTTTCCTTTAGTCCTTCGACGTCTCTTGAATGTATCTTCCATACTTCCGGTCGTCCAGAAGTCTTGAAGAATTTCAGTAGTGATATCCTTGGCGTTTACCCAGGAATCATATTTAGGAGTATATCCTAGCCATCTGACCTTATATTGTCTTTCTCCGTTCGAGGAGCTGTTCTGAATTCTAATACCTTTTCAACTTCATAACGATCATCTTGAATTGGTCCTGGTTCTGAGATTGTCTGTGAGGAACTGGATGGGATCGTTTTTATAGTAGGGTTTAAGTTTGCTAATATGAAAAGTATTATATATGAGGTGGAGGTCAGGTTGACTGGATAGGTCTAGGCTATAGTTATTGCGTTTCCGATTACTAGAAATAATGGGAAATGGGCCTAGCCATTTTGGTTTGAGCTTGGGTGAGACATTCGATAGGTTGATATTTTCTGAGGAAAGCATAACTGTTGTCCGACTGAAAATTTGGCTGTATTGGGTAGTCGTTGTTCGCTTGAGATACTTGAGTCTTCTTGGCATCATATAGGTTTTTAGACGTTACCTCATGACGTTCATTTGCTGGTACATATGCATTAATGGGGTATGGAAGTATCGATACGCCAAGATGTGCATTAAATCCAAATAGTGTGGAAAAGGGACTATTCTGTCTAGCGGCATTATATCTAGAGTTAAGTTTCAACTGTATCTCTGGTAGTTTCTGTAGCCAATCAAATCCTTCGATTTTACAGGCTCTTGCTACTTGTAGAATTTCTTTGTTCACAATTTCGATTGTCCGTCTGCACGTGGATGATATGCGGTGGACGGTTCCAACTTGATTCCTTTATTCCTAGCCCAATCTTGAAAGTGCGTTGACATAAAAAGAGTGTCGCGGTCAAAAACAATACAAAAAGGGTATCCCATAGTCGGGACTACATGAGTATCAAAGGTAGCAGTACATTGTTCTGCTGTGAAATTATCTGAGACAGGAATAAGAAACTTGAATCCTGATTGTCTATCGACAATCGTCCAAAGTCATGAAATACAAACTACATGATCTTCTTCAACAGGAATATTCAGGTACAAAATTGAACATTAGTAAACATAGGTGCTACTTTAAGAAAATCCATCGATATGTCAGTCCATGGCCTGCTTGGTACATGTAATGGGGTTACAGTCCAAGTGGCGCCTTGTTGAAATACTTTGTCCGTTGACAAGTATCACAACTTCTGATATAGTCCTTAGTTGGTTCTGCAAAGGACTGGCAATCTATCGGTCAGTAAGATATTTCATTGTTTTTTCAATGCCACCATGAGCGGTTGCTTCATGTGCGTCTTTAATAACCAATTCGAGATAGTTCTTACCATCGATGTTAAAGGTAGAGGGCAAGACTAGTCTCCATTGTCCTTGTCGGTTCTTGACATACAAAAATCCGTCTTTTCTTCTATGATCCTTACAATTCACAAAGTATCATAATAGTTCTTCCAGATAGGACATACTCTCATGCATAATTGATATGCAGCTTTCATACCTGTTCCTTGGTCAAGCCAGTGTGTGATGAAGTAGTCCTTGTCATCTACCCATCCGTCGCTGATGTGTTTCTCTTCAATGAGCTTGTTGAGGGTCGGTTCATCCTTGTGTTGAAGTCATTGATGGTGGGTTTCTTCTCCTTACATGTAGAAGCATTATGTCCTGAAAACTTACAGAAATCACAACGCTGTCTGGAGGTCTTGGTGTCTTGAATGAAAGAGGGTAGATCTTCGTCAATGGCTACTCGCTTTTTAGAACGAGTGGTGACGCGGCGGTGTTGATTGGAATTGCGTTACTGCTGCTAGCAGTTGCAGCTGGTTGTTGAGGTGCATTCCATGGTTGTTGTGGAGCAACAGGAGTATCCATGATCTCCTGTTCCATTTGTCGGTTGGTCATCTGTTCGGTAGGGTTACTGAACTGAATGCTGGGTTGGAGAGTGGGTTGTGTCGGCTTGTTGGCAATCCATCTTTTTGCCCATTCTCTGATTTCCTAGATAGCTTCTTCACGGCTGAGAGCTGGTGGAGGTGGATAAGCTGGCGTTTGTTGTACTGGTGCTAGTTCCTTTTGAGGCTCATTTGCGGCTAAGATATGCGCAATACGAGTGTAAGGAATTCCTTCTCCTTCTTAAGAACTGAGGCTATCAGGTCACAGTTCAAACTGCCATGTCCGTGGTGGTTGCATATTGCATATGTTTCGACAGTGAACATGCGGTTGTTCATGGCGTGGGAGCTGCCATGAACTGGACAGTAAAAATCGCGGCAAAAGGACCAGTGCATCCTTTTGTATTGTTGCCAATTGCTATGAGCCAAGTCGATAGCAATTTCTTTCACTTCTTCAGGAGCGAGGGTATTTTGTTGTGTGCTTTCAGAAGATGGAGGCCTATATCTTAGTCCAAGAACTGTTGAGGGTTTGTTCTTGTTTATATTGGGTACACGATCATACCCGCTGAAAACTTCTTCTGGTATAGTAGATAGAGTCTTGTCGTCTGAGGACTCTTCTTCCTTCATCATGCCATATTCGCTTTCTTCATCCTGGATGCCCTCGAAGTATGGACAGAAGATATGGTGTCCAAGTTCTTGGCTCTTCCGCGACACTTATTGAAGTCGCAGTTGACATGCTTGAAATTGATAGCTCCGCGAGAAACAATATTGTTCTGAGTAGAGGTTTCTGGTGAGTGGAAAGTTCTTAAAGCGTTGGTAGAGATATTGCGGTTGTAGGTATAGTTAGGAGGATCGATGCTGTTGGAGATATAATCGTCCTCGGTGGTGGGAGTGTCCAAGTATTTATGCTTTCTTGATAGAGCATCTGCTATCAAATTTTCCTTTCCTGCGGTATGCTGTATGTCTGTATCAAATTCCATTAGGTAATCTTGCGATCGCCTCAATTTTTAACTTGCAGGCGTTTGAGTATGGAAGGTTACTAACGGTTTGTGGTCGGTAAGGATAGTGAACTTGTGACCTCTCAATTGTGCTTCAAAAAATTTCAATGAGTCAATAATCGCTAATAATTCCTTTTGAAAGGTAGGATAATTGAGTTGTGCTGGATTAAATTTTCTAGAGTGGAAGCATGATGGTCTGATATACGTCAACGGTCCTTGACCTATCCAGGATCCTAGTCCTACATCACTAGCATCACAGACTAAATATTTGGGTTCAGTAGATTCATTATTCCAGGGTTTTAAAACATGCGGGGAATTCACGAGTTCCTTGAGTTTTTCAAACGCTGCGTTATGAGTATCTGTCCATTCCCATTTCTTTGTTTCTCCTTGCAGTTCTGACAGGGTGCTTGCATACGATGCCAAGTCAGGAATAAATCTGCTGAGATAATTAACGATTCTAAGGAATCCTCTAAGATCCTTTTTTCTTGTAGGAGTTGGAAATGTTAATATAGTAGTCCTCTTCTTCGGGTCTACATGTAATCCATCTGATGTCAAAACGTGTCCTAAGATTTCCAATCTTGGAGTAAAGAACTGGCATTTGCTTTCTTTGAGATAGAATTTCTCATCCTGTAGACGTTGAAGTACTTTCTTCAATAATTCTACATGTTCTTCATACGTTTTAGAGAATATAATAATATCATCGATATAGATGATTAAATTTTTATAGACCATGTCCTTAAATATTTCATGCATAACGCGAACCATGGTAGCAGGTGCGTTACGATCCCCTTGTTGCATAACTCTACTTCTGAAATATCCCATGTGACATAAAAAGGTAGAGTGTTGCTCAGATTCTTCATCGTTCCTGATATTAAAAAATCCGTCAGCTAAGTCGACCTTAGTCCAAATGGGATTCTCCGCTACTAGTTCAATAGCTTCATTGATATCTAGTAATGGGGTGTGGTCCGATTCGACGGCTAAATTGCGGTCTCGACAGTCATTGACATGTCTGGCTTCTTCCGGTTTATCTCGTTTAGGGATAGTGAACATGACTACAGCATTTGTGTCATTTTCTACTCTATATATGCGACCTGATGCTTCTTCTTCGACTAATTTGTCATGGATTTGTTGTCTAAATCGATGTCCTGAGGGTCGCCATTTTGGTATCCAAGTAGCTCCTGCTTTTGGTTTGATAGAGTGATTAATTTTTCTTAGTGGTGGTAATTCCCGTGGAATTGTCTGGGAAATAATAAGGGAAACTCCGTTACAGGGTTGAATTGTTTCTGTACCGTAGAAACAGCTGTCACGAGTTCTCTTTCTGAATTGGTTTAGTCTGCGTCACTAATATTTTCCCAATTATCTGGTTCACTATAATCTGTGACTGATTCACAGCTGACCTGTGTATACGCTGATCTTATACCATTCGCCATGGTTCTAGATCCCTTCCATACACTTAGCTGGAATCGTGGAATGTTTTCCGGTTGGATAGTAACTGGTTCCTGATGGGCAGGAATTATTGCTCGCACTTTGCTGAGAGCAGGTTCTCCTAGTATCATGTCCCATCCGGTCAAATGAGCTACATAGAACGTTCGTTCTTCTACATAACCTATCCAATCAAGTTTGATAGTACAAGCTTTGTCTATCGTTCCTTTTGAGCCTTTAATTGCAGTACTTAATGATCTCTTCTCGATACTTCTAGTCGGTATTTTGTACAGGTATACAAATTGAGAATTGATTAAGTCTCCTCCCTTCGTTTGGAGATCAATTAAAGCTAGTGCGGGGTGTTCGTTAGCTTTAACGAATACCTTGCTAAAATCTGGTACCTGTCTTGACAAGGGTCGTTCCTTGATTTTATCCTTGTTGTTTTTATCCTTGGTGGCTATTGGCATAGCTAAATCTTGTGCGGCTGTACGCATGGGTACCTTATTTTTTCGTTTCCTACAGTCCTTGTAGGAGTGTCCAGGGTTCCAACACCATAGACATTTCTTGTCTTTAATTAATTGCATCTTCGTCTTCTGATCCAATTTTTTTGTGATGGTGTCCCAATCTGAGTCCTTCCGATTTTCTGTGTTGGGTTTGGTATTGGGATTGCTGCTAGGATTAAATCCTGTTTTTTGTCATTGATTCTGGTCCCTGCGTGGACCTGACTTGATTTTCATTCCGAGGGTGTTGTCGTCGGGATGTATATGTTGTGGATGGTGGGGCAATATCCTTCTTGGAAGCTTATATGACTCCGCTTGATGTACGAGCTGATCATATGACCATTCTTCTTTGATTAAAGGAATTAATGTAGCTGACATGTATGGCGGCAGGTATTAAGAAACTTTCTTCTTTTTACTTCCTGCGATATTGATTGTTTGCCATCCTTGTCAATCAATTTGATTTGCATTTCAGTAAGCCAGTTGGCAAACTGTTTGATTCCCATGTGACGTCCGTCCTTGTATGGTGTGGCTGTCTCCCATCGTTTCCACAGAATGTCCTTACTAGTAGAGGGTATCAGAAAATCCCTTAGCGCTAGTATGAATCCAAAGAATGTCGCATTCTTTCCTTTTTCTCTTAGGAATTGATTATAAGTAGTGAGCGGCTCCCTTCCATTCTGAATCCAACAATTTCTAGAGCTGAAGCACCTTTAAATCTATTCTTTTGAGAACAAACCAACGTTGCATTGCTGTGGCCAAGAGTCAAAATATTGTGAGTCTTGCCATTTTTTGTCTTCTCCTCTTAATTTTTCTGGCATATCAATCTTTATTCCTTTTAAAGTATTGTTGCTTTATGGTTACCCTTGTAACCATTCCTGTTGTAGATTCCCATTGCTGGTGTTCAACTGATTTCCTCGTTTGGGTTTTCTTTTAAGAGTTTGACTTGCAACTGACGATGCCTTATCAGAGTCCGAGCTATCATCTCCGCTATCATCAGGGTCTCGTCCTCCTCCTTGCGTTTTCTACTCTGTTGGTCTAGTCCTGTATCTAGATCATCATCGTCTTCTGGTAATTCTATATCTTCCAGTGGTTGTTTTCATCATCTGGTTCTTTGGCTGACCCAGTCCTCCTTTCTGGTGTCTCAGGTGCTCGACCTTTGCCTTTCGATTGATCTTTTGGTGTTCTCAGGAACGCTCCTGGAAGTTCTTTGCTAGGATTGAAAAAATCCTCCACAGTATGTGCTGATTCTTCTAGATGAGTGCCACTCATCATGAATGCCATTACTTCTTCCCAGTTATGTATTACCCAATTCGGTTTCCTTAAAGTGGAACAACAGGTTTCTTTAATTCTTTACTTAAAAATGCATTATTTCTAAGTCCTTTTCTTTGAATGGGTAAGGTGTTAGCCATAAATAGTGTTTTACTATGGCTTCCATTAAGAGTCGAGTATCATCAGGATGATACTGTTGGGCATGTCCCATTGAGCGAGTGTATTTCAAAATCTCCTCAATTGTTGGAAAATGTCTATCCCAAAATTCTTCTGGTGCGAGAGGTAGAGCCATACTAAAATATAGTTTGATTCCAGCTCCGCCTGGTTCTCCTATTTCTATATCCATGGGCAGATTTATTTCTCCTTCTGTGTTAGGAACTATAAATCTGGTCTTTCTGGGAGTTTCTTCTACTAATTTCTTAATATCTTCGGGTAACATAGTTAACCGTCTCGACCTCTTAGTCTTCTTACTAAGTTCAGACGCCATTATGTCTGATTTCGTCATCTGTCCGCAACCAAATGCAGCTGGTTATGCGATACAATCGTTGAGTTACTTTTCTTCTTTGGCACTTTTCTGTGCTGATGGTGTAGTGGCTGATGATCCTTATGATCTCCGTTCGACTAACGGTTCTATTGGCTCAGTGGCTCACGAGGCTGGTGAGGCTGGATGTCAGGATCCTGATGTTTCTTATGGTCCTGGTTTTTCTTCGTCTACTGGTCTAGAATCTAGTTCTAGTTATTCCGGCAAGAGTGTCACGTTTTCTGATTGGTGTGTTGAGGTAGACGTTGGTGGCGCAGAGGTATTAGTAGAGATGTCTGGGCCTAAGGAAGGTTCTGATGGTGGTAATTCTTTTCTGAAGGAAATGGCTGCAGTGGAGGCAGCGAGATTTGAGCCTTGGGATTGTGACGCTTGGTTGTTTAGACCAATTATTCCTGGGACCTGGGGGCCGGTTTTTCAATGGTGTACTGGATTTATAGGTACAGATGTAATGGCGGTTGCCAGGAGTGCAAGATGAGTTGTCGATCTTATTGGGAAAAGTGTTGTGAACGAGGGTGGGATTGTTTAATGTGGGATACCACTGCCCGTTAGAGCTCTGCTTAGCTTGCTTCTAAGTCTTTTGTTGATGTACTGCAGTTGAGAGTCTGATGTCTCGTTTGTTGGATATTTTGTTGGCTAGCTAGTTGAATAACGATATCGATTTTATATGTGCACTTGGGTGTTGAATTGTATACACTTGCGTGAGTGTAATAAAAGTATCCGAAGGTTGATCAGGCCTTGGATTTAAGAGTAAAGATTAGGTAAGTAAGTTAAAAAAAATGTAATGAATGGTATTAGACAGTATTCATTCAGTACCGTTTATACAATCTATATCCGTAGGCACGGACGTTTGTGTATTTCGGTTCTGCTGAGGTAAACCTCAGAAGGGTAGGGAGATTACTATGTGGGATATTCCCGAAGGGAACAGTAATTAACTGGTGTAATCTATCTTATATGATTTGTGCTATCTAAGCTATATGATCTTGATCTGATCGGAATATAGGCTTGCTTGCTCTGAAGGCTTGCTTGGTTGCTTCTTGTCTTTCTTGTGGATTCCAGAGGGAATCCAGCGGCCTATTTATACTCCTCTGAGATCTGATTACTAAGGAAATAAATACAATAAAGGGTGGCACACCAGAAGGTGGTGCACTGTACAAAAGGGGTCATGTGGCCATAGTAATGAGTCACACGCCATAAATGATGGTCATGTGGCCATAGTAATGAGTCACACGCCTTAAACGATGGTCATGTGGCCATAGTAATGAGTCACACGCCTTTAAACAGAGGTCACGCGGCCATAATGAGGGTGTCTTCATATGGCAAGTGCCATGGAACTTCCCATGGCAGATTCCGCATGCTATGGACGCTTATAAAGCAATAGGAGGTGGTAGAAGGCTAGTCCTTCGACCGAGAGGCTTAGTTACATAATATAGTAGTAATATAGGAAATACAAAAGTATGTAATCAATTATATAAGCAATGAAATAATGTTCTCCATTACACTGGGTTACTTTGAATGAAGCTATTATTCTTCGCACATTGTGCACTCAGTTAGGCCCGAGCAAGTGATTATGCCTTCGTGCACTCTATATATCGATATTCCGACAGATATCACCGTGATCGCTAGCTCGCCCCTAACATCATGCCTGCAAAGACCTAAGACCTCCTTACTCTACCAAAATATATATTTGGGACTGACCACAAGGCATTTTTGATGTTTTTAACGCCGTTTGCTTTCAAACTGATAGCGTCGGAATTGTTGTATTCTGCAGCATAATTTTGATATGAGTGAGCTGGATAACCACTTCTTAAATACTTACTAAGCTTCTCGACGGGGATTGTGTATGAAGAGCAGCAGTTGTTTATAATACCATAGATTGTAGTATTTTCCATATGGTCAGCGAGCCAACAAAAGAGCTTAGGAAAGCATAAGTATATGTTCCCATCAGTACAAACCATTTCGTAGTTCTGACATCTCGTGTCAGATAGCGGTTTCAGCAAATGTGCCAAAACATCATCTATGGTTTACAATGCTTGAATTTCTTACATTTCTACCCAATACCTAGGTATTTTGTTGATTCATTTTGGCCCAATCGGTAGCAGTGCAATTAGTATCTAGGCATGCATCGTATGTGTATTGCGTATGGAGCTTCTGATATTGCTGATACTCATATAAACAGGCCATAACTTTTTGTCTCTAGAGAAATTCGTTAGGTGAGTTTCATCTGATGCTAGTAAAATCGGAACAAGTGTCCCGCCTTCGGGTAGCAAAGCCTATCTATTTCAGTTAGTTGGATATCTGACATAGAACACAGAAATTGCTCACCTGAGTATCTTTCTGCCATTTTGTAGTATAGATTTCACTATATACCCTATTCCCTTCATTGTCGTATTCTTGCCGTGGGCCCTAGGCCATCTCGCTGGCATAAACCTTTTGACGTAGAAGGTACTTTACTGCTGCAATAATATTCTGATAATAAAAGGCCATTCCCTTGAGTAATGGGTAGTTTATTATTCCTGAGTGCCAGGAAGGTTTATTTGCTGCCATGTTGATAAGCTTATATATTGTATATGCTGACCGAAATTGAATCTCGTGCATTGGATTAATGCCTTTCAAAAGGTTATCTTTGAAAAACTGGTCAATCTTTGACTGTAAGGTCTTTGTAGAATTGAAGAAGCGTGCCAGTTGATAATCAATTGGGGTGCGGAATAGAGCAAACAAATTGAAGTTTTGGTCATCCTCCAGAAATACATGTTGACGTATTGGGTTGCCTGCACATGGATAGGTAATTGTATGCTGACTTCCCTTATCAGATTTTAGTTCAACACAAAAAGTTCAAGCCTACCTATCAGATCCCTTGCTATGGCATAAATCAGAGTAGTAATCAACATTGGTAGATATAATATCAGTGAAATTGACTTCATCTATATCATAATCTAAATCAACAGTATCTCTGGTGTTGGAGAACCGATGCTTTCAAGATGGTGGCAGTGGCCCATTAAGATCCTTCACGTTTTTTTCAGGATGAACCTTCGCCAGATGATTTGAATATGCTTCAGCTGAAGTATAGAATCATAGACACCATTGGCATAGGGTTTTGTATCTGTTCATTTTGAAACATCACGGAGGTTGTAAAATGTTGTTTAAGACAGATTTTGTGGTGTAATATTTTCATTAAAAGAATCTTAGGGAATAAGCTTCATAAGAGCCAAAGTTCCGATCGCACTAAATAAGGGATTCTATCTAACGTAATGCATTGGATTTTGTAAAGACCGACTATGCACGATACCCTTGGCCCCACCCCCCTTCCTAATCTTCTCTCTACTTACTTTCTTTCTTCTATCCTACACCAAATATACAACCTTCACATCCTTTCTTACTTCCCTCTACCATAGAGACTGCCCTCTACCTCGGGAGTCGGGAGAGCCCTTACTTTCATCTTATTGCATCTAAATTAAATACTGTGATTAGCCAACTGAAGCCACTATAATCATGCTGGCAAGAATAACAAGATGAGGCTGGGGTGCTTCCTATCCTTAGTTAAGGTCCTATCTATTGGACATAAGTATAATAATGGCTCTAGGGACAAGGCGACTAGTGTGCGCATCGGCTCGAGTCGAGGTGAGTTCTACTACTATTTTTCCTACTCGGTACTGACTCGCACCGACGCCCATTCTTCTGAAGCCAACTCGCCGCCAACTCGGCGACTACTCGGTGATCGACCGAGTCCTCGCCAAGAATTAGTCACCCATGTTTCACCTAGGTCTTGGTTTCGTGTTTTCTCCATTATCTGTCACGGATCGCTCCTCCTGTCATGGATCCATCCTCCTGTCACGGATCCATCCTCCTGTCACGGATCCATCCTCCTGTCATGGATTGCCCCACCTCTTACGGATTCCTCCTCCTATTACGAACTTGAACCTTTCCTTCCTGCTCAATCCTTACCACCATTTCTCAACTGCGTTCTACTAGTGGCTAACCTTCCCTCCATTCTCCTATCGTTCTCCTGTATAATCTTACCCTGCCTTGCGTGCTAATGTGAATTACATTCATTGATACCTCATCAATTTCTGCACACTCTGATTCTCATAAAATGAATCGCTTTAATCCAAGCAATACGTGGTGTGTTCAGCTAAATTTGAACCAAATTATATAAGAAACTGGTCCTCCAGTCGAGCAATATGCATCAGTAGATGACACTAAGGCTTGGCGAGTAGTCGACGGCTACTCGGCGCTTGCCCAAGTAATTAAGAGCGACATATAGCCGACTCGCCGAGTTGGAGGCTTGGGCAAAACTCGGCCGGCGGCGCGAGTCTTGGCGAGGCGGCATGGGGAAAAATCCCCTCGGTGCGCACACTAAAGGCGACCAAGGGGTATGTCGAGGCAAGGGCAAGGCTAGGGTAATACACACGTAGGAATGCTACGTGTGTGACTAGGGGAAAAGGCTAGGATGGGGGTAAGGGCGAGAGCGAAAGAGGCAGAGGGCAAGGGACACGAGACACACGGAGGCAGTTGCTGTGTGTGTCGGAGGGAGGCAGCTATACTGCAGAGCTGTTCACGAGACAAGGGGGTGCACAAGGGAGGTGCACAAGTGCTGGAAGAGGCAAGGTCCTGTATTGAATATACAAGATATTGGATGGGGATCCAACGACAGTACAAGGGATAGGCTCTATATATACATAACTCGGTCAGAGCAATAGGGGAAATAAGCTTCCCTATCTCGGAAGCCAAGGAAAAGGTAACGATAACAATAACCCATCACCCGCGATCACAGGTGATAACAAAGACAATAATAGTAATAACCCATTACCTGCGTCGTAGATGATGCCGAGGGTAACAATAATAATATCCCATCACCTGCGATCACAGGTGATGACAAAGACAAAGACAACAATAGCAATAACCCGTCACCTGTGATTACAGGTGATGACAACTGAACACATGGTTGTTACACTATCCCCCCTTTAGGCTGGAGCTCCAGCGACTAGGAAGCCTGGGCACGATAACTGGCAAAATCAACATAGAAGACAACAACAATGGTAGAAACAAGAACCCTAACTCCAATCAACAATAAGAATGCAAAAGGTCTGACATCATTCAACTGGGTGAGGCTTCCTCAGGTATCGTTGGTAGAACAGAGTGACCAAGTCCTGTGTATTTTCCAAGTCTTCCCCAGGTTGCCAGGTAGTTTCCTTGTCCCCTAACCACTTGACCTTGTATTGCAGATGACCATACCTCTTCCTTGAGTCCAATACCTCTTCGACCTCCCACTCCTCTTCACTCTTGATCACCACAGGAGGGGGAGGGGGGTGTTTCTGCCCTGGGAGGGGATCGTCAGCCGCTAGCTCAATTTCTGATATGTGTTCAACCGGGTGGCGTTTGATGTCCTTGGGGAACCTCAATTGATAGGCATGAGTGCCCATAGTAGCCACCACCTCGAATGGACCCAGGAACTTATGGTCGAGTTTGCGAGATGGCCGTTCCGTTCGCAAGTGCCTGCTGGAGAGCCACACCTTGTCTCCTAGCTGATACCTGGGGGCTGGCAACCATGATCTGTTGGCATACTCTGCTTGCCTGGCTTGAGCATATACCAGTTCGGCTCTTAGGGTGGAGTGCAGCTCAGCAATCTCTGTGGTAAACTCCTTAGCTGGGGTGTTCTCCCTAGCCTTGTATAGGGGTGCTAGGGAGTCTACAAAACGAGGGTGCCAGCCATAATTGGCCAGAAATGGGGAGGTTTTCAGAGTCTCTAAGAAATGGTTGTTAGTGGCGAACTCACAGGTTGTCAGCAGCGAAACCCAGTTGTTTTGCTGGTAATTGACGTATGCTCTCAGGTACTGCTCTATGATTGTATTCATTCGCTCGGACTGACCATCTGTTTGGGGGTGATACAACGTGGAGAGATGTATGTTGATTCCCAGAAGCTCGCAAAATACCTTTCAGAAGTCCAAGACGAATTGGGGGCCGCGGTCCGAGACGACTGACTTGGGGAGACCATGGTAGCGGAATATATAGTTGAGGTAGAGGCCGGCGAGGTTCCGGGCCGAACAGGTATTATGGCAAGGTATAACATACCTCATTTTGGTCAATCGGTCTACTACTATAAGGATAGCATTAAACCCTGAATCCTCCGGCAACCCAGTCACAAAGTCCATGGTTAGGTGTTGCCAAGGTTGGTCTGGGATCTCCAAGGGCTTCAGGGTCCTATAAGGAGCATGACGGGTAGGCTTAGCACGCTTGCAAACATGGCAGTTCCGCAAGTACCTTTCCACGTCCTTCCGTTAGTTAATTCATGTGTATTGCCTATTCAAGAGCTCTAACGTCTTAGCCCCTCCAGGGTGCCCAGTGGCTAGGGTGTCATAGTGTTCTTTAATAAGCCATAACTGCAGTTCGCTATCCAGTACATAGAGACGGTCTAGGTGGTATAGGAGGCCATCCTGGGTGGTGCATTTGGCTAGAGAAATCTTAGTATGATGATGTTGTCTAGATTCCAATGCGGCAATGATGTCTTTAGCCAGGGGGTCTTCCTCATATGCTTGTTGCACCTATTGCTGGAGACCAGCTCTGGCGTCAGCAACAGTATCAGCATCAGCCAGACTATTGGCTGCCAAATTGAGATTTTCCGGCTTCAGTACCACCTGATTCTAGTATTTCAGCCTTTCATCCCCTCCTTTAGGGAGGTCTCCTGATCTCCAGGTCAATGCATCCGGCTTGCCACCAGCCTTCTAAGGGCGGTATCTGATCTTGAAGTTAAACCGAGAGAGGAATTCCGACCACCTAGCCTGTCAGCGGTTCAGCAATTTGGTAGTTGTGAAGTACTCCAGGTTCTTGTGATCTGAGAGAACCTCTATAATTCCCTTTGCTGATTCCAGGTGGGGCCTCCATTCCTCGAATACTCGCACAATGGCCATTAACTCCTTATTATAGATTTCGTAATTACACTCCGCCGAGGAGTGCTTTTTGGAGAAGTAGGCCACTGAGTGGAGAATACTATTGACATACTGGGACAGGATTCCAGCAGACATATAATTGGAGGCGTCTGTTTCTATGATACACTCACTGTCAGGGTCGAAGTGGGCAAGGATCGGGGCTAAGCACAAGGCTTCCTTGAGCTTCTCGAAGGCAGACTGGGCTTCTGGACTCCACTGGAAGCGATGGCCTCTTTCAATGCCCTTGGTCTTGGTTAGTACTATCAATGGTGCCATGATCTTCGAATATCCCAGAATGAACTGGCGATAGAAGTTAGCAAAACCCAGGAAGGCCTGCACGTCCTTGAGATTGGCAGGGATTTCCCATTCCTAGATTGCCGCAACTTTTGCAGCATCTATTCTGATGCCTTCCGTTGTGATTATCAAGCCCAGATACTTCACCTCTTAGACGTAGAATTCGCACTTCTCGGGCTTTAAGTACAACCCTGCTTGTTCCAGCTTTTTCAGGACTTGTCGGACATGGATTTTGTACTCTACTAGGGTATCCGAATAGATTAGGATATCGTCTAAGTAAGTCGTACAGAACACATCCAGGAAGTCTCATAGGGTGTCGTTAATAAAGTGTTGAAAGGAGGCCGGGGCATTGGTTAAGCCAAAGGGCATTACATTATACTTGAAATGGCCATAACGAGTTCGGAAGGCAGTTTTCCATTCCTCCCCCTCAGCAATCCATACCAGGTTGTACGCCCCTCTCAAATCCAATTTGGTAAACTATTTTGCCTTGGAAAGTCTGGCTAATGTCTCCTGGATCAGGGGTAGGAGGTACATGTTTTTGACCGTTATTTCATTTAAGCTACAATAATCTACGCATAATCGAAGGGAGCCATCCGATTTCTTAACGAACAGTACAGGGGCGCCTGCCGGGGAAGAGCTATGCCCAATTGTTATGAACCCTCCTGAATCACGATCCTGACCCCGGTATCACTGGCAACCCACACACTTACCAATACCAACTACATGAACACCCAGACCTTGTACCGCCGATACCATCCATATCGCCGGTAACCAATATACTTACCGGATCCCCGTCACCTGGAAGCCTAGGCTTCGCCCTTGCCCTTGCACTATGACTGGTAACCTAAGAATCATAACCTTGAGTGATATCGCCGGCAACCCATACACTTGCTAAAAGAATATTACGTGACTATGTTCTCGACCCTGCCTCTCCTGGCTAGCCGACATCCGACCGCATCCTGGAAGTCCTAGTCGCTCGCTTATGGGTTGATATTTGAGAGTCAAACCAAAACTGGCACGACTCTCCGATTTAGGAAATACCCCGGAAACCCTCGAACCCTATTTTGACCCAAACCTTATTTGAGAGTTGAACCAAAACTGGCACGACTCTCAGATTGGGAACCACCTGCTCTTGCTCAAAACTCTTTCCTTAGCTTATCAGAAATTTCACCTTCGCTTATGTACAATTCTTCAGGCCTTCTGTTCGTACCAGCATTATCCGTTATTTACCAAATGCCACGTTCTCGACGATCTTACAGGATCCGTGTATCTATGAGCTGGCTTGTGCGTTTATCTTCTGTTAGTCGGTTTGCATGCTTGTTATCCGTTATTGCCAGACGCCTCGCTCTCAATGATCTCACAGGATCCGTGTATCCATGAGCTGGCTTGCGTGTCCTTCTTCCGTTATGCTGATGATATAATTTGTCTAGACTGTTGTGTTAGCCAAAAGGGTGTTGTTCGAGATGGAGATAGGATCTCTATAAAAGAAGCCTGTCCTTGCCGTCTATGTTCTGTTTCTTTCCTCTCCACTCAACAACTTGTCTACCTTCCTGTACCTAGTTGTTATATGAATATATCTGCACCATTGTTCTTGAGTGTAGCTTAGACTACCTCGCCTTTTCGACCTTGACCTCGATACCTCGCTCGACTTTGGTTTCGCCCGAAGTCCCTAAACACCTGATCACACACGTAGAGCTCCATACGTGTGCAATACCTCGACACTCGCGTCTATCACCTGCGATCGCAGGTGATACCCCGAACCAGAATAAGTCGTTGTTTACCGCATCGATGTGGGAATTACCTTCCAACCTCCGTCCATAATATTTTGTTGCATCCGCAAAGTCTCTGCTACAAATAAGTATGTCCGAAGCACATATGGAGGCCTCCGCCTCCGCTCCACCTTCTGAAATTGCTATGTGGCGCACCTTGGTCTCTGCCTTCCGAACTGACAATACTCCTCTTTCTGCTCTACTACATATTCCTGCAGGAACCTCTGCCTCGTTTTTTACCGCCATTTATGCAGCCCACGGTGCCGGCATACAGTCAGCACGCGTAGTACCATCAACTTTCACTCAACCACTCACAGGCACTTCTACCTCAACTGAGTCACTTTGGATCTATTATAACCGCAGATATCAGTATGGCTTAACCCTCCCAAGCCTCCTCCATGACTGCGCTTCAGCGCCTACCTCCACTTGTACCCCTAAAGTCCATGAGCCTGAGAATTTTGATGGCACTCGATCAAAATTCACTCGATTTCTCACCAAGCTTTCTTTGGTGTTCTCCTCCAATCCCTCATGATATACTAGTGAAGCAGCCAAAATTGCCTATGCTGCTTCCTACCTCTCCGGATCTGCCGCCGATTGGTTTGATCCCCACCTCAACAAAACGAGTGGGACCGTTGATTTCCCTACTTATGAAGCCTTCGCTAAGGCATTGAAAAATGCCTATGACGATCCCGATGCTCACGCCACTGCAGAACGCAAATTGCTTAATCTCCGCTAAGGAGACCGCGATTGTTCCTCTTATCATGCTGATTTTGCAACTCACGCGACAATTTTAGCCTATGATGATAGGACTAAAATATCCTTCTTTACCAACGGGGCTAATACCATGCTCAAAACAGCCCTTTCCTATCAAGCCTCTTCCTCAGAAACTTTCGATGAATTTGTTCAGCTTTGCATTAAGTTGGACAACCGCGCTAAACTCTCTGTACCCAACATCCTCTTAAAACCTCCGGCTCCAACCAATCCACCACTTCTACCCGTTCACCAGCCCCTTCCACTTCGGTTGGTACTGCCGCTGGACCCATGGACCTTTCAACCACATCAAAGAAAAAACGTGCGCCCTTAACCCCCGAGATCCACAAACACCGCAGAGACAATAACCTGTGTATGTATTGTGAAGCATCAGGTCATTGGGCAACAGTCTGCTCGGTTGCGGCCAAAAATAAGAAGTTGGCTGTAGCCGGTACTACTCCCACAGCCTCTCCTGATACCACGACCCCTAACACCACCCCCGACAACCTCTTTGAGTTGTCAAAAAACGAACGTACTCTTTGATCAATGATGGCCGATCAGAGAGTGCCAGGATGCAACCTGGCGCCATCAATCCTGTCCATGACCCTGTCCATGTGTTTAATTCATTTTCTGTTTTGAAGGAAGTCCACTTAGAAGGTACTGGTTATGTATTACCTATGGCTTCCTGTAAGTCCTGTCAACAACTAGCTCGTCAACGGCGCCTTGCGAATGCGTTGCGAATTTCTAGAATTGCTGTGCTTTCTACTGATTATCATGATTTGGGGTCCTAAGACCCACTTGCTTTGCCTTGTATAGTCAATGAAGAGCTTTCTGCTACGTGCATAGTAAACTCGGGAGCTAGCTCCCAGTTTATCGATATTGACTATGCCATAAACATGAACTTGCCATTGGACGTGAAAAACAAGCCGGAAGATCTTGTACTTGCCGATGGGAAACCCTCACCTATCGGGAAAATCACACACACTTGTACCTTGAAACTATCTATCGACCAACATCAAGAAAACCTCATATTCCATGTTACCAAGTTGGCTGGATGGGATTTGATTGTGGGGAAAACATGGCTTAGGCGACACAACCCAACAATTGATTGGTCAGTTAATACTATTGCATTCGCTTCCGGATTTTGCCACGCTCATTACCTACCGACCCACCCATTACCTAAAACACCTCTAGGGACTAACCCATTTCGGATATCAATTATTTCCAGAGCAGCTTTTCGGGTTGCTATCAAGGACCTGGATGCACGCCTCTGTATCGCAGCAATATATGCCTCTGACGACGAAGACGAGTCCGTTGAACCTGACGCCAAACTAGTTCCCTCTGAATATCATGATTACCTCGCTCTCTTTTCAGAAAAAGAAGCTCGAATATTACCCCCACATCAATACGTTGACCATGCTATCCCTTTGCAAGAAGGAGCCAAACCTCCTTTTGGCCACATGTACTCTATATCTGACTCAGAACTCAAGGAAGTACGCAAATGGATCTACGAGAATTTATCTAAGTCCTTCATACGAGCCAGCACTTCTTCTGCAGCCTCTCCAGTCCTATTCGTCAAAAAAAAGGATGGTTCCTTATGTCTATGTGTCGACTACCATGCTCTAAATGATATCACGATTAAGGATAGAAACCCGCTACCTCGCATCGAAGAAAGCCTGAACCAGATTCGAGGATGCAAATACTTTACACGCCTCGATTTACGTGCATGCTTCAACCAAATCCGAATTAAAGA
The DNA here is from genome assembly GCA_015179025.1 of Terfezia claveryi. Taxonomy (NCBI): domain Eukaryota; kingdom Fungi; phylum Ascomycota; class Pezizomycetes; order Pezizales; family Pezizaceae; genus Terfezia; species Terfezia claveryi. The sequence goes on along the minus strand of WHUX01000105.1, from coordinate 17,386 downwards.
AGGTGATGAGTGGAAAACTGCCTTCCACACTCGGTACGGACTTTTTGAATTTCTAGTTATGCCCTTTGGGTTACCTAACGCCCCTGCTACTGCTCAATGATTCATGAATGATACCCTCTGTAAATACCTCGATATCTTTTGTGTATGCTACATCGACGACATTTTGATTTACTCAAGAAATCTAAAGGAACATAAGGAACAGGTGCGAAAGGTTCTCCAAAAACTCAAGGAATCTAGGTTATTTATAAAACCAGAAAAATGCGAATTCTCAGTTGAGAAAACCTCATTCTTGGGATTTATCATCTTTGAGGATGGCTTGGAAATGGACCCCGAGAAGGTTAACGTAGTTCTTAATTGGGAGACCCCTCATTCTGTTAAGGATATCTAGTGTTTTCTTGGATTTGCCAAATTTTACCGCAGGTTTATCAATAAGTATTCTGCTCTTTGCCAACCTCTTTTTAACTTGCTTTGAAAAGATGTTCCTTTTGTTTGGAATTCTTCATGTGAAGAGGTTTTTAAACTTCTCAAGGAAACTTTTTCCTCCGCACCCATCCTCCGCCATTTTGACCCCGAACTCGAGACCTTGGTCGAAACAGATGCCTCAGATTTGGTCACCTCCGGAGTCCTGTCACAGAAACACCCAAAAGATGGGAAATTTGTTCTGCACCCAGTTGCATTTATTTCGGAAAAAATGTCACCCGCTGAATGCAATTATGGTATTGGAGATAAGGAATTGCTAGCAATCATGTTAGCTCTTGAAAAGTGGCACATCTACTTACACCAGCTCCTACGACCGTTCACTATCCTCACCGACCATCACAACCTACAGAGTTTCACCTCCAAAGCCTTGCTTTCACGCCGACAAGCTCGTTGGGCGCAGGAAATAGCCCAATATAACTTCAAGATCGTCTTCAGACCCGGCACCCAGAACACCAAAGCTGATGCACTCACCAGGAGATCTGGAGACCTCCCTGAGGAAGGGGATGGTCGTGCTCGCCCAACACAGGCCCTAATACCCGCCGAGAAATTTTCGCTTTCTGCAGCCTCAAAGAAATTTTCACTTTCTGCAGCCTCAATCGCTAATAACGAAGACATTCTTGCCGCCCTCAAGACTGACAAGCTCGCCCTCGAGATTAAGCACGCCCTCAAAAACGATGTCAGAAAACACCCGATAATCCCTTTGGCTGATTGTCAACTCTCGGAAGGACTTATACTCGTTAATTGTCTGGTTTATGTTCCTGACTCTCCGGAAATACACCTCCGCATTCTCCGTACCTACCATGACCACCCAGCTGCGGGACACCCTAGTCAAGCAGCCACCTATGAACTAGTATCACGAGAATACTGGTGGCCAAAAATGCGCCAGACCATAGCTCGATACCTTCGAAATTGCGATACCTGCGCCCGGATTAAACCAGCTCGCCATGCCCCTTATCGATTGTTAAAACCACTTCAAGTTCTATTTCGGAAGTGGTCATTTGTCTCCTTGGACCTCGTTACGGGCCTTCCCATCTCAAATGGATTCGATGCCTTATTAGTTGTAGTTGACCGATTGTCAAAAATGGCACACTATATACCTACCAACACGGACGCCAATTCCAAGCAGATTGCTAAGCTTTTTTTTGATAATGTCTTCCGCTTACACGAAATTCCCGATTCGATCATCTCAGACCGTGGCACTCAATTCATATCCGAATTCACTTGCTCCTTGACTTCCCTTATTGGAATTCAACAGAATGTTTCAACAGCCTTCCACCCCCAGACTGATGGACAAACGGAACGAATCAATGCCATTGCAGAACAATACTTGTGGGCTTATTGTAATTATCAACAAGACAACTGGTCCGAATTACTCACCATGGCCGAGTTTTCCTACAACAATACCTTATCCTCAACCCTAGGTATCACCCCCTTTCAGGCTATGTATGGCGAAAATCCTAAATACCAGATCACCGCGAACCCCACCACCAAGTTACCTGCCCCCCATGTGATCAAAGAATACACGGACCGCCTTGCTGAGCTGGATGCCCATCTCCGATCAGAAATGATTTGGGCACAGGCTACCTACTCTGAGCAAGCTAATAAATCTTGGATTCCGGCCCCTAAGTTCGAAATAGGGGATCAAGTGTGGTTACTTCGTCGACATGTTAAAACAACTCGCCCATCGACAAAACTCGACTTCAAGAAGTTGGGAAAATTCCGGATAATCCAGAAGGTCTCCTCCCATGCCTATAAACTCGACCTCCCCACATCTATGAAGATCCATCCTGTTTTTCATGTTTCACTCCTCGAACCTGCCTCCACGGACCCCCTTCCAGGTCAAATCCAACCACCCCTACCACCTGTGATCATTGAGGATGAACCCGAATGGGAAGTGGACGAAATCGTCGACTCTCGTTTCCGCGGTCGCACACTAGAATATCTTGCCCGTTGGGTGGGCTACGACGAGCTTACTTGGGAACCTGCCGATTTGTTTTTGAATGCGCCTAGTATTGTGAAAAAATTCGGGGGGGAGGAAGAAAATTGTTAGAATTCCTGAAGAGTATCATGAAGCAGACAACTTGACTTGTGGGTCACTGTTGGTTTCATCTGGATTGACTCTTCAGTGCTTGATACTTATACCTTTTCCTACCTCTAATGTGACTCATAGTAATTGTGATTATTTCCGTGGTATGGGTGGGCTGACCACCCTCTTCTAAAAATCTAAATTAAAAGTGTGACTCGTTCATGCATAATGGTGTGACTCATTAAACATGATTGCGTCATGCAGTCAGCAATACTAATTTGGGGGCAGTGTGCTAATCTTACCTGCATGCATGACGCATGTGCGACGGGTGTGACTCCGACGTGCATGTGCATGCATGATGACTGCATTGCACTAATGCAGGGTAAGCGCTAGTAATATACCCTTGCTAGCGGCTATGTTTCAGTGTGGCACACTAAAAACATAACCGAATTCACCCAGAGTGAGCCGCAACGAGAGCGGTTACCCAGAGGGGTGAGCAAAGCGAGTAGCGGAAGTGGAGGGGAACGGAGGGTGAATTCGGTTATGTTTTTAGTGTGCCACACTGAAACATAGCCGCTAGCAAGGGTATATTACTAGCGCTTACCCTGCATTAGTGCAATGTAGTCATCATGCATGCACATGCACGTCGGAGTCACACCCGTCGCACATGCGTCATGCATGCAGGTAAGATTAGCACACCGCCCCCAAATTAGTATTGCTGACTGCATGACGCAATCATGTTTAATGAGTCACACCATTATGCATGAACGAGTCACACTTTTAATTTAGATTTTTAGAAGAGGGTGGTCAGCCCACCCACACCACGGAAATAATCACAATTACCATGAGTCACATTAGAGGTAGGAAAAGGTATAAGTATCAAGCACTGAAGAGTCAATCCAGACGAAACCAACAGTGACCCACAAGTCAAGTTGTCTGCTTCGTGATACTCTTCAGGAATTCTAACAATTTTCTTCCTCCCCCCCGACTTTCAAAGACGAATTCTTTTTGCACAAACGACCCATACATACCCACGAAAACAACAATGTCCTCCCTTCGTGCCATCCGCTCCCCATCCCCGTCCGCCTTCGCCGTCACCTCCTCCTCCTACGTTCAGATGAACCAATCTGTCCAACGAGCAACCCACTCTGCGCTCACGACGTCGTTGAATGAGGTCATTGACCTCATTCCGACGAGCTATCGCGAATGTCTCCGTTTCTTTTTGGTCCAACACTACAAACTGGCTTAGACCTATTACAGGTCTCGAGCCACTTTGAGAAAGTTGGAGGAGCACAAATCACGAGGGACCTGGCCCTCTGAAATCCAGGGCATCCATATTCCAAAAATTCAATTTTCTAAGGAATATTTAGAGGACTCCCGTGAGGGAATAGACTTAGATGACGGGAATGATCTACTTGATCAAACCTCTACTGCGAAGGTATTCCTAGCAGGAGTCGAATCGAAGGTGTTGGCCTTCCGTATGGAAATGCTCTCCCAAGCTATTACAGCAAGGGAACAGGAAGTGACATTCCTCCATACTAGACTACGTCGTCCCGCGATCCAAAAAACCGTGGTCAATATTATTGATCAACGTTATGAAGAACTGGTAGCCCTTCATAACGCGACGGATACAACTACCTCCACTGGCAAGAATACATCATTTCTTGCCAACGAAAAAGGCCTGCTTTCTCAAGACATCTTCACTTATGCTACTCGAGTAGTAGATATTGCCGGAAGCAAGGCAATAGCAGAGCTGGAAACAGCTCTGAATAAAATGAAGTTGAAGGACGCTGCGAAAGACCCCCAACAGGGTCCAGCTATCACCCAAGATAGTCTGGCTGACACAGTTCACACAGCCGTCCAAGATGCTCTTCGAAAAGAGAAAGGTACGATCCCTCTGAAAGGGCTAAAGAGATCATTATCTAACTCAAATTGTGTCGATTATAGATTCGAAGAGAAAAGGCAACGGAAAGGGCAAAACGCCAGCAAAGCTAACGAAAAACACCTCCTCAAAAACTTCAAACGGGAAGAAGAGGAAGCGAGCCGAATCCAACGCCGCCACTTCAGCGACGAAAGTGAAGAAGACAAAGAGTCAGAAAAAGACTCAGAAGGTATGTGGACCTGGTCCAACCCATCGTCTTATCCAGACCGTTTACTAAACATCCCTTTCAACCAAGCAGTGATGGAAATTCGTCAGCGTATGCCACTGGCATTGTTGGACTCGCTTAGATTTCGGCGAGGAGTACATCTGTTGGAAGGAGTGGAATTGCCACATGACGTGGCGAATTCCATTAGCAAGGGTTTCCATTTTATGTTTAGTACTGAAATAAATTCTTCCATTGTCTTACGTGATTACGAATATTTTTGCAATACCATTAGATGGAAATGTCATTTTAATGGTAAAGACAATAAAGCATATGACCACCGCTACTCTTTAGGTTCCGATATACCAGTATCAGCTCCTAAAGCGTCAGTACCTGTCGAAGCAGGATTGGCCGAGGGACGTTCTCGATTATGTCGAATGATCGAAGAAGCACCTAAAACAACCGGCATCAATCACCAAGGGATGAAAGATGCAGCAAAACTGCTGGAGTACTTGAAAAAACACGACTTGTTCATAACAAGTACGTACAAGAATCTTGGTACTGCTGTAGTATCCCGAACATGGTATATTATGCAATGCAATGACTACTTATCCAATGATAGATCGATAACCAAGATCAACGTTGATAAGTGTCACGAAGTTATGAAAAACTTGCAAACACACTTGGACCAGATTGTTCAGTCAGATACCTATTCCCTGACTGAACAAGAGGAAAATTTCCTACTGGCTAAAGCTTGGAACGAAGATATTCGGAAGCTGCCACGCTTTAGTGGACTCCCGAAAATCCATAAAAAACCGACCAAGTTTAGACCAATCATTCCTTGCCACAGTTTCACGGGTGAAACTGCTGCGTCCATGTTATGTAACCTCTTGGAAGATGAAGTCAAAACATCACCTACGATTCTACTTAACAGTAGAACGTTAGCCCAAGAACTGTTAAAGGTTAAAGTTCCATTTGGTATGAAAGCTTTTATGCTTTCAGCGGATGTAGAAGCATTCTACCCGAATGTCCCGCTTACTGCCATCCACGATGTGGTCGAAGCTGCGGCTTCTAAACATCACGGAGAGATCAAAGGCAAACTTGCCCGAGAACTCTGTTCAATTGTGAACAACTACCTTGTTTTTCGGTATGGTAGTAATTTGTTCTTGCAAACGGATGGATTAGCAATGGGAGTCACAAGCTCTCCACATATTGCTAATCTATACGCGGCTAAATATGAACAACATATGATCAAAGACCCTCAAGTACTTCTGTACAAAAGGTATATCGATGACATTTTTACTATAATCCTTGCGCCAAACGAAAGTTTAGCACTGGAATATGCCAAAGAGCGCCTGAAATTCCCAGGTCTTAAGCTCAAATGGGAAGTGGATAAATATCGTATGATATTTTTGGATCTAGAAGTTATGCACACCCCGTCTACAGGGAAGTTCGACTTCAGACCATACAGGAAACCACTATACCATTTCGAACGAATCCCATTCTCTTCGGGGCATCCAAAATGGATGAAAAAAGGAACTTTCCTCAGAGAGATGAGTCGGCTCGCTGCCTTGTCGTCTAATGCAGACATATACAAGCAATCGGTTGAGGAACTTGCCTCTATTTACCTCAGCCGAGAGTACCTACTTGTTTTGGTCAAAGAATGGATTATCCGTAACTACAATACAAGATGGGAAAACCGGTACCATATGGTCAAACCAGCGGGAGTGGATAACATCATGGTAGTTAAATCCGTTCTTAATCCAATATGGGATTTTATAGATGTACGAAATGTACAACAAGGAATTCAAGAAGTCTGGCAGGGAAGCCAAATCCCTCCTAAACTTCTCGAAGCAACATTGATTATTAGTCGTAAAAAAACTATTAACTTCGGCGACTTGTGCCAAAGATTCAATGCTAAATTTCTTGAAACATTTCCAGATGATACCACCCTCGGAGACTTATTCGAAAGTCTACATCTGTAAAAATAATATGGTAGCGTGTTCTAAAAACATAACCTGTAAGTTCCCACTTCAGGATAAGTGAGTCAGAATACTAGTTTGGGCTATACGCTAATACCCAGGAAATGGGAAAATGAAGGCTTCACCCTCCGTTCCCCTCCACTTCCGCTACTCGCTTCGCTCGCCCCTCCGGGTAACCGCTCTCGTTGCGGCTTACTCTGGGTGAATTCAGTTATGTTTTTAGTGTGCCACACTGAAACATAGCCGCTAGCAAGGGTATATTACTAGCGCTTACCCTGCATTAGCGCAATGCAGTCATCATGCATGCACATGCACGTCGGAGTCACACCCATCGCACATGCGTCATGCATGCAGGTAAGATTAGTACACCGCCCCCAAATTAGTATTGCTGACGGCATGACGCAATCATGTTTAATGAGTCACTCCATTATGCATGAACGAGTCACACTTTTAATTTAGATTTTTAGAAGAGGGTGGTCAGCCCACCCACACCACGGAAATAATCACAATTACTGTGAGTCACATTAGAGGTAGGAAAAGGTATAAGTATCAAGCACTGAAGAGTCAATCCAGACGAAACCAACAGTGACCCACAAGTCAAGTTGTCTGCTTCGTGATACTCTTCAGGAATTCTAACAATTTTCTTCCTCCCCCTCATTCTTGACGATCTCACAGGATCCGTGTATCCATGAGCTGGCTTGCACGTTCATCTTTTGTTAGTCGGTTTGCATACTTGTTATCCATTATTGCCAGACGCCTCGCTCTCCACGATCTCACAGGATCCATGTATCCATGAGCTGGCTTGCGTGTCCTTCTTCCGTTATGCTGATGATATAATTTGTCTAGACTATTGTGTTAGCCAAAAGGGTGTTGTTTGAGATAGAGATAGGATCTCTATAAAAGAAGCCTGTCCTTGCCGTCTGTGTTCTGTTTCTTTCCTCTCCACGCAACAACTTGTCTACCTTCCTGTACCTAGTTGTTATACGAATATATCTGCACTACTGTTCTTGTCTGTAGCTCAGACTACCTCGCCTTCTCGACCTTGACCTCAATACCTCGCTCGACTTTGGTTTCGCCCGAAGTCCCTAGACACCTGATCACACACGTAGAGCTCCATACGTGTGCGATACCTCGACACTCGCATCCATCACCTGCGATCGCAGGTGATACCCCGAACCAGAATAAGTCATTGTTTACCGAGTCGACGCGGGAATTACCTTCCAACCTCCGTCCATAACACCAATAAAGCTCTTATTGAGATTTTCCTCCAAGTACTTTTTCAGGGCCTCTAGTTCCAGTTAGGACATTACATAGAGTGGGCCGAACAGTGGGGTCTTTCCTTCTACCAAGGGGATTGTATAGTTATAAGGTCGGTGTGGTGCTAGTTTTTCCGTGGCTTTTTCAGAAAACAATTCGATGAATTCGTGGTATTTATCTGGCACCATGGACTTCCATTCTTCCTTAGATCGCAACTTGTTGATTTCTAGGTTAACTTCACAGATTGACAGAGTATAGGCCTTCAGTTTGTGCCTTCTGGTAAGGTAAGACAAGGCCCCTGCTCCAATGAAGTTGATATTGAGGGGTTTTAGTGGGGGGATTTCTGCCACCACCTGGCTAGGGTCCTCTATCGGGGGTGGTAGAGCATATAATCCTTTAACGGCAGTCTGTGGGGCACCACAGTGCCTCTCACAATACCCATTGTTGAAGTTCAAGATGTAAGAGCTAAAGTTAACAGAGACATCATGCATTTGGAGCCAGGGGATCTCTAGAACAATGTGGTATTTTAGCTTGGTCACAAATATGAGGAGGCTTTCCGAATGGTCTCCAATGGCACTAGGTAGGCACGCGAGGTCGGTAATAGCCCCGGAAGAGATAGGGCGGCCATCAATGACATTGAGAAGGCGAGGGGTTTTTAGCTTGGCTGTTGGTATCAAATTTTTACTGACAAAGGTCTGATCAATGAAGGCTATTCCCAAAGCACCACAATCTATGAGAGCTGATATTACCACTGTTTTACCATTGAATTTAACAGTTATTGGTATTACAAAATGCTCGCTAAACAAGTGAGATTTATCAACAGAAATAGATGTAGGAATAGAGAAAGATGACAAAGACAAATGACCCAGGATAGGTCCTTTACTAGTGTCAGCAACTAGGCAAGGGACTTCACTTTTCCCGACTCTTCCAGAGTCTCGGATATTGCATGTATGGGCAGGGAGTGGTTTTTGCAGAGGGGACAGGCCGCGATGAAATGGTCCCCTTTTCCACATGCAATACATAACCCATTAGTGCAGCGGCAGTCCCTTTCCTCCTGAGTTAGCCAAGGTCTTGCCAAGGACAGGTCTATAGGGGCAGGCCCCTCTGCCACCAACGATGGATATGCGGGTTTGTTGGATGAGGCCGGAAGTTGGGCAGGCTTGGGGGTCGGTTGCTGTTGTTGGTGTTGCTGTGTTTGCTGAGGTGAGCGGGTAGCAGGGCGGAAGGTAAGGCGGTGTCTCAACCTAGCCATCCGTTGTTCCACCCTGGATGCCTGGTCAATTAATTCGTTGAGACTCTTGGTCTCTGGGAGGGTGACCATGGCTTGTTGAAGCTCGTCATTCAGTCCCTCCTAGAACTACTCGAGCTTTGACTGGTCGTTCTATAATACTTCTACTGCCAGCCTAGAGAACTCTGCCACATATGTGGACAGATCCGAATTACGTTGTTTCAGGGCTCAAAGGGCTTGGCTAGCCATGCCCACAGCATCGGGGTCCCCAAAAGCCCTGTCTAGAATAGCGAAGAGTGCCGAGATGCTGTCCAGCTTAATCCCAGTCTCAAAGACATATGGCTGGATTTGATCCACTGCCTTACCTTCCAGTAGGGCAAAGACATAAGCCAATCGGTGTTGCTCGGATGGGAATCTGGCTGAGTCCCTATTGAGTTTGAGGTTTACCGAGTTCTTCCAGGCTCAGAGGCGAGCCCTATCCCTATTAAATTTGGGGGAGGTTAGAATACTTTCGGTTTTGGCAGTTAGTGTGGAGGTTGGGGTTGCCGACATAGCGGCCATAGCGCAGTTGAGGGTCTGGATCATGGTTCGCTCGCTGGCCAGAGTGATGGTGGCATTGTCGAGGTCATTTTGGAGTACTATGATTTCTTCATTGGTGGATCTCAGTTTTCGTTCAGCCACGGCTAAGCTATTGTCAAGTTCAGCCCTGATGGTATCCATGGCCTCGAAGATGTCGATAATTTCTCAATGATAGGCATTCAATTCGTTCGGGCCTGAGAGTATAGGGGAGCTTCTCCAGGTCTGGAACCTGACGGCGGGTGGTAAGAGAGCTGCTCCTGACATGACTGCATACCAGTTGATCCAAAGGATCCAACATAGTGTAATGACGGCTCTGGAGACAAGGCGACCAAGAGGTACACTGGGGCAAGGGCAAGGCTAGGGTGACACATACATAGGAACGCAACGTGTATGACTAGGGGAAAAGACTAGGACGGGGGCAAGGGCGAGGGCAAGAGAGGCAGAGGACAAGGGACAAGAGATACGTGGAGACAGTTGTTACGTGTGTCAGAGGGAGGCAGCTGTGCTAAGAGCTGTTTACGAGACAAGGGGGTACACAAGGGAGGTGCACAAGTGCTGGGAAAGGCAAGGTCCTGTATTGAATATACAAGACGTTGGATGGGATCTAACGACAGTACGAGGGACAGGCTCTATATATACATAACTCGATTAGGGCAATGGGGGAAATAAGCTTCCCTATCTCGGAAGCCAAGGAAAAGGTAATAATAACAATAACCTATCACCCGCGATTGCAGGTGATGACAGAGACAACAATGGTAATAACCCATCACCTGTGTCGCAGGTGATATTGAGGGCAACAATAATAATAACCCATCACCTACGATCGCAGGTGATGACAAAGACAAAGACAATAATGGCAATGACCCGTCACCTGCGATCGCAAGTGATGATAACTGAATACATAGTTATTACAATAAGTTCCGACTTCACTGGTTGGAACACTCTCATAGTTTATTATGTTTGCTCTCCCCCTTTAATAAAACTACAATTTCCAACCTGAACAAAAGAATCACTTCCTGCATAAACCCTGATATTGACTCTTCGATCCCCCAAATCATCAATCCTTTCCTGCCTCATCCTTTCCCTCTAACTACGTTTCCATAGATATTTATGATGGGCATGCCGTTGTCTTATCCTCTGCCTCTGATTTGACTTTGCGGATAGTGGAGGTGCTAGATTTGGAAGAGCCTCCGGAGTTAGGGGAGGGATTGGGGTCAGCGGAGGCATGGGAGGGGGTGGAAATAGGACTACGAATGGCATATTTTCTTGGTTCTCTAATTCATTGCTAGTTATAGATAACCCTAGATAATCTGACTCCAAACATTTCTTTACTCACTTACCATATAGTGATAGCGACGTAGGTGGTACTTCTATATCCTCCTCCATATCCTCAATAGCAGTGGTTAATTCCGATAGGGCACTTGGGGAAGGAGCTATCTGCTTATGCCAGCTTTGTGTTCTATATAATGTCTTCGTTAGGTCTTCATTAATACTAAGAAAATATTAGCTAGGACTAAGACTCTCTCTCCAATTATGGGAGGGCTCTCGCTCCAATTATGGGAGGGCTCTTACTCCAATTATGGGAGGGCTCTCACTCAAATAGGAGGGCTCTCACTCCAATGGGAGGACTCTTAATCTAATGGGAGGGCTCTCACACCAAAGGGGTCTCCTAAAGGGGGCTCTTAACCAAAGGGGGGCTTTCTCAACCAAAAGGGGGCTTTCTCGACTAAATGGGGGCTTTCTCAACCAAAGGGGGGCTTTCTCAACCAAAGGGGGTTTCTTTGCTAAGCTAAATAGGACATACCTATTTGTACTATCTTTTGGAGATAGTTCTGGTGATAGAAACATCTGTTTCTGGCGAGGTTGACGTGAAGACATAATGATAGTAGTGGCAGAATAGCTAATAGTCAATAATAGCAATTAATGTATTGTAGAAGTTGAGGTTTATATGTATTAAAAGATTTGTAAGGGGGGGAGCAAATCAAACCCGTGTTAGTGCTATGGTCTCAATATGTATGGCTGCTAGTCTTATACCCAATTGGGAAGGAATTGATGTGAGTGGTATATACCGCTAATTATTATAAAGATCTATGGGACAACAGCATATTTGCAGCGCACTTAGATTCCAACTTAAGTGGTTGGATGACTTCTGTATCAGAGGTTTGATACAGTGGCTCTAAATAAGTTATTAATATTTAACGCTATCACATACATTATAAGGAAGTCACATTCCATTTCTCAATGAAATGTAACTCCCGTTACATACCAACTTTTAACCTAGCGGAATAAGATATTATCAGGCCACCAGCGTCGGCCGGCAGATGATAATAAAGGTATAGTAAATTATGTATTTCATTATAGTAATGAGCATGACTCACTGGAAGGGTCACGCGATACTTGTAGTTCTATTTCCTAGTAGTTTCTGGAAGTTTCTATCATGTTGATTTCAAATCATGTAATGGGTCAGATGATAGCGCACTGCCTAGCACTGCCCCAGCACTGCCCCACTCTGGACAGTATATAGTCCCCTGAATTCCCCTCAGTTGGAGGAGCGTTCAAGCCAGTGATAGAGAGAGAAACAGAGTAGTAGATATCTACCAACAATAAAGTATTGAGCTTGTATATTCTGGGCCCGTTTGGGCCCATCTCCCTCTATGTTTCAATAATAAGTTATAGGCCGGTCGGGCCTACCTTTTACAACTAGAGTAACAATAGAATATATGCAAGCAAGATATACTTAAACAGAAGCTATAGGTTCCGTACACCTATAGTTTACTGTAGTAAACTCTAGTACTGCTGCCCGGTAGTAGAGAGTTGGTTATGAAGCATGCTGCCTTACTTTACATTTTTTAATAGGATATATTACTTTATTATTTAAGTCTCAAGTGGTAATAATAGCAAGCTTCTATGAAAAGTAATAGATGTATCTACCTCTATTACAATAGTATGAAGTATTATAACTAAACTCGAGACAAAGAGTTCATTATAATAGCTAAAGGTTACAATAAAAAGTACTTGTCAATAGGAAGTTATTAAGTATACAACTTATACTTTAAGATTTAGATATATATTTAAAGACTTGGTTCCTCTTTGCCAAAGTCAGTACAATTGAATTGGTTACTCAATTTTAAGGTCCCACATTTTCTGGTAATGTATGACAAACTTAATAACTTGTGTTGGAAAGGTTGGAGGCCTGACCGAACAGTTATATATTATTGTATGGTATCAATAAATCTTATCAGTATAACAACATATATTTAAAAACAACACCTTGCGACAGGATAAAACTTTAATATTTAAGAGTAGGACTCTCTTTTTTGAGGGAGCCATGTAAGGAAGTCACATTCCATTTCCCAATGAAATGTAACTCCCGTTACATACAACTTTTAACCTAGTGGAATAAGATATTATCAGGCCACAGCATCAGCCGGCAGATGATAATAAAGGTATAGTAACTCATGTATTTCATTATAGTAATGAGCATGACTTACTGGAAGGGTCACGCGATACTTGTAGTTCTATTTCCTAGTAGTTTCTGGAAGTTTCTATTATGTTGATTTCAAATCATGTAATGGGTCAGATGATGGCGCACTGCCCAGCACTGCCCCAGCACTGCCCCACTCTGGACAGTATATAGTCCCTTGAATTCCCCTCAGTTGGAGGAGCATTCAAGCCAGTATAGAGACAGAAACAGAGTAGTAGATATCTACCAATAATAAAGTATTGAGCTATTATATTCTGGGCCCGTTTGGGTCCATCTCTCTCTATGTTTCAATAAAAGTTATAGGCCAGTCGGGCCTACCTTTTACAACTAGAGTGACAATAGAATATATGCAAGCAAGATATACTTAAACAGAAGCTATAGGTTCCGTGCACCTATAGTTTGCTGTAGTAAACTCTAGTACTGCCGCCGGTAGTAGAGAGTTGGTTATGAAGCACGCCGCCTTACTTTACATACATATGCAATATTCTAAGTCTTTTTGACTTAGAAAATTTACTAGAAGGGGTACAAGCTGCTTTCCAAACAGGCTTAGATTTGGGATAGCGCTACCAAATAACTCAACCCAACCTCGTAAGTTGGAATCTACTTATTGCATACTTTCCATTGTGCTATAGTTATTTGTATTTCGCTATTATGCCTGTCACAACAACATCTACAACAACAGAAAGTATGTAGTACACTCAAATTCCAACTTACAAGGTTGGAGGGCTTTTGAAAGTCATTTACACAGAGCTAGATATTAACACAAAGGTCATAGTCTTATGCAAGCATAGATGGCTATGTGGATTGCCGACCGCATGAAGCAAATATGTCCAATAATTAACATAAAGGTCATGGCCTTATGCAGGCCATACAGAACTGGAGTAACTAGCTATGTTGATTGCCGACCAAGCAAACATGGCCTACTCTTATGTCTAACTTGTAGAGTCCATAAATACCCCCATAGATCTATGAATCAATTATTCTCAGCAGCTATTCATAATACCTCCCACTATCATCACAATTATTCCTGCCATCACAACTTTCCATTTGAATAACACCTAACATACATAAGTAAGTATCTCTAAAGCATAGTTTCCAATGGGGTATCTAAATTTCCAACGTAGTTTGTCCAAATACCATCTGCAGTGCAAGAAGTTAGCTAAGCAAAGGCACTATTGGGATGGGGGAGAATAATCCCGGTACTCAAACTGGAGGAATGGGTCAAGGGGTGGGCACGAACACAGGAGATAACGGGGAAATGGCAGGCTGGGAATGCCCTCTGGGGTCAATTCAAAACCTACGCCCAGCAGGAGACTGGGCTCCCTGCATCTGGAATTGCGTTCATCCAAAATGGGCAGCACAATCAAAAGAGTAGCCGAGACTACTCTTGACAAGATTTTGCAAGACGTCCTTAAAAAGGCAAGAGACACAGAGCGGGCATGCATTAGCACAAGTAGCAAACCTAGCTGCGAATGCTCCATATGTCCAGTTTAGGGGGGGGGCCAATGCAGGGGGGGTGGCCAATGCATCGGGGTGGAATGCAGACCAGAACGTTGAGGAAGGTTTCCATTAGCCTGTAAGTTATTCCTCATTGATCCAACCTGGGAGCTGAGGTACAAGATGCAAATGGCCAATATAAGTGGGATGAAGCACCAAGCAACTGTGTTGCAATTCTGAAGTTGCATCCCTTTTGCAGATTGTGGATAAGATTCGGGAAAGGATCCAGCTAGGAGAAAAGTGCGGGCTGTTACGAGCACTAGACAACCTCAACCCACCCAATACAATCCCTCTCACCACACATCTGCAAACCGATGAGGAGGTGCAGCATTTTTAAAGCTAAGCTCCTCCAAACCATTAGGATACAAGTTATCCTGTATAGGGATCCGGCTTTGGAGCCTGTAGTAGTAGACAGCCCACCCCCGATGATGGTGATACTTTGCAGCTGACTTCCTAGATGCAGCTGAGGAGTACATAGACCCTACCGAGGATTCCAACTCATTGAGTTAAAATCTTGCTAGCTTTGCCAAACATACCTTCCCGGGACAATGAAGCATTTGACGAGTGGAAGCTAAAGCTCCGCAAGCAAATTAAGAGGCAGTAGAGGGCTTTGCATCAGATAAGCAGAAGTAGAGGAAAGGTTCCAGCTGAGAAATTTATGATTCAGATTCTCCAGCATGAATATCATGCAAGAACTGGATCCCCAGCCACAAAATGGCAGGGAAATACTTCTAGCAAGGGGACTAATCACTACAGGTGCTACAGCAGTAGCACGAGCTAGAGCCAGACAAGATCCGGGAGCTCCGCAGCTGCACGCAGGATGAGAGAACAAGCTATGCACGAGGTAGGAGTAAATGTAGCCAATTTGGCCTGGATAGATCTGATCTAAGGACAGTATACATTGGAAGGAGAGGGTCTGTATCGGAGGACTGTTCGTTTTTTTTTTTTTTTTTTTAGGTGATCTGTGTTCGTTGTTTTTTTCTCCTTTTTTTTGTCTAGGTGATCTGTGTTCATTATTTTTATCTCCTTTTTTTTGGTCAAGGTGATCTGTGTTCGTTGTTTTTTTTTTCTTTTTTTTTTTTTTTGGGAAGGGGGGTGGATTTTTAAATTTTTTTTGGAGGGGGATTTAATTAGCAAGTTGTATGCTCAAAGAAATGGATTAGATGCTTTGTGTTGGAATATTTCTATACAAACATCCTGCGCAAGTCTTTTTCATTCGGAATGCCTCATAAAACATCTTCCCAGCAAGCTACCTCTCAGCAAGCTACTGCGCCAACTAGGCAGGCAAGCCGTAAACATAAGGCCTCTCAAATTGTAGCAACTGTGATTCAACCACAACCAACAGTTGAAACTGCGGCGGCATTTACAAATAACATCACATTCAATAATGAGGTTTATATAAGGAAGATGATATTTTGGTCAGATTGTAAGCTAATTCCGACATAGGATGGCAGAAGTGATTCCGAATTAGAAGTGGAAACTTTCGTTGACACTGTTGTGCTCGTGCCAGGCATTGGAAGAGGAACACAATCCTTTTCAGCTATTCCCGACATTTTACAACCTTTTGCGAGTACCACACAAAAGATTGTGAACAAATACACATATTATAGGAAACCTCTGCTAACACCAGGTGAATTACTCCTGTTCATACAGCATGCCTAGAATAAGGCACAAACGGGGCCTCACCAGATAGAACGAGTAAGAGTGGTTAATATATTTATATGATATCCAATCCAATTTGGGGCATTGGATTGCTAATTCGAAACAGCTCAAAAGCATTTATTCCCGAATAAGGGCACATCTAATATATGAATGTTGGGCAAGCATCATGAGGGTGTATGGTATTAGCCAGTTACCAAAGGAATGTATGAAGACAAAGGTTGAGTACTTGCTAGATGAAGATCGATTTATCTGCAGGCAAAGCAGTTGGGATGTAAGTTGGTCAGATGGCAAACACCACCAGTCCAATATCTGACACTAATATTGATGTCCAAAAAGGAGTTTAGGGGATAGTTCTGTGTGGAGGAGATTGTTAATATAATATATCAACGGTATTTCCAAGGCCCAAAAATGAAGGGGAATAGGTACTCGGGCTTCTGGATAGAATCAATGGTGTCTTTATATGCTTTGTGGCCTCAGCAATGCGTCACAGTTTGAAAGCATAGAAGACAGGAGATTGTAATCCAGTCATACAGGAGTTCAAATACAAAACTGCCTGGTATAAGTTAAGAATAACCAATGAAGAGCAACAAATGGATGCACAATATTGGACAAGGGACTAACGCAAAACAGGCACATATGAGAGACTGATGAATACATAGGAGATTCATCCAAAAGCAATAAAGGACCTCATGGTAAATAACATTAAGGCTAACTTAGAACGTCGGATTGCAGCTCAGGTAAGGATAGTAGAAGTAGAACCAGTTAATGCACCACAAGTCAAAGATAAAGCACAATATGAGGCGAAATTGAGAAAGGAGCTAGAGCACTCATATGAAAGATTAGAGGTGCCAGCGGAGAAGCACTGTCACCCAGGGAGTCTACTGAGAGATTCATCAGTAGAATTGGCTGGACCATTAAACCCAGAGGTTGATGATATACTAACAGGACAGGGATATGGACGAAGAGGATACAGAAAGTGACTGAAGAAGTCGGATATTTGAAGGAATGGGTTTTTCTATGTCAGTTTCAAGGCTATTTTCTCTATGGGTTATGTTATCTCGTTAGCTGTATTTCTTTTGCTTGCGTGTGGTCGTGTGTTTCTTTTTC
>WHUX01000104.1:0-187376 GCA_015179025.1 Terfezia claveryi | reverse complement strand
CTATCCTGTTCCCTCACAGACAATCTCAGGAACCAGGACCAATTCAAGATGATCGTTATGAAGTTGATAAGGTATTAGAATTCAGAACAGCTCCTCGAACCAGAGAAAGACAATATAAGGTTAAATTGCTAGGATACTCTCCTAAATATAATTCCTGGGTAAACACCAAGAATATTACTACCGGAATTCTTCAAGACTTCTAGACGACCAGAAGTATGGAAGATACATTCAAGAGACATCGAAAAACTAAAGGAAAACCAGGACCACGAACCAGAGATGAGACCCAAGCTCTCATCCAACAAGAACGAGATAGAATCATGAGTCAAGGAAACACTACTAAGGATATTCATGTTAATGCTAATGTATTAATAATGCATCAAATCTTAGGACATATAGAAACCAATATGGCAGAGTGAGAGAAGTAAGAATAGGAAATCCTTCTATGTGGGGAAGTGTAATGGAGAACGTTATTTCATTGCTTATATAATTTATTATATGCTTTTGTATTTTCTATATTACTACCATTTTATGTAACTAAGCCTCTTAGTTGAAGGACTAGCCTTCTACTACCTCCTATTACTTTATAAGTGTCCATAGCATACGGAATTTGCCATGGGAAGTTCCATGGCACTTGCCATATAAGGACACCCTCATTATGGCTGCGTGACCTTTGTTTAAAGGCATGTGACTCATTACTATAGCCACCTGACTATCATTATAGCCTGTGACTCATTACTATTGTAACGAGGGCTCTGGGGGACAAGGCGACCAAGGGGTATGCCGGGGAAGTGGCAAGGGGCAATCACACATGTAGGAGCGCTACATGTGTGATCGGGGGAAAGGCTAGGGTAAGACACACATAGGAATGCTATGTGTGTGCCCAGAGGAAGACTGAGATGAAGGCAAGGGCAAGAGGCAAGAGGCAGAGAGAGGCAGAGGGCAAGGGACACGAGACACGCGGAGGCAGTTGCCGCGTGTGTCAAGGGAGGCAGCTGTACTGCAGAGTTGTTTGTTCGAGACAAGGATGTGCACAAGGGAGGGGCACAAGCGCTAGGGGAAGCAAGGTCCTGTATTGGGTATACAAGACGTTGGATGGGGATCCAACGACAGTACGAGGGACAGGCTCTATATATACATAACTTGGTCAGGGCAATGGAGGAAATAAGCTTCCCTATCTCGGAAGCCAAGCAAGGTAACGATAACACAATAACCCATCACCTGTGATCGCAGGTGATGACAAAGACAACAATGGCAATGACCCATCACCTGCGATCGCAGGTGACTGAACACACGGTTGTTACACTATCCCCCCTTAGGCTGGAGCTCCAGCGACTAGGAGGCCTAGGCACGATAACCGGCAAAATCAATACAGAAAACAACAACAACAATAAGAGCAAGGATAAGAACCCCAACTCCAACAACAAGAACAGAAATAACAACAAGGATGCAAAGTCACGACCTCAGTCGACTGGGTGAGGCTTCCTGGAGTACTGCTGGTAGAACAGGGTAACCAAATCCTGTGCATTCTCCAAGTCCCTGCGAGTTGCCAGGTAGTCTCCTCGTCCCCTACCCACTTGACCTTATACTGAACTCGCCCATAGCATTTTCTGGAGTCCAGTACCTCCTCAACCTCCCACTCCTCTTCACCTGCAATCACTACGGGAGGGGGTGGGGGGTGCTTTTGCCCGGGGAGGGGATCGTTGGCGGCTGGTTCAATCTCCGAGACGTGAACGACCGGGTGGCATTTGATATCTTTAGGGAACTTCAACTGGTAGGCGTGAGTGCCCACATTCTCTAATACCTCATAAGGCCCCAGGAACTTATGATCCAGTTTACGAGAAGGTCGTTCTGTTTGGAAGTGCCGACTAGAGAGCCACACCTTGTCTCCTGGCTGGTATCTGGGGGCTGGCAACTGTAATCCATTGGCATACTCCGCTTGCCTAGCCTACGCATATCCCAGCTCGGCTTTCAGGGTATGGTGGAGTTCAGCGATTCCAACCGCGAACTCCTTAGCTGGGGGGTGGGCTTTTTGTAGGGGTGCCAGGGCCTCCACAAACCGGGGGTGCCAACCATAGTTAGCCAGGAAAGGCGAGGTTTTGGAGGATTCCGAGAACTGGTTGTTCGAGGCAAATTCGCAGGTGGCCAGCAACGAAACCCAGTTATCCTGCTGGTAATCAACAAAGGCCCGCAGATATTGCTCCATAATGGCATTCATCCTCTCCGATTGGCCGTCTGTCTGGAAGTGATATGCCGTTGACAAACGCACTTTGATCCCCAGAAGCTCGCAGAGGGCTCTCCAAAAGTCCGAGGTAAACTGAGGGCCACAGTCAGACACGATGGATTCGGGGAGCCCGTGATACCGGAACACATTGTTGAGGTAGAGGTTGGCCAACTCCGGAGCAGAATAGGTGTCCTGACAAGGTATGACATGCCTCATCTTCGTCAGCCGATCCACCACCATCAAGATGGCATTGAATCCCGAGTCTTCCGGCAATCCCGTCACGAAATCCATGGTCAGGTGCAGCCACGGCCGATCCGGGATATCCAGGGGCTTCAGAGTGCCATATGGGGCGTGGCGGATGGGCTTAGCATGTTTACAAACATGGCAGTTCCATACGTACCACTCCACATCCTTCCGCTGGTCAATCCAGGTGTATTCCCTGGCCAAGAGCTCTAATGTCTTAGCCACTCCAAGGTGACCTGCCACTAGGGTATCATGGTGTTCCTGGATTAGCCTCAGGTGTAACCCTCCTCCTTCCAGTATATAGAGCCGTTCAAGGTGATAGAGGAGGCCCTCCTGTACTATACACTCGGCCAGGGAAATCTTGGGGTGGCGGTGCTGGCCGGAATCTACTGCAGTGATGATTTCCTTGGCCAGGGGGTCGTCCTCATAGGCCTGTCTCACCAGTTGTCGGAGGTTGGCTCCTGCATCGGTCTCCGCATCAGCTTCCACATTAGCTTCAGCTTCAGCTTCTGCATCAGCCTCAGCTTCAGCTTCCGCATCAGCCTCAGCTTCAGCTTCCGCATCAGCCAGAACATTGGCAGCCAGGTCAAGATTTTCCGGCTTCAGTACCACCTAGTTCTGGTATTGTAGCCTTTCATTCCCCCCCTTAGGGAGATCTCCTGATCTCCTGGTCAGTGCGTCTGGTTTCCCACCAGCCTTTCCTGGCCGGTACTTGATCTTGAAGTTGAACCGGAACAGGAATTCCGACCACCTAGCCTGTCGGTGATTCAGCAATTTGGTAGTTGTGAAGTATTCCAGGTTCTTGTAGTCGGAAAGGACCTCGATAACCCCCTTCGCTGACTCCAGGTGGGGCCTCCATTCCTCAAAAGCCCGCACAATGGCCATTAATTCCTTATCATAGATCTTGTAATTACACTCTGCCAGGGAGTGCTTTTTGGAGAAATAGGCCACTAGGTGGAGGACTCCATTGACATACTGGGACAGGATTCCAGCGGAGACATAGTTGGAGGTGTCCGTTTCCACGATGCACTCGCTATCGGGGTCAAAATGGGCTAGAATTGGGGCTGAGCAGAAGGCTTCCTTGAGCTTCTCGAAGGCAGATTGGGCTTCTAAACCCCACTGGAAGCGCTGGCTTTTGTCCATACCCTTTGTCCTTGTCAACGCTGTCAAGGGTGCCATAATCTTCAAGTATCCCAGGATAAACCGGCAGTAGAAGTTGGCGAATCCCAGGAAAGCCTGTACATCCTTGAGGTTGGCTGGAGTTTCCCACTCCTGGATTGCAGCAACCTTCGCAGGGTCCATCTGGATGCCCTCTGTAGTGATAATTAGCCCCAGATACTTGACCTTCTGCACATGGAACTCGCATTTTTCCAGCTTCAGATATAACCCAGCTTCCTCCAGCTTCTCCAGCACTTGTCAGACGTGGATCTTGTATTCTGCTAGGGTATCCAAGTAAATGAGGATATCGTCCAGGTAGGCGGTACAGAATATGTCCAGAAAGTCCCACAGAGTGTTATTGATAAAGGGCTGAAAAGAGGTGGGGGCGTTGGTTAAGCCGAAAAATATCACATTATACTCAAAATGGCTATATCGCGTCCGGAAGGCAGTTTTCCACTCCTCCCCCTCAGCAATTCGTACCAAGTTGTATGCCCCTCTCAGATCTAATTTGGTGAACTATTTTGCCTTGGAAAGCCTAGCTAATGTCTCCTGGATCAGGGGCAAGGGGTATCTGTTCTTGACCGTTATCTCGTTCAGGCCATGATAATCAACACACAACCAAAGAGAGCCATCCGACTTCTTCACGAACAGCACCGGGGCACCCACTGGAGAGGAGCTGTAGTGAATAAAGCTCTTGTTGAGGTTTTCCTCCAGATACTTTTTTAGAGCTTCCAGTTCCATCTGGGACATCCCATAGAGAGGTCCATAAGGGGGGGTCTTACCTTCTACCAGCGGGATTGTGTGGTCATATGGTCGATGGGGGGCAAGCTTCTCCGCGGCTTTCTCAGAGAACAAGTCAATGAATTTGTAGTATTCACCCAGCACCATGGACTTCCATTCTTCCTTGGACCGCAGCTTATTGATTTCCAGGTTAACTTCGCAGACTGATAGAGTATGGGCTTTCAGCTTGTGCCTTCTGGTAAGGTAAGCAAAGGCCCCTGCTCCAATGAAGTTATATCGAGGGGTTTTAGTGGGAGGGTTTCTGCCATCACCTGGCTAGAATCCTCTATCGGGGGTGGTAGGGCACATAATCCTTTAACGGTAGTCTGTGGGGTACCGCAGTACTTCTCGCAATACCCGCTATTAAAGTTCAAGGTGTAAGAGCCAAAGTTAACGGAGACATCATGCATTCGGAGCCAGGGGATCCCCAGGACAATGGGGTATTTGAGCTTAGTTACAAACATGGTGAGGCTTTCTGAATGGTCTCCAATGGCACTAGGTAGGCATGCGAGGTCGGTAATAGCCCCGGAAGAGATAGGTCGGCCATCAATGACATCAAGAAGCGGGGGGTCTTTAGCTTGGCTGTTGGTATGAATTTTTACTGACAAAGGTCTGATCAATGAAGGCTATTCCTGAAGCACTACAATCTATGAGAGCTGATGTTACCACTGTTTTACCATTGAATTTAACAGTTATTGGTACTACAAAATGCTCACCAAACAAGCGAGATTTGTCAACAGACATAGATGCAGGAACAGAGAAAGACGACAAAGACAAATGACCCAGGATAGGTCCCTTGCTAGTGTTAGTAACTAGGCAAGGGACTCCACTTTTCTAGACTCTTCCAGGGTCTCGGATATAGCATGTACGGCCAAGAAGCAGTTTTTGCGAAGGGGACAGGCCGTGATGAAATAGTCCCCTTTTCCACATGCAATGCATAACCCATTAGTGCGGTGGCGGTTCCTTTCCTCCTGGGTTAGCCGAGGTCTTCCCGAGGACAAATCCATAGGGGCAGGCCCTCCTGGCACTAGCGAAGAATGTGCTGGTTTGTTGGCCATGGTCGTGGTTGTTGCAGAGGATTGGGCTGGCTTTGGCTGCTGCTGCTGCTATTGTGCTGGGCGGGTAGTTGGTCGGAATGCCGGTCGGTAGCGTAACCTGGCCATTCGTTGCTATACCATAGAGGCCTGGTCGATCAATTCCTCGAGGGTATCAACCGCAGGGAGGGTAACCATGGCTTGTTGGAGCTCATCACTGAGCCCCTCCTGGAATTGCTCGAACTTAGCTTGGTTGTTCCACCTTACCTCTACGGCCAGCCTCGAGAACTCTGCAACGTAAGTAGACAGCTCTGAGTTGTGCTGTCTCAGTGCCCGGAGCGCTCGACTGGCCATCCCCACTACATCAGGATCTCCGAATGCCCTATCCAGGATTGTGAAAAGGGCCGAGATATTGTTGAGCTTGATCCCGGTTTCAAGGATGTATGGCTGGATTTGGTCACAAGCTTTCCCCTCCAGCAAGGCGAAAATGTATGCCAGTCGATATTGTTCTGACGGGAACTTGGCAGAATCCCCGTTGAGCTTGAGATTGACTGCATTCTTCCAGGCTCGTAGACGAGCCCGGTCCCCATTGAACTTGGGGGTGTTGAAATGCTTTCGGTCTTGTTGCTACTGGCTACTGTTGGTATTGCAAGGTTCCCTAGAGCACGGGTGAGGTTTTGGACCATAGTCAGTTCGTTGGCTAGAGCAAGGTTCACATGGTCAAGATCCGTCTGGAGGACCGTGATCTCTTTGTCGGCGGATCTCAGCTTTCATTTAGCCATGGCCAGGCTGTTGCCGAGTTCGGCCCCGATAGCATCCATGGCCTCGAAGATGTCAATGATTTCTCGACGATAGGCACTCAATTCGTTTGGGCCTGAGAGTATAGGGGAACTTCTCCAGGTCTGGAACCTGATGGCGGGTGGTGGGGTTCCGGACATGACAGCATACCAGTTGGTTGAGAAGATCCAATGTAGTGTAACGAGGGCTCTGGGGGACAAGGCGACCAAGAGGTATACCGGGGAAGTGGCAAGGGGCAATCGCACACGTAGGAGCACTACGTGTATGATCGGGGGAAAGGCTAGGGTAAAACACACGTAGGAATGCTACGTGTGTGACTAGGGGAAGACTGAGATGGGGGCAAGGGCAAGAGGCGAGAGGCAGAGAGAGGCAGAGGGCAAGGGACACGAGACATGCGGAGGCAGTTGCCGCGTGTGTCAAGGGATGCAGCTGTACTGCAGAGTTGTTTGTTCAAGACAAGGATGTGTACAAAAGAGGTGCACAAGCGCTGGGGGAAGCAAGGTCCTGTATTGGGTATACAAGATGTTGGATGGGGATCCAACGACAGTACGAGGGACAGGCTCTATATATATATAACTCGGTCAGGGCAATGGGGGAAATAAGCTTCCCTATCTCGGAAGCCAAGCAAGGTAACGATAACACAATAACCCATCACCTGCGATCGCAGGTGATGACAAAGACAACAATGGTAATAACCCATCACCTGCAATCGCAGGTGACTCAACACACGGTTGTTACAACTATGGCCACATAACCCCTTTTGTATATTGCACTACCTTCTGGTGTGCCACCCTTTATTGTATTTATTTCTTTAGTTATCAGATCTTAGAGAACTATAAATAGGCCACTAGATTTCCTCTAGAATCTACAGATAGAAAGAAAGTAAGTAACAAGAAGCTCATAGCAGCTAGCAAGCCTATATTCTGATTAGATCAAGATCATATAACTTAGATAGCACAAATCATATAAGATAGATTACACCAGTTAATTACTGTTCCCTTTGGAAATATCCCATATAATAATCTCCCTACCCTTCTAAAGTCTTACCTTAGCAGAACTGAAATACATAAATATCTATGCCTATGAATATAGATTGTATAAATGGTACCGAATAAATACTGTCTAGTACTATTCATTACAACTGGTCAAGGTTTAAAGAACAAATTGATTAACTTAAATATAGGATATATATTATTATAGTATGATAATATTCATTCTCTCTTAAATATAAGGTATAAGACCTTTATAAGCACCAATACTTAGATTATACTATCTAATTTAAGCTAAAATAATAATAAAGCTAATAAGCCCTATAATTTATATCTATAGATAGTTAATATTTATATATCTTTATTTTTATTTAACTACCTTATATATAAAAAAAAGACTAGACTTTTAAAGAAAACAACTATTAAACTAATACTTTTATCTATTTTTTTCTAACTTTTTTAAAGCTACTATACTTTTATAACTTTCTATATTCTTATTTTTTTTATATTTTATATTATATCTACTATAAGTTTCTAGTATAATATTCTATATATTATAAATTATTATATCTACTACTATAAATTTTTAGTAGAATATTTCATATACTATAAATACTTTAGTATTAATATACTTTTTTTTCTCTTTAACTATCTCTATATTCTTTTATATTTGAATGCTATACTTTGTCTCTTTCTTTTTTTTTCTTTTTTCTTACTCTACCTCTTTAGCTTCTTTTCTTTCTTTTCTACTAGTTTCTCCTCTTATAGTTTAGTTACTATATACTGTTTAGCACCTAGTTGTTCTATTTGTTCTCCAACTATCACTTAATGTAATCTTTTTCTACATTTAGACTGGGCATGCAGTAATAGTAATGATGTTGACATGTTGACTGCAAAATATGTTACAGTAAAGGTTGATGTTGATGCGTGTTGTTTTCTACACATGCTGATTAATTCGGAATGTTTTCTTACTCCTCTACAGCGGACCCCAGACCCCAGTCAATGCCACGCCCTCTGGAGGGATTTCAGAAGGTCTCTAATGATGCTAGTGAGCTAAGGAATCGGGGGTGCCAGGCACAGTTAGCTAGAAATGGAAATGTCTTCGATGGTTTGGAGAACTGGTTGTTGGCTATAAACTCCTAGGAATATCTATCGGTAAGTCAAACACTGCCTAAGGTGTTGGAATACCTACTGAAATCATACACTCAGTACCATGGGAAAGTCTTTTTGTTTTCCTATTAACGTTCTACTGCCGGCAGTTGGCCTGAGACTATTGCCCCGTATAACTGCACGTAAACACATCGGCCCAACAGTGGCAGCAACCGGACTCGTAGTCGCAGAATTGTCTCTCCACATTCCGTAATCGCGCTCTCTGGAAGCCAAGAGTACCGGCGATCACAAACCCCATGCATCACGGCAGTTCAGCCTGAACTGTACAAGTACATATGGTATCAAGACGTGAGGTAAAGGTAAAATCTGCCGGGATCTCCCCCCGTTAGATTTCAGGGGCCCCAGTCTACCAAGCATCTCCGGTCTGATTCCGAGAATTGAATATCAGCCCTACCAGTACCGCCATCTAGCTAGAGCTCCAGTTAATAGCCCTGAACATAATCTTCCTGAGATGCATGTAGAGAGCCTGGTTTACTTACACACAGGCAATAACTTACTATATTAAAAATCTAGGGATATAAGAGCTGGTTCTCTAAATGTCCGGCAGCAAAATTAACTGCAGCAGCTAACGTTCCATGGGCCTAGTTGCATAACTTGCTGTCAGAATCCACGTTGAAGTCCGGAAATAAGAATGTAAATCCTTCCCATAGAACTACGGTTATCTAAGGCAAGCCCCGAAAGATAGCCTGTGAGAAGCGTGGCGCTCTTAGGGCCGGCTTCTGCGGTAATTTGGTATTGAACCACACCACTTTTGTTTACCAACTGAGCAAACGGCTGGTGGGAGACAGTTCTGCTAGCGAACGAACATGAGACTGGTGAGTGATGCCTCAGGTCAACTGCCGGTTCTAGTCTTTTAAAGAAAAGTAAAAAGAAAATTGGTGACTAATGAGTTTAGCTACTATCAGTAACAAGTTCCACAGCGATCATGTTTCAGTACAACATTTATCCCGGATACGGCACCCTAGTAGGTAAGTCAGGAGCGAAAGCTAGGTCCAAGGTACCAGAGAACTCCTGCGTACCAAGTACTCGGGTGAGGCGCGAGGTCAATCAAAGAAATGCGATCAGTACCGTAGATTGTTGCTGCAGGACGGTTATGTCAATGTGGTTGCAGGATGCAAGTTCTCACCTGTCCCTTTCATATCAAGACAAGCGGTGCGGATCCGGCCAGCTGAACTTCTTTCTTGTAGAATTCAGTGTCCAGTGTTGTTTTTCTTGGTGGGAATCAAGACATCGGGCTCTTGCTCGTGTGCCAGTGTGGGGATAAAAGTGCTAACAGCCGAAAAAGACATGAAGCATCAGGAAGCATACCTAGCTACTGTACATATATGCGGAAGATGCCGACCAGGTAAGGATTCCGGTACTGAGGTACTATTCCGACAGTCAACCATGGTACCCTATTACTTGGCCTGGTCAAAACGGTAAGTTCCACCTGTTGCTACCAGTCTCTGGGGTTCTATCCGTCCCGTCTCGGCAATTCTTTTGCAAGGGTCTCTTTGGCTTCATTACCTGTAAACATAGTGTACGGTATATCTCCTTTGGTAAGGTGGGGGATTAAATTGATTCCAGGTACGAACTACGCCAGTATAGGCCATACCAGGAAATGATTGGGGTATCATCTAGTCTGGTTGCACGACCCTCCTCCTGTGGAGGGGTATCATCCTACCCGGCACGTAACTGTGTGCACGTGAGAGTTCTCAGTGCTGAGTCAGGGTCTCAGATGTCTAAGTAGGAGTGCCAGGGTACACCTTTGTCCCACCCGAAATATAATTGAGGATCATAGATTGGGCACTCTCAATCGATGAGCAGAGCTTCACGACGACATCACGCAAGTGACAATGTTCTCTCCCCACATATCTTCTTACTGTAGTGCATAATTGCTTCTTTGGAGGGTTTGATTCTGGTTAGAAACGGATTATTCCGGTGGTATACTCGTGTAACGTCAAGTTGATCGATGGAGTAGAGTAGGAGAATCTCAAGTCCGGAAGTCAACGCATCACACCTGTTTCTCATGCCGGTAGTCCAAAGTCGTTCCACTAGCGAACATCCCTGAGTAAAAAAATCTGCCGAGACTGTTATTTCTCAGAGCGTGAGCTTCCGCTTGAGCCCGGCCCAAGTCTTAGAAAATTGACTAGGGATGTTAATCACGGTACGGTAGGCGATGGGGGCTTATTCCCGCGTCTTATGGTACGGTATGTCTAAGTTGTTTTACCTAAACGTCAAAGTCCATCAGTACCTTGATAAATATCTTGATTTAGAGATCCGTAGAGGCCCCGTAGTCCCCGTCCCCATAAAATCATAAGATTTCTGGATTCATGCCCCTTTAGCGTACTACAATTCTAAATTAACACAAACTTCGCAATTTGAGTAAGAACCCAGCTCCCAGTCTGTCTCCAATGTGCCTCATCCCCAAGATGAATTTCAGAACTAGTCCAATGGACTGCCTGAAGCAATCACTCGAATAAGCTGAGGTTTATACAGGTGTATGTAGTCTCGGTCTCACGAGACTGAGTTAGGCTTAGAGTAGAGTCCGGCGCCAGCTGGTGATCACGATATGTCCTGGCCCCCAAATACACCCTAGACTTCTTCACACTGGGTTTGCCTCAATCTTGGGCGGATCCGGGGATCCCACATGCACGATTTCACATGAATTGTACCAATAAGAACTAGGCCGTAGGCGACCGACCTAGGGAAAAATGTCGGGGTTGGTCGCGGTGATGGTCGCGGTGATGTTTCATCGGTTTCCTTATTCATCGATATAAATGCTTCGCGAAATCACCATCTTCGTTGTCCTATATCAAGCACACATATACCAATATAAAATTTTTCCTACTACAGGAGCAGCACTCCAAATATCCCGTTCTTCACAAGACGAACAATATGTCAACATTACAGGACTGGGCTCCTCCCCCCCCGGGATATGTTCATGAGACGCAGGTCCCTTTAGTCACCGCTTGTTGCATTACCTCCACTATCCTGGCTTTTATGTTCGTTGGAATGAGGCTCTATGTCCGAAGATATATCCTTGGGGGTGTTGGTATGGATGATTGGCTAGCATTGATGGGAGCAGTGTGTATGACTGGGGTAACGGCATTGGCAGTATGGGGAACAACCATAGGATATGGTACTCATATATGGGAGGTCAAAGAGAGTTCGATGCAAGATTTGAGAGCTGTAGGTCTTCCTTCACTTGCTGGTATAAAGTGCCTAATTAACGACGGCTTCTAAAATAGGTGATTACTACTGTGCCGTTCGTTGCGCAGATTGGCAACATGTTCGTGCAGCTGACACTCTTGACATTTTATTGCCGGCTAGCACCATACCCCGTCCTCCACTATATCTGCTATTTCATGATGTTTCTGACTGCCTTCATGAGCTTCTTCCGCGTCACATTCTCATCCATTTTGTGCTTTCACATACACCCCAATGATGGGTTGATTTGCAATGACAACATGACTTTGATTATTGTCCACTCAGTAGTAGGCATTACTACTAATTTTGTCGTCTTTATGACACCTATTCCCCTATTATGGATGTTAAAGAACGTTAGCGTGCTGAGGAGACTGGGACTAATTGTCATCTTCTCTGTTGGGTTGATTGCTGTTGCAGCGTGTTTAAGCAAGATTTTCGTTTACAGGGATGCGATAAAAGCGGGAGACCCTGCATGGGGGATGGCTCGGATAGCGATAATTTGCCAGGTTGAGGTTGGAGCAGGGCTCACTTGTGCTTGCCTTCCGATGGTCAGACCACTGTTCTTGAATACCTCGTGGTTTTCATCTACACCGCGGGGGGCTCCGCCTGTGGGTGATATACCTAAGGCGGAGTGGCGAGGTGGTTCTGGCAATGGTACGGCAGTTCTGAGAAGGGCAAAAATGGGGTGGGAAGGGAAGTCATTGACAGCCACTTGGTACGGAGTACAGAGATACTACCATACTCACTGTGGGAGGAAAAGAAGCATCATTGAGGTAGCCGACCTTGAGGGGTTGGGCGTACTGGGTTATCGCTTGGATTTTCCAAGTCATCCTGGAAGAAGTGAGAAAGTTGCGCATATTGTACCCGACACCTGTGGATCCCAGCTTGCTGGTGACATGGAATCCGAATGCCCGGGAAACAAAACACCTGGCGAGAGTACATCCTTGCCGTCGCTGACACCTGTCCCAAGTTGTCACAAGGCGAGAGTATCACGGGATGAATTGCGGTGCCTTTCAAGATTTCAGCCATCTGCAACACCACAGAAAAGGGAAAGTGCGGATCTTGCACACTTACCACGGCGCCCAAGGACGAGTGAGTCGGGGGATGCTGTGCTTTTGTCGTCGGTGGCGCCTATGGCGGATGGGGGTAGTGGTGGGGGTAGTGGTGAGGGTGAAGGTATATCTACTACAGCAAAGACGGAATCATTGAGAGCGACCATCCAAGATACTGCTCCACTCGGAGGGGCGAGGGAGGTAAATTTGGGAACTTAGGAGCCAGCGAGGAATCATTGTTTTCTTTTTTTTTATTTATTTTCCTGAACCTGCGTTACTTAGGGGGATAAGAAAGAATAGATTATGGATTTGGCGTTTTGTTTCGCTGAATATTATTTATAACTCACCGGCTGGGTTGGGAAAGGGGGGGGGGGGGCGTTTAACGGCTAGTGCGGCTCGGGGAAGGTTTCTTCGGGAGTTGTCGCGTCAATAAATAAATCGATATAGAACTATCATTAATGTTTCCGCTTTTTATCTTTAGAACTGTATAGTATGCCATAGGACCGCCTCCTGTTACCATCTATACAGCCCCATCGTGACAAGCTACTTGTTACTTGTACCTAAGTCAACGCAAACTGAAAATTTCAATAGAAATAATCGGAACATGTACATATAGAAGGTGCCAATTAGACTAATATAGAAGGACTTATCCTTACCCGAACCAACCTTTCATATACCAAGAGTCTCAAAACGGGGTTTTCAAATTGCGCTTACTTGAGTTCTGAGTAAGCGCTCTGCAAGTGCAAAGTTTGTATACTCCAGTCATACCTCCGCAAATTCAATATATTGCATGTATCTCATTATGCTATAACTTGTCTTGTTCCACCAACTCCGCATTCTAACTCATGCACAAAATGTATACGTAATTACTCACGAAAAGAGGCCAGCTGAGTTAACTTAAGAATCATATAACCCGTGTCCATGGTAAGCTTGGGCCTCGATTTAACAGTGCAAAACAAGTTGGGTGCATTAAATTCACTCACTCTTAGGTACTGTCAAAGGAACGGAAGGATATTGCAGTGATAATACCTTACTCCTGAAACCCGA
Organism: Terfezia claveryi; assembly: GCA_015179025.1. Taxonomy (NCBI): domain Eukaryota; kingdom Fungi; phylum Ascomycota; class Pezizomycetes; order Pezizales; family Pezizaceae; genus Terfezia; species Terfezia claveryi. The sequence continues at coordinate 173,695 of WHUX01000104.1, read as the reverse complement.
AGCTAATGAATGCTTGAGAGCCGACCTTCATGATCCACTTGCTTGAGAATAACAGAAACCACTATACAAAATCGAATTACCTATTCTAATCAAGTTACTGTAATTCTTCCTTCCAGAAATTTTCATCAACCACCCGCCATATAGCACAAGTTCTCCCTACTTTTTCCTCTCATCCTCCCCAAAGAATGCATTTTTCCCAAATTCTTTCCGTTCCAACTCCTTCACCAGCTCCCAGCACCTCTCAAACTCCACCTTAACTCTGCGTCTTACCTCCTCAACCCACCTCATCGCTTCCATCCCACCATCACCGAGCAGTAAATCCCTCTCCTTGACCACCTCCGGATCATCCCACCTCCTCCTCCCCACCAACGCATCCCCCACACAACTCGTGCTTCCCAACACCACAGCCCCCGTCCACTTCCCCTCTGGTCTTCCATACGCACTTGCACTCCTCCCACTCGAACTCTTCCTACACGCCCTCAAATTCCTATGACACTCCGCCAATTCAGACCACGTCTCAGTAGTATCTACATCCAGTGTCTCATGATCATCTCTAATCCCAATCAGCCACGGAAACACCACTCTCCTCTTCGTATTAGAGACAGGTGTGGATCCATGAGGAATATCGGGCCTCGTGAGTCTCAGTTCCCCCGCTTTACACGGATAAGGAATAAAGGGACCAAAATCCCACTCATCCTTTTTCGTATACGTCTTTCCCGGGATTAGGTTCGTTGTCTCACCACCCCTAGGAGCATCTGCGTGTCTTTTCCACCACTCTTTGATATGTTTATGAAACCCCGGAACAAGCAGAGTGCATCCATGAGGAGTTTCGTCATTTACAAGAGTTACCGCACTCTGGACAACATGTCGACTCTTCCCCGTCGCTAGAAACTCGGAGACGTTCATATCAAAGTGGAAAAATCCTGTTTTCTCTCCATTGGGGGAGGTAGACTTTGTGTAGTAGGGATAACTGATGAATCTCCAACAACCATCTTCACGAGCGGCGGCATGGAGGGCGTAGACGGCGGGGTCTTGGCGGATTGCTTGTTGTGTTAAAGAATAATACATTATCCGTAACCAACCCATTGGCCTCGTGCCAGGTGGGGGTTGGTAATGATGTTCGTACATGTCGAATTCGGTGTCGATAATGGATGGGTCAAGGTGGGAGAATAAGTTGGGGATGCGGACTGTTCCGTGTTGCAGGAATTCTTGAAATTTCCCCGTCACGGAATATCGGGTAAAGATTGCTTCTCGGTCAAAGGTGAATGTAGAGAGGCCGGTCATGGTGGGGTTGTTGTTAAAAGCGTGGATTACCGAGTTGGGGTTGTGGACAGGGTATTTATATAGTCCGGTAGATGAAGCTGGAGTATCGGAGGAGCCAGTGTCTGCCTTTGGCCGAAAAGGTTTGCGGAACCATTGCGGATTTATCTCATAATGTGGGTTCTTCCCATCCTCATCAAGATCGTCAAATACCCAACCTAATCTCTCTGCTAGGACGGGATGGGGAGTGGTATTATTTAGTAGGCCAAAGGTGCCACTAGCTAGTCGTCGAAGATGAGAATGGCATAAAGAAGCAAATTCCTGCTTAGGTTGTGGAAGGCGAGCATGTATCCTCTTCAGGAGCGCTACTGCGTCACGCCGGGGCATGATGGCTGAACAGGTTCGAGGCGTGGGAAGGTTTGGGAGAAATTCTCTTAATGAAACAGGGCAACCACAATTGACCGAGATGGGCTGATTCCTAAAACATACATAAGATTATCGAGGTCAGTCCTCATGCTCACACCTGAGAAATTCCGTATGTGCAAACGTACATTTTTTTTTTTTTGGCTTTATTTTTATGTTTTTGAAATAAACTCAAGTGTCGTATGGGGAAGGACAATGGTTGGCTCACCTTTCAATCAAAGTCTCTAAAACGACCCAAACATCCTCAGCCGCAACCGCGGCTCGCTCTCCTTTGGCCAGCACCTCCTTCAAAACTAGTCCCCATGCCTCTGCTCTTCCTATATCCCTTTCCATCGCGGTACTTGCAAGCTTCATCACCTGTTTGACAATCCCGTGCTTCCATTTTACGTTCCGTACGCCAGCAATATCAGTCTCCATAACACACTGTTCCTTCCAATTCTTGCCCCACAGGTTTTCAATCTCTGTATACGTCTTCTCGGTTTTCAGCTGAACTATTTCCCATTTCTGGATTCTGGGGCCAAGCCTCCTCGCATACTTGAAGGTCGTCCTGATCTCGTCCAACTTATCTTTATCGTCTCTCAGGACAAACTCCAACAGCTTCCAAGTGTGGGCCAAAATTGTATTACCAAGGTCGGTAGCAGGAACCCGGCTTACGAAACGGGATTGGAGCCAGTGTAACAGCATATCTCTAATCTCACTAGAACAAGACAAGTCAACGATGGAAGCGTAGACGGGCCCATCCTCGACCTTTGCCCAGATGAAGCGTTTCCTCCCATTGTCACTGCCCACAGGGTTAAGATCTATCTTAGTCATGCGTTGCTCCAGGGATAGATTACGCCAATGCTTTTCTCCAGGACCAGGAAATTTGTAAAAGTTTCCTTCTTGAACCTGGGCTCCCTCTTGGGCGGCTCCTGTAGGCTCATCTCTGGCGTCAAAGGGCTCTGTCCGCACAGCTTCTTCCATGCTAGACATCATTGGATTCTTCGTCACCTCGAACCCAACACAGGATGGATTATCATCTATGCTGGCTTGGGAGACCAATCGAGGTGGCTGCGCAATATCAGGTACTTCGGCCGAGGCGTCCTTTACTATTGGGCTAGGATAGAGTGAGCTTTCACCAATAATCAGCTGGACCAATGCCCCACTCTTTATTCCAGAGACCTCTGTGCTACTCTGCACTGCCTCGGGATTTTCGATATCATGCGATGCTCGATCCCAGCCGCGAGCCTTTCTAGCTGCTCTTTTCTCCCTCTTCTGTCCATTCGTAACTTTGGATGGCACTGTACTGGATTGTCCCTCTTCTGCGTCGCCTTGGGTGATGAATTCCCCAGTTGCTCCTACAATTGCCGCAGGCTCTTGCTGCTGTTCTGCCCCTTTGCACCTCCTTCTCTTCTCCTGCTTTCTCGCCTTACGCTCTTTCTCTTTTGGGCTTTTCAGCACTAGATTCTCCCCAGATTCGCCCGTGTGGCTCCTTTCCATATGCGGATCCAAAAGTCGCTCCATTTCAGCCTTCGCCTCACGCTCAGCTACAGCCTTTCTTGCCTTTTTAATGCCCTTCGAGCCCGTGTTCTGAATTATTGTATTCTTGCTGGGTTTGTGCTTGCCTAATTGTGCGTTGGAAGCATTCGCCAGGCTATGGTTACCTCGAGTCAAACTGTCCATAGTGGGTGCTGTGACTCCTTGTGGCTCATAGACAGCAACAGGAGCTGTTGACTCAGGCCTCGCATATTCATCCCACCAGTCACTGCTATTCATACAGTGATGTTTCTTAGCCCGTTTACATCTCGACGGTGACCTATTGGCACTGACGTCTGCTCCCGTAAGCCCTCCGGTCGATGCACTGCACCCTCTGGCTTTGTGCTTGCCGAAAATCCGGTCAGGCATCTGGGTATTTATTGATATTTCGGAGTGTAAAGCGAGAATGTAGTGTTTTGAAGAGTGAATGGCGGAAGGGAGTGGAAAGGTGGATAGAAAAAAATAACAACACAAATAACGTTCAGGATAAACCGACTGATAATGCAGCAACCGGACTAACGCGGTTTGGAATTTTAATTTGGTTGCGCCGCAACTGGGATTCAGGGTAATACATACAGTAGATGCACAGTAATTCAGTCTCAGTCAGTTCCTGAGAAGGGTTTTTTTTTTTTTTTTTTTCAAATACTCATTACTCATATACGATCCCAGTAAGGAGATCATGATAGGCCACCAAACCTGTACTCGTTCCGGGGCACAGGTAACTTTTGCTTTGACCCGCCTATGGACTTTTTTCTTATACTCTAGAGGCTAAAATAAGTTTATCGCAATTGCAGCTTTTAGAAGCAGAAAAACGACAAGGGCTGAGAAGAAATCCAACATTAGTTACTATGAGGTCCAATTTATGTACATATGCATGTACTACCACGAAGCCAATGACTCAAAAAAATTTGGAATGGGCGAATGTGACAAGACTAGATGTCCTGTCCCGGTGAATTTGTTTCCCTTTGAGACAGACGATTAGAGAGGGAGCCTGAAGGGGAGCCCAAGGCACTTCCCAAAACCTGATTCATCTATGAATCGGTTTAGAATTCCTCCCTTCAAACCCCCCAACCCGACAGCTCACTTGCGGCCTGCTTGCGTATTCATCCTCTCCTTAATTGTAGTCTACTAACGGTCCCACAGGTTTCTCGTTTTCGTAGGGTATCCACAATCACCGAGTCGAATACTCAAGTTATATACGGAATATGTACAGTTTCCAGCGTTTCATATCAAAGCAACGTTGGTCATGATTGGAGTTCGTTGAAGCTGGAGCTGGAGAATTGAATGGGCGGGAGCGGTGCCTGTAACAGAACGTAATCCTAGCTAGCTGTCGAAATAGGATGTTCTCGAGAAGGCTTAATTTGCCTAAAGGGCGTCCGAAAAAAACCCAACAATTTCCGGTGGCTTAGTGATCTAATCTAGAACTTCTGTTTGGTCTGCAACAGCCCCCGAATTCCCAACCCTGCGGGAGGCACCAACTCTCAGTAGGCGATAGTTGAACAATCGTTGCCTCTTGTTGAGGAGTTTGTGTCAAGTTTTTAGGAGAGACTCTGGCAGGAATTTTCAAGTGGGAAGATATCTGCTGTGTATTCCCACCGAGAGAAGCGGCGCTGGTGCCGTGGTCTCCTGGAGTAGGTGCTTCAACATTCAGAGCGTTGTGCCGAACTAGATGCGTAGGCACTGAGTCATCTGTTGCCAGCTCACGGAGTGGTACAGGGACTTTGATGATTGGGACCTTTTGTTCATGTAGACGCAGAATCCTGTTTGTGCTACCTCCACAAGCACTGCGTACTACTGATCCGACAGCTTTTGTGCTATCTAGCAAAAGGTTTTCATCGCTCCTGTCGAGCATAACCCGCAACCAATGCATATGTCGTGGATCTGTAAGGACTAGCTTTTCTAGGGCTTCTCTGTCCTCGCCATAAGAGGTACGTGTTGTCAAGATTGGTGTGTTATCGCGGTAAATACCCCACTGTCGGGAGTTGGAAGTAACGCGGGGTCAGCCGATCTCGGTAGCTGACTCCCTTGCTCATTTCCAGCTCCTTGAAAAAAAGCCTGGGGAAAGAGGGGACACAGGCTTTCGTCGCAGAAGTTCCTTAGTTCCAGGGATCGTACTGTCGGGATCGTACTGTCGGGACCGTGCTCATCGTACGTTGGATTCCATCTCCTTGCAGTGGAGGTTGAGGGTCCTGATGCAGGGGTGGCCGGGGAAAGTGGGGACACAGGCTTTTGCCGCGGAAAATGTTTCGTCCCAGGAGTCGTATTGTCAGTACTGCGCTTATCGTAGGCCGCACCCCAGCTCCCTGCAGACTGAATTGAGGTTCCTGATGCTGAAAAGACCGGGGAACGTGGGGACACAGGCTTCCGCCGCGGAAATTGCTTAGTCCTAGGACTCGAATTGCCGAGGCCGCGCTGGGAGCGTCTCCGTAAAATGAATGAATCCGCACTGAGCCTATTGCTAAATTCTTTCTCATCTCGTTAATGCGCCTCCAGCTTTCAATATCCCCTACCCCATCCGTCATGTACCTTGGATTAAGTTCCATTGGGGGTTCCAGCATCCCCGCATTTAGATCCCCGCTTTCATTATGCTGATCAAATGACGCTCGTGTAGTAGCCACTGTGGACTCTGTGTAAGGCACGCCGTTCATATACCGCCGCATAATGACGCTAGAGGGCCGCGAGGATACACACTGAGCCTGCATAGGAGGTTATATCGTCGAGAAATCTCCGTATAATGAAGCTCAAGGCAGTGGAATTAAGGCACACTCGCTCTCTTCTTCGCAAGCGCAGCTAGCGCCGATACGCTGAGTACGCTATTGGCTCTCTATCATTTGTCCTACCCTTTATGGCTAGAACAAATGTAAAGAAGAGCTACCTCTCTTCTTTTTGCCTTCCTTTCTTATTCCAAATCTGGAGATAAAATATATTTGTCCCCCTCAAAAATATATATATATATATAAACGAAGTTTATAATATATATATGTATTTTTTGAGGATATAAATATATTTATATAAATATAAAAAAAGGTGTCACAAACAGTTTGAAGTTCTTCTGGCACTTGAGATGGAAGCTGGTTAAGTTTATTCAGAATTCCTCATTGTGGGCTTTTCAATTCTAGTTGTCGAGGCGTGCACTGGTGGTTTGCAATACTATATAGGCACATATCAGACCAAGACCCTGAATATAAAATCCCATCAACCTGCACTCGATGTGTGGGCTCTTACCAGGACGCCATTGCTAATGTCATATTGAGTGTCAGCTTATGCTCTAAAATCCCAATCCGCAGCTTCTCCAATTCCTTCTCTTTAACTACCCAGCGCAACCTTGCTAAGACGGATCCGCCAACATGCCCTTATTAAGCTTCCCCACGATCCTCACTGTGCGTTCGAAGAGTAGCATGCACGACTCATGAATCGGGCGGAGGTCGTCCACAAGTTGCTGCGGAAGGAGATCATCTAGCCCAGGGCTGTGGGAGAATTGTGCCAGTCGCCCAAGTGCCGTACCCATTTCTTGCATCTCTCTTGTGAGTTTCAAGAACTCGGAAGGGGCATTTCGGCAATCGCTGATAAATCCCTCTGCAAGGACTATCACCTGAACACACGCGGCGGCGATGGACGCGATGGCTGAGAGGATCGGTCATGATGCAGCTCGAATACAGGAATACTAGCGAAGAGAACTTCAGTCCTTTACTGCCAGCTACTCCCAGTTACTGTAATATACTGGGTAAATCAAATCCATATTTAATCGGTATCAAGGACTTGTATATTTTGGAAACAGTCAGTCGCCCAATGATAATCCGATTATTCCAGCTTAGGAATGTAGCATGGGTATATATTCACGCAAGGCTTCCAATTGTAAGGTAGACGCTTGTATGCAGGATGGTTTCCATTCTTTCTCCCCCGTCGAGCCTTAAGTACAGCTCGCTAGGGAGCTAGTCTCTAGCTCCTTGGTCATATCCTAATGTACAGGTTCATTGGGGAGCTAGTCTCCCCAATATGGAATATCTAGACTTATGGGGAGCTAGTCTCGTCATGTGCGGATAAAGGATCACTACCTTACATCTTCCCCCCCTCCAATATAAGTCCGACCCGGACTGTCCTTCTAATCCTTTAACCTCTGTGGGGGTCTTCTTGTTCTGCCTGACCTTCTTGGGCCACTTTTCTCTTCCAGATCTTCCTCATTTGCTGCCGTAATCCTATCAATCATAGTCCTTCCCATGTTCTCATTCCTGTTCTCCTCCGTTTTCATTCCTTCTGACTCCTTCATCACTCCTTCACTTCTTTCCCTGAATTCCTTCAACAAACTCAAGTCCTCACCCAATATCTCAATTGATTCCCATGCTGCCTCTGCTATCTCTTCCTCTTCTCTCAAGCATAGTACCTCCTGTCTGTCCTTCCATATCCTTTCCCCCAGGATTTTTCTTATTTTTAGTTCATTCACCATATTCATTCTCGGGGTTGGGTTCGCTGTTTCTTCCCTGGCCTTATATTTCCATAGGTGTTCTATTGAGACAACATCATGCATCTTCGAACCCTGAGGTACCTTTATCCTGTATGCGACTAGTGACACCACTTCTACCACTTGGACCACCTGGGATACCGGGTCTAGTTTCTTTCTCCTTTGTAATCGTAGGAATGCAAGGTCCCCGAGTAGAAATTTTATCGGTATATATTTCCTGTCGTAATGCTTTTTCTGTACTGTCTGTACTCTTCTCAATGCTTCTTCCACCTCTACTCTCCTTTTTGTCAGGTCTGCTGCCATTTCCTCTGCAGTCAGTGAGTGTCTGAAATTTTTCCATATAGCTTTGTCTCCAAAGTTTTCTGGTGGTCCGCCGTATAGTAGAGCAAATGGTGATTTCCCAGTTGATAGGTTTATGGATAAGTTATGGGTGAACTCCACTGCCGGCAGGAGTTGTGTCCACTGTTCTGTTGACTCGAGTATCATTATTCGCAATGTTGCCTCTATCATTCTGTTCGTTCGTTCTGATTGGCTATCAGCCTGTAGATGGTATGCTGTCGTCATTGCCAGCTTCATTCCTGCCAGGGACATTAATGTTTTCCAGAAGTCAGATGTGAACCGTCTGTCCCTGTCGCTAATGATTACTGATGGTACTCCCCAGGTTGAGAATATCGTATCAAAGTATCTTTTTGCGAATTGTTTGGCTGTATCTGACTTCTTACAGGGGATCAGTCTGACCGCTTTGGTATACTTATCTGTACAGGTTGCTAAGGAGTCAAAACCTCTAGAGGGCGGCAAGTCTTCTACAAAGTTTATGCATACCGTATGCATTGGAGCTATGGCGGGGATTGGCTGTAGGATTCCAGGCTTCCTTGATGTATCTGTTTTTACTACCTGACAGTTATGGCATGAGCGACAGTATATCTCAATGTCCTTCACCATTTTTGGCTAGTATAGTCTCTCCTTTGCTTTTTCCAGGGTTCTTTTGTATCCTGGGTGGCCCATTTCATCATGTAATGCCTATATAACCTCGATCCTACAGTTCTATGGTACATATATTCTGTTTAACTCTCCTTCTACTCTGAATAGTATCCCCTCGTCATTCCATCTGAATCTCTCGTCAGTGTCTATTCGAGTTGGGTCCACCAGCCCCATTTCTCCAGTTGCTCAAATGTATCATCTGAACGTTTCATCTGTTTCATAGGAGAAGATCATCTTTCTCATGAGGTTAGAGTTTATTGACGATACCGTAGTTGTGAATGTGTGCAGAAATGGGTGTCCTGAGAGTGGGTCCACATTGGAGTGTGCCAGTCCTGGTCTATGTATGATTTTTATCTTGTTTTCCATAGGTCCCAGTAGTATTGCCCATTTGTGAAGGCGGCAGTTCGTTGATTGCTTTATTGACTACAGCCATTGCAGTGCGTGGTAGTCTATTATCACTGTCACTGAAGACCCATCCAGGTAGTGTAATAATTTTGTGAATGACCAATACACTCCCAGACATTCCAGCTCCGTTGCTGAGTAGTTCTTCTCTGCAGGTGAGAGTGATCTTGAGATAAAATGGATAGGGTATTGTTTGCCATCTTCATCATACTCCTATTGTAATGCTGCACCTATTCCAATCTTCGAAGCATCTGTGTATAAGTGAAATAGTTTATCATAGTTCGGGTATCGAAGGACTGGGGCTTTGCAGAGTAGGGACTTGAGTTCCTCCAAAGTGGCTTCTCTCTCAGGAGTTGGTTTCACCTTTTGCCTGCCTACCTTCCTGGCTTGCTGCTTTGCATCCAGACCAATCAGGGATTCCTTCTCGGCCGCCTTCAAGGCTGATATCAGAGGTTCTGCTACTGATGCAAACTTCGGGATAAATTACTTATAGTATAAGAACTGGCCCAGGATTCTCCATAACTCTTTCACTGTTTTCGGGAAAGGTAACACCTTAATGGCCTCTGTTTTTTGTTCTAGTATTCTCAGACCCAATTATGACACTCGCATTCCCAGCAAATCCATACTTGAAAATCCAAAGTTACACTTTCTCTCATCCAGTATAAGGTTCACCCTTTTGAACGCGGCCAGTACTTTCCCAAGGTAGTCTAAGTGCTCTTCCTATGTTGGTAACCATACCACTACATCATCAATGTATACCAGCACGAATTGCCAGTGCCATCTCCCCAAGAGTGAGTTAATTGAGTGTTGAAAAAATGCTGGGGCATTCTGTAGTCCAAAAGGCACTCTCTTGTATTATCATTGACCCTCCTTCTCTGTTACAAAGGCACTCAACTATCTGGATTCTAGGGACAGTTCGAATTGGTGGTATCCTTTGTTTGTATCTATGGTAGAAAAGTACATTGCACCAGACAGAGCTGCAAAAACTGAGTCTGGGCGGGGAATGGGATAGCGGTCCATTGGTGTGATGCCATTGATCCCTCTAAAGTCCACACAGAATCTGTATTTTCTATTTTGTAGTACCATCATGTAAGTGTGGGCCAAGTTAGTAGAGGTGTTCTTAAGATGAACACAGCTCTACCAATGTGGTTGGGCAGCTAAGCACACTGTCTAGGTCCTATACAGGAGTCCCAAAGAGCGGCTGGCTGTTGGTGTATTTGGGGGGGGGTGTTCGGGAGAGTCACGGAGATCTAGAGAAAGAATATTACCGGTGTAGCTTGTATATTCTGATGTTGCTCGACTAGATGGTACTGAAAGAGATCCTCTCCTATCTAGAGGCCGCGGAAATAAGGTCTTTAATAGACACTAGATTTCTGAGGCTATGAGTCTAACGAACTCATGTAAGGACAATCATCAAGACTCATTATGATACCTGATCATAATGGATACAAGATGGCTCATTCTAGATACGTTCTGTATCATAGATGACGCCAGAGAAAGTAATAGAAACGAGGCTGACAATAGAATAGAGAATAAGACATGACATCAGTTGCCGAACAAGATAGGCAACTGGAACAGGAGAAAGTGGTTAGCTTGCTGACCACATAAAACATGTCAGTAATGAGTCAGTGATAAAGGAAAGAGATAACGTGCTAAAGAAGACAACACTAATATATGAGTAATCCATATACTAATCCAACTGAGGGAAATACCTAAACAAGTAAAATGCGTCCTAAACATTAGCTAAAGAAAATCCTAAAAATAGCCAAAGAGATTCCAACGTTCAAACAAGACTTATAGTAAGGAGAAAAACAAGTATTCCTTACATCCTTCCCTTCTTAAGAAAATCCTTCACTAGAAAATAGGCCACAGAATTAATAGGAGGAAAAAAATATCGAAAATATCAAACCTAAATGAAACTAAAAGAAATTATTGCTTGTTCCCACGCCTATACCTATGCTTCTTAATCTGCTTACCCGCAAATGACAAGTTTTTCCAATATTTTTGCACTGCATCAGCTGGGATATTGTCTGCCGGTTCCCAAGTATTATCCTCATTTCCTCAACCTTGCTACTTGATGAAGTACAAAGTACTACCATTCTTTTTGACAACGTGTTTGATAATACGTTCAAACTCATACCTTGGGCCTAGAACATCCCGTTCGACAGGACCTGGCTTCAGCAAGGCCCTTGCTGGAAAGGTGTTATCAGGGTTAACATGCCATGGTGCAAGGAGAGAAGTATGGACTTTGACATGTCCAGAGGGGGCAAGAGAGGTTTCGATAGTATAGTTGTCGATGTCTGGATAGATGGCGAGGATCTTGTAGGGACCGAGGAAGATAGGTTCCAACTTAGAGTACTGAGATTCTCTACTGAATGCAGAATGATGAATTTTGACAAGGTCACCAATCTTATACTCAGGACTAGCTCTTCTCTTTTTGTTAGCTTGCCTAGTCATCTCAACTCGACTAGTATTCATCTTTTCCTGCACAGCAGACCATAAAGCTTGCGTTATACCATCTGGCCTTGGTGTAGGAATATCGGAGTGAACTGGAGTATCTTGATAAGTAGGAGAGAATGAAAGACAAGAGTATGAGGGGTAGTGCCCCTAGTTGCATCCACGGTATTGTTGATAGCTTCTATGACGAGAGGAATAGCTGGCATCCAACTGCCGCCATGTTCTTCCTGTTTGGCTTGTAAGATAGTTAAGGTTGCTTTATTAGCAATCTCAGACTGACCATCTGATTCCGGGTGGTAGGAGGTAGACATAGATTGATGAATATTGTTGATAAGGCAGAATGACTTCCAAACACTAGAGGTGAAGAGAACATCCTGATCTGTAACAATATCTTCTGGATATCCGAAGTGAGGATATACATGATTCATGTAGTTGTTGACTAACATGTTGGCAGTATATCCAGTTTGTAGAAGGATGATAATAGTATACTTGGTGAGTCGGCATACTATTGTCCAAACGTGATCCACCACTACATTGGAGGGGCTGAGTTTAACAGGAGGAAGGGCAAGAAAGTCCATAGTAAAATGTGTAAATGGCTTACTAGGAATAGGAAGAGGATGGAGGAGGCCATAAGGCTTTTGAGTCGAGTTCTTTGTTGTTTGACATGTAGCATATGTCTGACAGTATAAACGGATATCTCTTCCCATCTTAGGCCAAAAGAAGTTGTTGCTGAGTGCGTGATACATCTTGGTAAATCCAGGATGACCAAGGGATGTATGGTATTTTTCGAGGAGGATATTCTTGATATGAAGGTTGCATAACCAGGTATTAGGGATGCAGAGACGGACCTGATCATTGTAAGTATAGTAAAGAATACCATGACGAGTACAATAACCATTGCGGAGAGGAGATGAGATAATCTTTGAAAATGCAAGATCTGCCTTATAACCTTCCGTAAGGAGGTTTCCCCACTGAGCATAAGTAGGAATAAGATTAGGAATATCAGAAGTGCTTCGTCCTAATGCCAACGCTTGTTCCATCAGGTTGTTATAGGAATTATGAGATAACCATTGCCAATGCATATCATCTCCAAAGGGGAGGAGGGTATAAGGGTCCGGAATCATATCTGGGTCTGAAACAGTAGAGGAATTGAATGCTAGAGTATGCTCGATCTTAAATGGTCCTTTGGGAATGTAATAGGGAACAATAAACTGGTGTGTAGGTAACTCAGAGCTAACGCTAGGAATAGAGATGGTATCACTAGCATAAGAAGAGACAGAAGGAGATTTATCTCGAGGGGCTAGAGGAGTGACAGGAATAGTAGAACGATAAATAGAATCTTCGAGATCAGTTAGGTCTTCGTCTGATGAGAATTCTCAATCGAGAATTGCCTTGTCTTTTCCTTCTCAAGTTGAGTTCATTCAGTAGACTTTGGAGAAGTTTCTGGAGTCATTTCTGGAGGTGAAGTTGGTGACAGAAAGGTGAAGCTAGAGGAGGGTACTGAGTAGTTGACAGTTTCTAGCTGCTTTGGCTGATGCTTGAAAGTAATCCTGATCAGCTTGATATATGTTGCAAATATAGGTATAATGACCACGTTCATCACAATATGAGCAGTGGTTATTATGAGGAGTCCTATTCTGATTTATGAGAGCTGATCGATGATAGTAACAGCCCCCATCTTTGCATGCCGTCCAGTGCATAAGTGCGTCTTAGCCCTGAATCTAGCTGCATTGATGGAGTCTTTACTGGCCGGATTGTGTTTTGGAAGGGTAATAACTCTTTGCTTAAAGGCGAGTTGTTAACCACCATAGGAGCAAAGCTTCTGCCGTACTGTTATCTGGAATAACTGGAGGGTTTGCTGGAGGAGCAGATGTTGCCTTAGGAGGGGTATTCTCATTATTAACTAAGGTCCACTTCCTGGCCTTGGAGATTCGGATTTGGTTTTGGTTTTGTCTCTGCTTTGTGATCTTGTAGTTGCAGCAGACATAATGAGAGCTGGAGGAGGTGGTTGTAGGTAAACCGGAGGCGTAGAATCCGCTGGTAGCACCTTCCGTTTGTAGGAATAAAGCCTGAAGGAATAGAAGGAGGGTGCGGAAATCTAGAGGTATAAGGAGCTTGAGGAGTATCGATTGAGTGTGGAATAAAATCTGAGAGAGTAGGGACAAGTGATGGGTTTATAAACACTCGAGAGAGAGCATCTGCTATCACGTTTTTGTCTCCTTTGAGGTGCTGAATTGTACACTGAAATTGGTGTATAATTTGCTGCCATCTAGCTTGTTTCCCAGTTAGGTCATGTTGGAAAGGGAAAGTGACTAGTGGTTTGTGATCTGTAAGGATAGTGAATGTACATCCACTAAGCTCACTTCTAAAGTGCTCTAGTGCGTCCACAATTGCTAGGAGTTCCTTATCGAAAGTAGAATAGTTTTCTTGTGCTGGATTAAACTTTCGAGAGTGGAAACCTGCCGGGATAATTAGTAAGGAAGTGGGTCCTTGTCCTAACTATGCACCAGTTCCAATTAAACTCACATCCGTAATGAGATAGATTGGATCAGTTGATTCATAGTTGATTGGTTTGACTGCTGGATCTGCAGATAGGGCTGCTTTCGTTAATCTAAACGAAGTGGTGTGAGTAGGGGTCCAGTCCCATATTGCAGTAGATCCAGCCATTTCCGTTAGTGGTGCTGCAAGTGCTGCAAGATGAGGAATGATGCTACTGAAGTAATTAACCATGCCTAGATAGGCCTGAAGTTGCGTTCGATTTTGAGGAGTAGGCCAGTCTAGGATTTTAGTAATTGACTTAGGTATAGGAGATATACCTCTTCTAGTAATTACATGTCCTAGACATTGTAAAATGTCAGGAAGAAATTGGGATTTCTCTCTGCTAGCATAGAACTTGTGCTTCCTAAGTTTCTTTAGAACATTTCGAACATGTTCTAAATGTTCCTTATAGGTTTTGCTAAAAATAAAGATGTCATCAATGTAAACATATACAGAGATTCCTAATTCATCTTTAAACAAGTTGTTCATAGCATTCTGGAAAGTAGCCGGCGCGTTGCAGTCTCCTTGTTGCATAACTCGTGTTCTGAATACACCAAATGGTGTATTAAATGCAGTTCTTGGTTCATGTGCTTCTATGACTCGGACCTCATGATAGGCATTGCTGATATTAACTTTGGTCCTGAAGGGGTGTCGTGCCACTGTATTCCTAATCAACGTTTGACTTGGGATAAGACTTGGTTTCATAATTGTCATAGCATTCCATGCTACTAAATCATGTAGAAATCTTGCTTTGCTAGGGTCATCGGTTTTGGGAATCACAAACATGGCACATGCAGATGTGTCATTAGACCTGTAAACACGTCCTGTCTTCTCTTCTTCTCTGAGTTTTTCCAATAGCTGAGGGAGAAATTTTTCTTTAGGCTTAATTGGTCTTAGTTTCCATACTGTATTTGGATCTCTCAAATCGATCATATGGTTCATTCCTTCTCTTAGTGGAGGTAGGTCTAGTATTTTCGTAGCTGGAAATACGTCAGGAAACTCATCAAAGACATTGTGATGAGGTTGCAGGGTTGTTGCAGCCGAATTAATTTTCTGAGGTGTGTGTGGGTCTGGGAAATGAGTAACAAGGGTTTTTGCAGGGATCGGGAGATTAGTGTTAATCTCCTTTTTTCTAGTATTTTTCGTTACTGGTGTGACTGTCCATGGGGCTAGTGTAAATCGAGAATGTCCAGGGGGCTGAATAGTAACACTCATATTACCCATATTGATCACTGCTTTAGTATGTCTTAGAGATGGAGACCCTAAGATTACATCCCAATCTTTGAGTGCAGCCACATAGAAAATTCGTTGCTCTGACCATCCCAACCAGTCACAATTTGCCTTAGTATAATGGCTAATAGATCCTTTAGATCCTTTCATAGTCATCTGCAAGGTGATCGGTTTTTTTAGTGCCTACAGGTAGAAATTATGCAAGGTACAGAATTTGCTGCTAATGAGGTCGGCACCTGCAGTTTGCTGATCAACTAAAGTCTTTGCAGGTTGGTCGTTGATCTTCGTAGTAACTAGGAGGTGTTCCTTTGCTGCATCAATGACAGGTGTTACTGATTTTCCTTTTGTATGTAGAGCAGGAGGTTCTTGGTCTTGAATGAATTGAGCTGCAGAAGTAATCTTATCTGGGTGATTAACTTCTGTAATTGCGTGCTCAATAGTGCCTGCAGCACTTCGAATTTGTTGCTTCTTGGCTGGACAGTTAGTAGCTTAATGTCCTAACTTCCTACAATAGAAACATCCACCTTTCTTGGCTAGCTTAACTTTTTCTTCTGGAGTTAGCTTCTTGAATGTCGAGGGTGAGGTTGCAGGCTTGCTGAAAGATTTAAACTTATTGAACGTAGTCTTAGAAGGTCCAGGATTAAAGCCTGTCTGATGTGTCTGAGATTGTTGACGCACTTTCTGACCATTTTTAGGCTTATGATCTTTTTTTGAGGCTTGGAAGTTGTGCATAACTGAATCATGCTTACTGCAGAGTTCAATCATCTCGTTCTAATCCATATCTTCATTAATATAAGCCCTAACTTTATGGAGTAAGGAAGAGTCCATAGCTTCCAACAATTGATGGTAACACTGCCAATCCGTTATCTTAGTAAGAAGGAGTTGTATCTGCTTAATCTTATTTGCAACTTGTTGGATAGGTTTAGTGCGT
Source organism: Terfezia claveryi (assembly GCA_015179025.1). NCBI lineage: Eukaryota > Fungi > Ascomycota > Pezizomycetes > Pezizales > Pezizaceae > Terfezia > Terfezia claveryi. The sequence continues at coordinate 157,499 of WHUX01000104.1, read as the reverse complement.
CCATTCTGCGTCTGTCTGATAGCTTGGAATTCATTCCAAAGCTGATCTTTGCTGGTAAAAGGAATGCAGAATTTCCGAAATTCTACAAGGAATTGAGCCACTGTATTGTTCTTAGTTTTATCGTCTTTTTGGTAGGAACTGTGTAGAACTTTTGCGTCTCCTTCTAAGTGCCAACCGAGCCAAATCATAGCTTCTCTAGAGTCTGGATCGAGGTCTCCCATATCTAAAAGATCCTTAGCATCATCTACCCAATTGTCAAAGGTAGCTGCTTCTTTCCATTTTCCAGCTCTATTATTCATCTTGAGTTTAGGAGCTTTAAGTTTGCTGCTTCCAAAGACTGAACTTGACGTAGTATCCACGCTTTGAGATCTTCTAATGCGTCCAATAGGAATTCGATTGTTATTTCCTTCAGATGATTCAGAGTCTGATCCATCTGAATTATCAGGGTTACCAGATCTAGGAGGAGCTGACAATCTAACCTTAGCTGGAGTTTTACTAGGTGTTTGTGGAGGCTTAAGAGTAGGTGGAGGAACGTGTTGAGGTTGCTGAGGTGGTAGCATAGTATTAGATGTAGTAGTACTAGCAGGGTTCTGAAATGAGGTTGTCTGAGTTTTGGTACTAGTGTTTATGCGAGATCCAGGAGGGGCTGAAGGGCTTCTTGGAGGAGGAAAGACTGGAGAATGTGGTTTCGGGTATTGAGAGGAGGAACTAGATCCACGAAAAATATCTAAGGGATTCTTAGGTAAAAAGGTTTCACGGAATTCCTTTTTTGCATGAGATAGGAAGCTCGGGTGAGTTTCCTTAGTTTTCTGTGGTGCTGTTGGAATTCCTAAATGATCTGATCCACGTCTTGCTGGTTTTTCTGGCGTGATCGGAAATTGTCCTAGAACATTTTGTTGCTTGAGTTCCTGAGCTAATTCTGAAGTAGCTTTGATTAATTGAATAAATCCTTCATAATCATTACTAAATGTTTTAGCTCTTGGTTTATGCTGGTAATAGAACGCAGACATGTTCGTAATCATATTGAATAATTCATTTTGATCTTTGGGTTCAGGCTGAAAGGATTGCTGAGGCTTGATTGGAGTAGGTTGCTGAACAACTACTGCTGGACGTTTTCCTTGAGTTGATGGTTTAGGAGTTTCTTCTTCCATTTGATACTCTTCTAACTCATCATCATCCTGTTCGAGTTCTTCTTCCTCATCTGCCTTAGATGATTGTCTAGATGTGGTTCTAGAACTAGGATTCTGTTTGAGAGGACTAAATTCAGGGTCATGGCTGTCACAACCGTCCCTTCCCAGCCTAGTCTGACCTCGTTGTTGTTATTCATTGTTCCTTCTGGCATCACCTGCGAACTCAGGTGATAGCGTTGTTATCTCGGCTCCCGAGATAAGGGGTCTCGGGAACCTTATTCCTTCCGGTAGCCTTGGCCAGGAAGGAAGCCTGTATATATAGCTTGCTCTCTCCGCCCTCTCGTTGGATCCCCATCCAACGTCTTGTATACCTAATACAGGATCTTGCCTCTCCCAACGCTTGTGCACCTCCCTTGTGCACCCCCTTGTCTCGTGAACAGCTCTGCAGCACAGCTGCCTCCCTCCGACACACGCGGCAACTGCCTCCGCGTGTCTCGTGCCCCTTGCCCTCGGCCTCTCTTGCCTCTTGCCTTGTCCCTAGCCTTTCCCCAGATCACACACGTAGCGTTCCTACGTGTGCGATTCCCCTTTGCCACTGCCCCAGCGTACCCCTTGGTCGCCCTGTCCCTAGAGCCGTCGTTACACTACGTTGGATCTTATCGACCAACTGGTACGCTGTCATGTCCGGAACCCCTCCACCCGCTGTCAGGTTTCAAACCTGGAGAAACTCCCCTATACCCTCAGGCCCGAACGAATTAAATGCCTATCGTCGAGAAATCATCGACATCTTCGAGGCCATGGATGCCATCGGGGCCGAACTCGGCAACAGCCTGGCCGTGGCCGAACGAAAGCTGAGATCCGCTGACAAAGAGATCACGGTCCTCCAGACGGATCTCGACCATATAAACCTTGCCCTGGCCAACGAACGGACTACGGTCCAAAACCTCAGCCGGGCCCTAGCAAACCTGGCAATACCAACAACAACAGCAGCCAGTAGCAACAAGACCGAAAGCATTCCGACACCCCCCAAGTTCAATGGGGACCGGGCTCGTCTACGAGCCTGGAAGAATGCAGTCAATCTCAAGCTGAACGGGGATTCTGCCAGGTTCCCGTCGGAACAACATCGACTGGCATACGTTTTCGCCTTGCTGGAGGGGAAAGCTTGTGACCAGATCCAGCCATATGTCCTCGAAACCGGGATCAAGCTTGACGATATCTCGGCCCTTTTCACAGTCCTGGATAGGGCGTTCGGGGACCCGGATGCCGTTGGCACTGCCAGTAGAGCCCTCCGAGCCCTCAGGCAGAAAAACACCGATCTGTCCACTTATGTGGCAGAATTCTCGAGATTGGCGGCGGAGGTCCGATGGAATGACCAGTCCAAACTGGAGCAATTCCAGGAAGGGCTAAATGACGAAATCCAGCAGGCCATAGTCAGCCTCCCGGAAGCCAAAACCCTTGACGAATTCATTGACCAGGCTTCCCGGGTAGAACAGCGGATGTCCCGGCTCCGCAACCGCCCCACGTACAGGCCAGCACCCTGTCTCCCACAGCCTCAGCCTCAGCCTCAGCAACACCATGCCACCAAAGCAGCTCAGGCCCCTGCCCCCGCCAATCAACCAGCACACCCATCGTTGGTGGCAGGAGGACCCACCCCCATGGATTTATCATCAGGCAGACCCCGCCTGACCCAAGAAGAGAGGGAACGCCACCGGAATAATGGGCTATGCATAGCCTGTGGGAAGGCCGACCACTTCATTGTGGCTTGCCCCCTTCGAAAAAATCGCTCCCTCGCCATCCACGCTATCTCCGATACCCCAGTGCCCAGGATTGAGGAGGTTGATAAGTCGGGAAAAGCCCTGTCCCTTGCCTAGTTACTGACACTAGCAAGGGACCTGCCCCAGGCCATTTGTCTTTGTCTGCATTTTCTGTTTCTTCCGCTGTTGACGAGTCTCGCTTGTTCGGCGAGCATTTTGTTGTATCTATCTCTCTCAAAATTAATGATAGAACAATCACCACGTCAGCCCTTATAGATTGCGGAGCTTCAGGAATTGCATTCGTTGACCAGGCCTTTGTCAGTAAATTCTCTATACCCACGTCCAAGCTTAAAACCCCTCGTGTCCTGGATGTCATCGACGGTCGACCTATTTCCTCCAGGGATATCACCGATATTGCGTGCGTGCCTGCCCAGGTCGGGGATCACTCCGAAGCCCTCCCGATGTTTGTGACAAAGCTCAAGTATCCGATTGTCCTCGGAATCCCCTGGCTTAGAATGCACGATGTATCGGTCAGCTTCGGCTCCTATACCCTGCAGTTCAACAGCCAGTATTGCAAAAAACACTGCGGGAATCCGAAGGCCACCATTACTGGGCTGTGTGCCTTGCCACCCCCGATTCCCCCTGTGCCCCCGATGCCCCCTGGCCCCCAAAAACCTCTGAATGTTAGCTTTATCGGGGCAGGGGCTTTCGCTTACCTTACTAGAAGGCACAAGCTGAAGGCTTATGCCCTGTCTATAAACGAGGTGAACCTGGAGATTAATAAGACATAGTCGAAGGAGGAGTGGAAGTCCATGGTACCGGACGAATACCACGAATTCATCGACCTGTTCTCAGAGAAGGCCGCAGAAAAGCTCGCACCCCACCAGCCATATGACCATACTATTCCGCTGATAGAGGGTAAGACCCCCCCCTATGGGCCCCTCTACGGAATGTCCCGGTTGGAGCTGGAAGCGTTGAAGAAATACTTGGAGGAAAACCTCAACAAGAGCTTCATTCGCCACAGCTCCTCACCAGCAGGTGCTCCAGTGCTTTTCGTGAAGAAGTCGGATGGCTCCCTTCGGTTATGTGTTGATTATCGTGGCCTGAACGAAATAACGGTCAAAAACAGATACCCCTTACCTCTGATCCAGGAGACATTAGCCAGGCTTTCCAAGGCGAAATGGTTTACCAAATTGGACTTGCGAGGGGCGTACAACCTGGTACGGATCGCCGAAGGGGAGGAGTGGAAAACGGCCTTCCGGACACGTTATGGCCACTTCGAGTACAACGTCATGCCCTTTGGCCTAACCAATGCCCCTGCCTCCTTCCAGCACTTCATCAATGACACCTTACGGGACTTTCTGGATGTGTTCTGCACGGCTTACCTCGATGATATCTTGATTTACTCAGACACCCTAGCAGAGCACAAGATTCATGTCCGGCAGGTATTGGAGAAGCTGGAGCAAGCTGGGTTGTACCTCAAGCCTGAGAAATGCGAGTTCCATGTGCAGGAGGTTAAGTATCTAGGGTTGATCATCACCACGGAAGGTATTAGAATGGACCCTGCCAAGGTCACCGCCGTTCAGGAATGGGAAATCCCAGCAAATCTCAAGGATGTCCAGGCCTTCCTGAGATTCGCCAACTTTTACCGACGGTTCATTCTAGGATATTCCAAGATCGTGGCCCCCCTCACAGCCCTGACCAAAAAGGACCGGCATTCCACTGGAGTCCAGAAGCCCAATCCGCCTTCCTAGAACCTCAAGGAAGCCTTCTGCTCAGCACCCATACTAGCTCACTTTGATCCCGATAGCAGTGTATCGTGGAAACGGATGCCTCCGACTATGTCTCCGCCGGAATCCTGTCCCAGTATGTCAATGGAGTCCTCCACCCGGTGGCCTATTTCTCCAAAAAGCACTCCCCGGCGGAGTGTAATTACGAGATCTATGATAAGGAATTAATGGCCATTGTCCGAGCTTTTGAGGAATGGAGGCCTTACCTGGAATCAGCCAAGGGGATTATCGAGGTGTTGTCCGATCATAAGAACCTTGAGTATTTCACCACCACCAAACTGCTTAACCGACGGCAGGCCAGGTGGTCGGAGTTCTTATTTCGGTTCAACTTCAAGATCAAATACCGGCCAGGCAAGGCTGGTGGGAAACCGGACGCCTTGACTAGGAGATCAGGTGACCTCCCTAAAGGGGGGGATGAAAGGCTAAAATACCAAAATCAGGTGGTATTGAAGCCCGAAAACCTTGATCTGGCAGCCAACGTTCTAGCTGAGGCTGATGCGGAAGCTGAGGCCGAGGCTGCCGGGGAAGCCGACCTCCGACAACTGGTGAGACAGGCTTACGAAGGAGATCCCCTGGTCAGAGAAATCATTGCCGCAGTGAATTCCGGCCAGCGCCGCCACCCCAAGATTTCCCTGGCCAAGTGTATAGTACAGGAGGGCCTCCTCTATCACCTCGAACGGCTCTATGTACCGGAAGCTGGAGGGTTACGCCTGAAGCTGATCAAGGAACACCACGATACCCTGGTGGCGGGTCACCCTGGAGTGGCAAAGACATTAGAGCTCCTGGCCAGAGAATACACCTGGATTGACCAGTGGAAGGACGTGGAGCAGTACGTACGGAACTGCCATGTTTGCAAGCGTGCTAAGCCCATCCGCCATGCCCCATATGGCACCTTGAAGCCCCTGGACATCCCAGATCGGCCGTGGCTGCACTTGACTATGGACTTTGTAAGAGGGTTGCCAGAAGATTCAGGGTTCAACGCCATCTTGATAGTGGTAGATCGGTTGACGAAGATGAGGCATGTTATACCTTGCCATGATACCTGTTCTGCCCGGGACCTCGCCGGCCTCTACCTCAACCACATATTCCGCTACCATGGTCTCCCCAAGTCTGTCGTCTCGGACCGCGGCCCCCAATTCGTCTCGGACTTCTGGAAGGTATTCTGCGAGCTTCTGGGAATCAACGTACACCTCTCTACGGCGTATCACCCCCAAACAGATGGTCAGTCCGAGCGAATGAATGCAATCATGGAGCAGTACCTGAGAGCATACGTCAATTACTAGCAAAACAACTGGGTTTCGCTGCTGGCAACCTGTGAGTTCGCCGCTAACAACCATTTCTCGGAGTCTCTGAAAACCTCCCTGTTCCTGGCCAATTATGGCTGGCACCCTCATTTCGTGGACTCTCTAGCACCTTTGCACAAGGCCAGGGAGAACACCCCAGCTAAGGAGTTCGCCACGGAGATTGCTGAGTTGCACTCCACTCTAAGAGCCGAACTGGTATATGCTCAAGCTAGGCAAGCGGAGTATGCCAACGGATCACGGTTGCCAGCCCCAAGGTACCAGCCTGGAGACAAGGTATGGCTTTCTAGCAGACACTTCCGGACAGAACGGCCCTCCCGCAAGCTTGATCATAAGTTCCTGGGCCCCTTCGAGGTATTAGCAGCTGTGGGGACTCATGCCTATAGATTGAGGTTCCCCAAGGACATCAAGCGACATCCGGTTGTCCATGTCTCCGAGATCGAGCCCGCTGCGGATGACCCTCTCCCTGGACAGAAACACCCCCCACCTCCTCCAGTGGTTGTCGAAGGTGAAGAGGAATGGGAGGTGGAGGAAGTACTAGACTCGCGGAGAAGGTATGGGCGTCTGCACTATAAGGTCAAGTGGCTAGGGGATGAGGAAACGACCTGGCAGCCCACTGAAGATCTGGAGAACGCCCCAGACTTGGTCGCCCTGTTCCACCAACGTTATCCACAGAAGCCTCGGCCCACTGAATAATGCCCCGCCTTGTCCTTACTCGCCCAGAGTCGTGGATTGTACCCTTTGTGTGTTTTTTTGATATTCGGAGTTATAGCCTGGTTGTTGTTGTTGTTTTACCTACTTCCGGCGTTAGGGTTGGGTTATTGGTTATTGGTTTTACTCGCCTGTTTTGTTTGTTTTCCGCCTTGCCTTTCGCCTTGCCTTTCGTCGCTGGGGCTCCGAGCCTAAAGGGGGGATAGTGTTACAACCGTCCCTTCCTAGCCTAGTCTGACCTCGTTGTTGTTATTCATTGTTCCTTCTAGCATCACCTGCGAACTCAGGTGATAGTGTTGTTATCTCGGCTCCCGAGATAAGGGGTCTCGGGAACCTTATTCCTTCCGGTGGCCTTGGCCAGGAAGGAAGCCTGTATATATAGCTTGCTCTCTCCGCCCTCTCGTTGGATCCCCATCCAACGTCTTGTATACCTAATACAGGATCTTGCCTCTCCCAACGCTTGTGCACCTCCCTTGTGCACCCCCTTGTCTCGTGAACAGCTCTGCAGCACAGCTGCCTCCCTCCGACACACGCGGCAACTGCCTCCGCGTGTCTCGTGCCCCTTGCCCTCAGCCTCTCTTGCCTCTTGCCTTGTCCCTAGCCTTTCCCCAGATCACACACGTAGCGTTCCTACGTGTGCGATTCCCCTTTGCCACTGCCCCGGCGTACCCCTTGGTCGCCCTGTCCTTAGAGCCGTCGTTACAATGGCCTGAAAGTCTGCTAGAGGTTCTAAGGACTGAGTGTTGTTCTGACACCATTGGGGCTTGCTTAATTTCGTTTGCAAGGCTTTTACTGAGATTCTGAGACCGTGTGGTTGCTAAAGAGGCTAGTACTGAATAACTAGTGCTGACAGGAATATGATGGTGTTTTTCTGGAATAACAAGGGAGAACAGTAACTAACTGATTCACAGGCCTTGTTGAGCTCGGGTTCTGGAGTAGCTGGAGTAGCTAAAGAATTGTCTAGAGTGTCTAGACAAGGTTCAAGAGGAACTAGGGGTGATCAAGCCCTAGAAAAGAGGAGGAGAAATTTTTAAAGCTGGTTTGCAGGTAAAAAAATGTAAGTGTGGGCCAAGTTAGTAGAGGTGTTCCTGAGATGAACACAGCTCTACCAACGTGGTTGGGCAGCTAAGCACACTGTCTAGGTCCTATACAGGAGTCCCAAAGAGTGGCTGGCTGTTGGTGTATTTGGGGGGGGTGTTCGGGAGAGTCACGGAGATCTGGAGAAAGAATATTACCGGTGTAGCTTGTATATTCTGATGTTGCTCGACTAGATGGTACTGAAAGAGATCCTCTCCTATCTAGAGGCCGCGGAAATAAGGTCTTTAATAGACACTAGATTTCTGAGGCTATGAGTCTAACGAACTCATGTAAGGACAATCATCAAGACTCATTATGATACCTGATCATAATGGATACAAGATGGCTCATTCTAGATACGTTCTGTATCATAGATGACGCCAGAGAAAGTAATAGAAATGAGGCTGACAATAGAATAGAGAATAAGACATGACATCAGTTGCTGAACAAGATAGGCAACTGGAACAGGAGAAAGTGGTTAGCTTGCTGACTACATAAAACATATCAGTAATGAGTCAGTGATAAAGGAAAGAGATAACGTGCTAAAGAAGACAACACTAATACATGAGTAATCCATATACTAATCCAACTGAGGGAAATACCTAAACAAGTAAAATGCGTCCTAAACATTAGCTAAAGAAAATCCTAAAAATAGCCAAAGAGATTCCAACGTTCAAACAAGACTTATAGTAAGGAGAAAAACAAGTATTCCTTACACATCACCACAGGAGATGCTACTGGACCTGAGCCCTTCTCGATGATGTCTAGTTCCTTCAGAGTTTTCATGCTCTCTGATATCAGTCAGGATGTTTTTGGAGATTCTCTATATAGTTGGTTTCTTGAAGGCATCTTGTCTTTGGTTATTTCTACCTTCATCGGTGGTAGATCCACTTTGCCCAGGCAACATCCTTCAAAGGCGAAGCATGCCATGAATTTCCTGATCAGGGCAGCTAATTGGTCTTTCATTTCCCTTGTCAGATTCTTGTCGATCATGATCATTAGTTTGTCGAACTGTGTGTCTGGTCATAAGGGTTCCTCCAATTCTAGTATCAATTTCTCCACATTTCTTCCATCAACCTCTACTTCTGCTGAGAGTCCAAAGGGTCCCGCCGTGGCTTTATCCGGATCCTCACTCTTCCTTATTGTCTTCACTTCCTCTTTCAGCTCTTTCTTTTTGAACTTCATTTTGTATTCCTTTTTCTTATATTCCTTCTCTTTCTCCATTCTTGATTCTTCTTTCTTCTTTGCCTTTGTCCTTACTTTCTCTAGTGATCGGCGTAATTGTCTATTTCTTTCCTTCTCTGCTACTATGATCCCTTCTTCCAACAATATCTCTGCCCTCAATTCTTTCCCCACTGCGTTGTCTAAGTATTTGGCTATATCTCTATCCCTTCTCTTACCAAATTTCCCTTTTTCTATATCCCTCTTTTCTTTTCTGTCCCACTGCCTTGTTATTTTCTTGCCAATATCTCTGTTTCCCATTTTGATCAGGTTCTATCTTTCCATCAACGATTCATCTGCCTTTCCGACTGGTTTGGGTTCCATATTCTGGTGCCAGAATTCGTCCAGTGTCGATATTGTCTGTTGTTTATTCTATGGGGGAGTCGATATACCCTGTAATTGTAATAAGCTTGGTTATTGACCCTGTGTCAGTGTCTCCATTGTCGTCGAGGTTCTCAAGTTGTAGCCATTCTGGATCACTTCTGGAGTTGCAAAGTAAGTCATTTTTGTATTTGATTTTAGTATTCTCACTATTCCCATCACTTCTCCTTTATTTAACTTTATTGGAGAGTCGCACATATTTGAGAATGTCAGAATGGGTATGTCTCTGTATATGAGTGTTGAGGGGATCCGTCCCTGTAGTTCTCTTGAGATGTCCATAAAAGATCTAAGTGCGAATAGTAGTGTTTGGTGTTCTGGGAACATTGTCGACACACTCACTGGTATCAGTACATCTTGGTGTGGGGGAATCACCATGTCCTTTAACAGGAGTACTGTATTCTTCAATGTCATTCGTTTGTCTTTCGAATGGTAGTCTGCTATAGGGACTTCCACCTTCCCTATTCTGATTACTCCTTCACTCTCAATGAAGTCCATACCATACACCCTCGTCGCATCTCTACCTATCAGGAAGTTGCACTCAAGCTCTTTCATGACCTAGAATTCCACTACTATCTTTACCACTTTCCCATATGTCGTATTCCCCCTCAGGGCTTCCGCATCAGGGATATATATGGGGACTAGGGCAAAACCTAGGGTAGGGGACACACCTCCTCCTACACCACCAAAACAAGGTGCATGGTTGGCATTTTGGTTGATCTTTATCTCTGGGGCTCTTGATTTCAACACATCTAACCGGATCAGGCATTGACCACTCGAGTCTCCACAGCCCATTACCGTTGGTGTGTTTCCTTTTGGGGTTGAGAGCCAAACTTCCAGAGGTAGAGGATGGCCATTGAGGAATGACAGCCCGTCTCCTATGGAAGGGGGTGTAGTAAGTTCTATTACCTTCAGTTTGTCTGCTTTTGGCACAGTCCTAGATCTCGTGAACAAAAGAAAAGAGTTGACTACTTTGACTGCATATGTTGTTGATTGATATGAAGATGAGTCTGATGAGCACTGGTCATCCTCTTCCATGTTCTCTGATTCATCATCTGTCAGTACCTTTGTATTGTAGGTCCTTTTATTTGGTCTATTGTCTCTCGTTTTGCTCTCCTTTTCTTTCTCTACCTCCTTCTTGACTTCTTTTGTATTCTCCTTCTTTGGCCACCTCGATCCATATCCTCTATCTCTGTTCCTGTTTTCTGTTTCTGGCTTCCAATCTCTCTTCCCTTTCCCACCTGTTTTGTCTCTGTTCTCAGCTCTATCCTGGTGGGATCTTCATTTCAGCTTTTCTGCCATCTCATGTCCTTGGATTAACTCATTTCGGAACTCTTTTGATTGTATTGTTTTCATGATACGACCATAAGGTCTGGGGCATGTGGTGACAACCCTTTCCACACTTCTCTTATTGTCTCCACTTCTGATATTTGTGGTTCAGCTCTTCTGTGTATCGCAGCTTTTTCATAGAAGTACTCTTCCACAGTTTCCTTCCAGGGCTTGAATGTCCTTGCGTCTGCTCTTTCTTTACTTCTCCTCAGATCTTCACTAAACCTATCACGCAAGAGATACGCCCACCCTTCCAAAGACCTGGTATATAGTCGATTGTCTGGTGGGATGGATATGAACCATTCTCTAGCTACCTCCTTCATATATCTCGGTAGCACTGACAGAACCCTGGTCTTTCCATATATCTCAGATATCACTTCCAGAGATTTTATATAGTGCTCGACATCTTTTCCCTCAAATTCACCGATATCCTCTACTTTTAGAAGTGTCTCTCTTTGATTGGAGCCTGGGCGGTGGCTCTCCCGTCCTCTGCCATATCGATCTCATAACTGGTCTTCTCCTCTCCTGTCACGAGGTCTGTTTTCTCTTCTTCTTCTCTCCTCTCTTCTCTCCTTTCTTCTCCTTTCTCTTCTTCGGTCGTCTTCACCCCTTCTTCTTCCCAAACCTGCTTCCGTTATTCTGAAGTCTTCCTCGTTGTCATTAGCGTCTTCCTCTTGAGTCTCCAGCCCTTCCCATCCTTGTCTACCTCTCATATGTACTCTCTTGTGTAGAGGGGGTTCGATGTTTGAATGTAAGTCGTAATTGGGGGGAATCGAGGGTCGAGGGTTTCTTAACTTGGAGTGTGACATCACTGCTGACCCGATACATCATTCTTTGTATGTCGGGGTTTTATGTTGGGCTCTTTTCTCTAGTATATGGTCCTCATTCTTTTGTTCTAATGAGGAGACCCTCCAGTTGAACTCGTCGAACTTCCTTGCCATTGAGTGTTGCAGCTTTTCAAGCATTTCGTTCCTTTTCACCTCCATCTCATTCATCATCTTTTTCATTTCAGCTATTCTGGATCCCTATTTATCACTCTCGGTTTCCAGTCTCTTTCCCTTGCTCTTTTGTCTTCGGTTTGCTTAAAGGATGGTCGTCCTCGGTTCTTTGACTTCCTCGTCCCCCATTTCCTCCCTTGTGTCAGTATCCTCTTCCTTTTCTATTTCTTCTATCTGGCTTTCCTCCTGTTGTTCGAGGAGAGCATCCATGTCAGGGTATACAATGTCTCTTCTGTTCCCCGGTAGGGTTCTTGGGATGCCAGAAACCCGAGACATCTTGATGAGTTTTAAAGTTGGGGTTGGTCTCCTCCGATCACTGCCAGAGCCCAGCTCAGTCAAGCATCTACAGAGCGTGGCTCAGTAGGAGGATAAGATAGTATTAAGGGCTTTGCCCAAGAGTAATAACTTTTTGGACCTCGAGTTTTTGAGAACGAGGTGTTGCTACCAATTTGTAAGGTAGACGCTTGTATGCAGGATGGTTTCCATTCTTTCTCCCCCGTCGAGCCTTAAGTACAGCTCGCTAGGGAGCTAGTCTCTAGCTCCTTGGTCATATCCTAATGTACAGGTTCATTGGGGAGCTAGTCTCCCCAATATGGAATATCTAGACTTATGGGGAGCTAGTCTCGTCATGTGCGGATAAAGGATCACTACCTTACACCAATCAGCAGCACTCAGCCCCGGCCGCAGCTCCGGGGCGTCAGATTCGCGTACATCTGCAATTTCATCAGCCCCAATCATACACCTAGTTATCGCATCGCAGACATTAAGAAGATGTATGGGTGAATGCGGGGATGTGAGAGCATGTCAGTTTTAGCCTCGTACCCAGGTTAATGTTTGTAGCGTTCGTGACCTCACAATTTCCCCCGGAGACAACAGACTGACTTTTGAGCATCCTGGTACTGAACACCAGGAGAGACTCGGGATTCGGAGACCTTCCCGGTATCTACAGTAAGCACAGCCTTGCATATTGAGAAATACATCTAATGGGTCAGGCAGTGGAGTACCACATGGACGTTGCAATCTGAGATTGGCATTATGAGTCTTCGGCCACTCGTGGACTTTAGAAAATCACCAAAGCAGGTGAAGGGAGGCTGAAGGGCTGCTTTCGTTTGGCTGGCAATGTAGCTTGGATTTAGGATTTTCATTAGACCTGTGCCCAAAATGCACCCAATGATATTGATATATCCCAAAGATTATCATCAATATGCACGACCGGCACTATGGTTTGTGAACCATGTTCACGTGAGCCCCGGCCACGTGCACCACTTGACAACCTACGGCTACAAGACTCGAAACGGCACTTATATTCATGATCAAAGAGGCTGAATACCAACAAGAATGAATATGCAACAAGGATTTTTAAAAGTTGATGAATAGGGGTCAATTGGAGACATATATACCCTACAAATCATGTCGGAGACATATATACCCTACAAATCATGGCGATACATTGCTCATGAGCATTCATAGTCTTTCATAGTCCTTCACATTTCCTATATCTTAAGCCACTGAAAGCACACATTGATAACCAAATTACCCAGTAAGTGTCACAGGCCTAAATACTCCCCAAAACTACCTTTCCCATCCCAATCATTGGTCCAATAACCTTATCCAAACTGAGGAAGATATCAACAATATCTATACCAAACACCAGGTGAAGTTTTATCAATCTCCCGCTTAAGCAGTTGGGTAAACGACACACTTATCAATGAAAGAAACCTCCCCACAAATATTGTCACCGTATGGTTGGTCACAGAGTTTATCACACTTGACTCCTGGGGCAACCCAGACACGGTGCTCGTGGTAGGGAAAGTTGAAACGCCATTGCTTGCTGATATCCGTTGGGCTATAGGCAGCACGGTATCCTGGGCGGCTAAAGGGGGAGACGATCATCGTGTCAGCAATTATTCCCCGTATAATGCGAAATGTGGAGATGAACAAGAGACTCTCAGCTTACCATCCACAGAGCAACTTCTGGCCCATAGCAGAGGTGCATGGGGCAGTGATGTCGCAGTTGTTGGGGGAAGGAGTACACTCAATGCAGGTCCGTACAGATTTGCGATCGAGGGCAGTTGGGACCCTTGCGAGGGTGGTAGTGAGGAGGGAAAGGGTGACGAGGACAGCCTTGACGGAAACCATTTTGTTTGTTTGGATCGTTAGAAACGAAAGATTGCTTGGAAAGGCAAGGAGGTTGAGCGAATGTTAGCTGGTGCGAAGCGAAGGTAGAACGATTCTGAGAAGTATAGAGCCTGGTGAAGGATGGCTTGAAAGGGCGGGATGAGGGGCTTTTGTATCCAACCATAATCTTTACCAAAGCCCCGTGCCCCCACTTCAACCCCCCGAACACGATGTTGCCCCAAAGTCGACGAATACGGTTATCTGATCCTGAAGCCTTTTACCACCTCCACCCGCCTGCCACAGCATGTGCAGTATCCCTTGCTGAGGGTAATACAAGGCCGCCGGCGTCCGCTAGCTAACGAGCCGACCCAGTTGCAATAAAGCCAACCATGACCATAAAGACGGGGCTTTGAGTCAATATTCCCTGCATGTCCACTTGTGTTGTCCCCATATGCCCTAGGTTGTACAGAAGGAGCGCATGTGAATGGGCTGATATGCTACAGTTAATATTCCTTGATCAGGATCTCGATTACAGTTGTCGAATACGATGTTATTCGAGATGATCGGCAACTATATTTAGCTAGTCTGGTTTGTTTAAGCCTTATGATGTCCGCAACAGCCGGAATATGATTGAACGAAAAAAGGGCAAATCAGGAACGAATCATGTATCCGAAGTCAATTTCTTGATATTGTCGAAACAATGGCAGTGTAGCGTACAGTGTGAGGGCTTGTGCGCCGGTCATCCGAAAAAAAAAAGTCGTAGGAACAGTACCTACCCAAGTAGTGAGTGGAAGAACAGTGGGGTCAAGGGATCGGGTTCGTGGTTACACCGCATACAATGCGGATCGTATACCCCATATCAGGACAGCGTCATCCTGGCTAACCTACTTAGATGTAATATAGGTATATGTATCAATGGAGGCACTATTTCTCCGCAGGAACTGTCATGTTCCGGTAAGCGAGACATTGTGCTACCTATTGGTTCCTTTTACAGGTCAGTCGGTTGGTTCCCGTTTAGCTTTGGCGCAATGCAACTTTAATTGCGTTCGTTTACCTATGACACGCAGCATAACTACCTATTCGTTGAACTCCGGATACTCTGCCCGTTGGAAATTTGTTAAGGCTATATATAGTTTCTGTAAGAAATCGGGAGCATTTTTGGGAATGTACTACCTAATTTAGATAAGAGATAGAGAATAGTGAAAGGTGGTGTCAATAAGTGGAGTCATGGGATGGAGGACTCGGACGAATTCAAACTGCAGATCGACTACCGGTACGTCCCGGTACGTGGTTTGTCGGTTATGCATTGAAATCTCTAACAATATATTTGTATATACAGAGTATATAAGTCTTTATTGATATACCTATAGTCATTATTATACAACTCCTTGGATGTCCGCTGACCATGCAAAAGCATTGTTCCCCATATTTGGGCTGTCGGTTTTTTTCCCCTTCGACGACGTTGGTTCCATTGAGAAATTTACCCTTACACCTTAGCCCATTTGATTTTGAGACTGTGTTATCACGAACATATAAAGTTTCCACCCATTTTCCTACCTGGGAATCTGTCAACATCGCAATGCGTTAGCATGGTTACTCCGCATCAGCCGTACATACAGATTAGTAGCGGGGACGAGAATATTCTTCGTAGTCTGACGACATTCTTACTCGCTTTCCTATATAAAACTGCTCGTTGGCTGTAAGGCATGTCCTCTCCATACAGACCACCTACCATTGTTTACATGTAACAATCATGTGTCCAAAGTATTGGCAAAAGCGAGCAGCTAAATAAAACAAATGATTCTTAATCCCAATTACCTGACATATTTTTCCAAGCTCCAAATATTCATGACTCGGAGATCGCCTTTTCTCAAAAATCATAGGCCTGACCATAGTGCCTTCACATAAAGTACGTGCATAAAGCTGGTTGTGTTGTCATCTTGTTATCTCCATACAAATCACCACAACAAATTTTTTTCTAAATTTGGGATTTCACCCAGTTTGCATTATCCGTAACTCCTTTATACTGGGTCAGAGGGGGGTCCTAATTTGCTATTATATTATAGCTTTTTGATACAATAAATCCATATTAAAGTTTCAGGTTCTTCTGAAATTCTGAGACAGGTCAGTTGTTTCCAAAATATATCCAATTTTTCTCTATGATTATTTTCAAAGTCACCTGGATCTAGGTGTTTTCCATACTCGTCCTTGCATTACTACTCGCCTCCTCTAACATGGAATTTCTCCTATTCTCATGACAGAACGTAAGGCCAATGGCTTCAAACCACCCTACCAAATACCGTCAAGATCTAGACAACAGAGCAGCGAAGTGCCCCATTTTTAATCAAGTATATATAGCCTTAGGTAATTTTGTATCTGTAGTCCAGGTTCAAAATCTACGGAGCATCTATCGACCCGAACGCACCAGATATGGATCAATTTTCAAGCCAACCGGAATCCCAACCATATACACTAGCAAGGATATTTCGTTAGATTACCATATCGCTTTTCAACATGATGTGCATGCAAGCCATATGCTGCAGCTGGTGCTTATACATGGCTAAAAATAGAACGATCACTCGGAACTACGTTGGGAGGTCGGGATACATCATACATGTTAGTACCACTGGCTAACGTGTTAAGCTTGCAGGTCACTTTTCTAGATCCCCTCCCCCCAGAGACAACTCCTTGCAATTGTGGACATGTCAGTGAATTCCCGAGAGTAAGCACTTACATACGGCAGACGATAGGATAAAGAATCCAAAACAGATTTACGGGTTTGGTAGACACACCTGATTTTCGCTTGCCCGGCGGATCTAAAGTAAGTACTTAAGTAAACTTAGGAACCTCGTGTCATTTCATCAGTTGCTGTGGGGACCAAGGTTGATCTAGTCTGATGTCGATGACTAGCATTGATGCTTTGACAGTACACTAGTTCTAGTGTTCTTGATACTGTATCCATTGTTGGGGATAGGTTGAAGCAGAACTGCTCCGAAGTATTAGAACTGACATGTATCAAACCCTTTGAGTTAGCTGAAGGTGGCAGATTAGGTATTGATATCGCCTCAAAATAGTACAGATATATATCAGCTCCAGGCTATTAAAATGACTGAGGTATCCCCCTCAGATATGCCACGGCTCGCTGTCGACTTTCTTCATCGGTTTTAATATGTATTTGGGCTGAAGCGTACATGAAATCAGACATTAGCAATACTGGGAGACCTTTGCTATCGTCAAACTTGAAACCGGGGAGGGGGAAGACAGCTACTTGAAATCACAACCGGGAGTCTTCAAATGCTCTTGCGTAGTAAAGTAACAGACGGTCCCTGTTACCCAGCTTTTCAAGCTTTCAACGTCAGCACTGGACTAGATATTTTTTGGAAATTGCAGCTATTCTCACAAGGTAAATTCGGTGGGCCCATGGGTCCGCTCAGGCCATTAATACATTGAATTTATCAACTTCCATAACCCCATGATCTACTACTAGTAGCCGGTAGTCTGTGCAGATTAAGCAGATTAGGTTGCTTGAATACAATATGGGAAATCTTTTGCAAAGAGACCATTTACCAGCTATGTAAGGCCAGCAGCCAATAAACATTTGCATGTCGAAAGCTTTGGCTTTCCTCTCTTCTGGGTCATGGGCATCCCACCAGACGAATCTGCTGATCTATTACGGTAATGACCACATGAGCATGAGGGCCGTCTATTTCAGTTTTAAGTTAAGTTGTTGCGGAATTTATACAGACCTCAAATCGGAAGAATGGAATGAGTTCAGCTCCCTGCCAGACAGACACCGGGGTATCAGTAGCCTCTGATGGTGTAACGTTAGGGCCTCCCATGGATGTATAAATCTCGTATTTGAGGTCGTGGTGTCAGAATACTAAGTCTTAGGATAACTGTAGTATGTAGAATCAAACTGCTTTGCACTTCAAACACCGTCTACGTTCATGAGTTTGGATTTTCAGCGCTGAAGTCGTTGTGCAACCAACCAGATTGCTAATTAATTACCCCAAAAAGGCACCGAATGACTCCGGGCAAGATGCAACGTTACGCAATTTTTAAAATTCTTGGGATGCTGACTCAAGATTTGTTTTTGCAGCATTATGTAAGGACTGTAATTCCACGAGTTTGCACATGCCCTGGAAGGGCATTGGGCAACCTGGATCTATATAGATAGGTGACCTCCGTCCTCCCACGCCTCCAAGCAAACAGGTAGGTTTGTTATGTAGTTACGTGTGCAACTTCCTACAGATAACGTTCTATCATGGTAAATGATTCAGTGGAATCCTATTCATGAATCAGTTGCAATAGTAACTATTATATACATACATTCATATCTATCTAATATATGTTTGATATGTTATGTTTTTATCAATATATTGTCCAGGTAAATTGGAATATCATGATGTCAAGCCGTTGGTCAGAAGTTCGTAAAAGAAATTAAACAATAACAACTCCAGATGCAAAAAGAAACAAGCCTATTAAAAGATTCCTCTCCTTAAATTTTAGATAGCAGCTCGTCTCGCTCCACAATTCGATTTCAAAGTTGAGAAGCACCTTACACTAAATCTCCAACCTACCAGAAATGAGAGAGTGTAATATCACTAATTCCTATTGTGCTCAATAGCTTGCCATCGCTGGCGTTCTGTCCGATAAATTGGGTTGAGCGTTTTCCCAATTCACCGCCGGCTGAAAGGTTTCACGACGCTGAGACCTATACCATAAGATCGATGACACTCCACCGATCAACTGCACAAAGGCTAGTGACACCAAAAGAGCTAATTGCCGTTTTAACTGTCAGCTTTCAAAATCCTCCTTCATCGAGTGCAGGAAATCGCAGAGTATCCGCAGGGAGGGTATTGAGCTACCTATGAGACGTTGCCACTTGACTGAGAGTTTCTCCCCAATCCACGGCTGCATTCCAGGGACGTTGACACGAGGATTCAGCTGATCCATTGCAGCAATCGTTCCAATACTGGCTCTTGAGATCATACTCGCTATCAGTATCTCATTTCCCCAAGCTCGACGTCCCCATTCAGCTCTGATTTGTGACGACACATTAGCAATTCGGAAACGAGATATCGTAAATACTTGTGCAACACTTCATAAGTCTACAGCTTGTGACTATCTCACCTTAAAGGGTACAATGAGTAAGCCAAACCCCTCGAATAATCTGACTCAATTGCCCACATTCCACTATACGCCAAGGAAGAGCCAACATAAAAGGCGATATCATCACCCAGCTCATGCTCTGGCTGTTGTGCATGCTTAACGTTGGAAACCATTGATTTACAAATATATATCATAGACTGGGTGAAATCCACCCCATTAGTTCTATTTGGCACTAGCTGGGCAACGTAAACATGAGCGCAGCGCGGAGTATCAATGTCACAACGTCGGAATTGCTCATTCTGAAAATCGGCATCCAGGGTATTCTGGTTGCCATCCGGGGTAAATTCCGTAAGATAATATGTGGAAGTGGCGTCCCAGATAGCCGGTCCAATATTTTGGGTCTGTCCGTTTGGTCCTTTATAGTAAAACCTTGTATCGTCCTCCTGTTCAGGGCGTGTAAGATGATAGCCCTCACATGTTGTATTGGCTTTGATCCAGCGTTTACTTCTAACAGTGATTCCTCCAGGGTGGTCCATTTCTCGGAACTTTGATCCAGAATCAGTTAAGTAGTCGTCGAAGGAGGTCAAGTTAATGAAGTAAAATTACATTATACCGCCATGCAGCAGGCCCAAGTTGCTCAACCTGAAACTCACTGTCTTCCCCAGGGTTCCCAGGGGTTGTGTCCGGATAAGATATGGAGATATCCGCGTATAGTTTCGCTGAAAACCGCTGTGCATCCTGGTCGGTGATTGTCTCACTCTTGTTGTATGAATAAAACCCGCTTAGATCGACAACGGAAACCTCCCCATATCTACGGAATACTCTTCCGGGTTCCAGACTATATATTGAAATATTTTAGTATTTCAACAGCTTTGCGGTCCTAAAAAAAGGACAATTCTAGCGAAACCGTAAAGATAATTATCCACATGCCTGTACGTGAGTCCTATTAACGAAATACCGACACCCATAGCCTGTTAGAATTGCATTAGCGGTACTCCATAGATACAACGTCATGACGGAATGTGGCTAATGAACGAGTGTGACGGCACTGACCAGATTGAAGAATAACCACATGGCAATAAACAAAAGTGATATCCAAGTCTTACTAGGCATAGATTGGCCACGAAGCAGAGATGCAATCGATGAGCGTAGCCCTGCAATTTTGGCGAAGCTTGCTTCCTGCATTCTCAAAGTGAGCAGGATGTCCACATTTGGTGGTCGTGCTAAACCACCACATACATATCTGAATGGCCAATAAGTCCTGTCCCCCGGGCGTCTACTCAAAATTCCAGCTTTAACTAGTATGACGAAATGTGAATACGCAATCTATCGAAGTAGAAAGGTTAGATTTTTTGAGCATTTAGTTTTGCCAAATAGATACTGAGTTTAGATATATATGCTTACAGTCATGTTAAGTCCAAGCATGAGAGTCAACATGATAACTTCTGAATTGAAAATGTATTTCTGGTTCCTAGTAAGTCCACCTTTGTTTTCGTTTACCAGTGCAAGGATAACAATTCCCGTGATTAACGCCACGCTAGTGAGATATCTCCAGAAAAACCAAGCATAAGGCGACTTGACTTCATCATTAGTGATAATCTCCTCTCTCAACATGTAATCTCGCAGAATGATTCCTTCATATATGGAAAGTAAGTATACTAGGTGGTAGCATTTGTTGGGCTACTTACATACCAGTGCCGGGCTCAATCCCGATATCGCCTAAGCCCTCAGGGTGTATACTGGTGTTTGCTCTGCAAAGGCCCCCACCTATGGGGAGGTCTGTATTCGAAGCCATGCTTGTGAGATGGGTGTTGTTGAGATTGAAACAAATTCAGCTCTGTACTATAAATATCTCGGTTTTATCACGTGAGATATGCGAAAAGCTCAAGCCTGTTGCATTCATAAAAACAGTCGTCTCCTAGCTGGTTGGCACAACACCCCCGCTAAAGTCGTCTCCAGTTTTATATTGCAGCTGAAGTAGTAGTGACTAACTTTCTCGGCATGCTCCATTCTACCTTCAAGTTGTATAGCAGAGCCTCACTCCCTTGTGCCAACCACTTACCAAGGAGGGTGTTGTGCGAACTAGACTACAGCTTACCCCGCAGGTCATACCTAAAAAAAAAAAAAAAAAAAAAAAAAAAAAACGCAGGCCAGCAGATTCTCATATCACCACGAAAGGCATCATGGTCCCATTTCTGGGATCGCATATGAGTAATGAGAATTTTTTTTTAAAAAAAAGAAAAGGGTGGGGCTACAGTACATATAAGTGAGCTCGCGTGTTTATGTGGTATGCTATACCATATGGCTGCATTTGTATTTGCTGAACATGCATAGGCTACACTGAAAGCAGCGTATCGAGTCTCGCCGCGTGCCCGCATCCATGGGCTCCAATGGCACTATCTAGGTATCGGTGTCAGGCAAACCTAGCGCCCAGTGATCACGTTTTGTCCTAGCGGTTACAGTCTCCGACTTCCAAGTCTCGTTCTTCAATTTCGTTTTCTAGAAGATATTTCCCTAGAACCATCGATGTCATTGTAGTTGACCCGTCTCTGTATTGCAGGGAAAAGACCACTTCGTACAGTAGTTGGCTGAAACGAAACATGTACTTTACAGTTGTCTTGCATTGCGCATGCTTGTTGACCAACCTATCAAGCCAATCTCTAGATTATCTTGTACTCCAGGAACAAGCAGTAGAAGTAGTATAAAGATTGTTAATATGATATATGTATACTATATCGAGGGAAGTCTATAGATATAATATTTCGGCAATGAATCTTTCTTTCCCTTGATAGCTGGTCGGATCTCGTCGCAGCATCTGAGGTCCTGGTTACTTTTCATTGGGGACGCAAGACACCACAATCTGTATGCACCAATTCTCATTATATTCTCATGTAGGAGGTCTGCCATACGAAACGCTTAACATAATAACCTCCACCATTGGTAATATCAGTATCTCAAGTGTCTATGTGATAGCCCCATCCATAACCTCGGTAGTAAAAATCTAAGAAACAAAAACGAGATAATAATGTTAATGTCAGAAAACAGATAGGAAAAGATCTATCATAGGACCAGTAAAACTCCCTTGCAAATCCCTCTCAATTCATCGCCTTTCTCATAAACTCCCCCAATCTAATCACAGCATGATCCTTCATCATCGTGAAATGGTTCGCCTCCTCCAAAGTATGTATCTCCAAATTAGGTAATCCTAATAAGAAGTCCCACCCATTCGGTCCAAAATCTGTTCTATTTTCCAATAACCAGTCTATCTCTGCTGGGTCCCCGGGAGTTCGGACTGGCCGCGCATCCCCCGGATACTTGCACACCCCATCCGTTGCCCAGATAATGAACGTTTTGGGCACTCTGTCAGCCGCGAAAGGAACGGCCTTGTATCCATCTAATGCGTCAATAAATGCTAGGAAGTGTGGAAGCAACCATTCCGGGGGATCTGAGGATCCAAATAACCCACACTTTTTGAAAAACTCAAAGATTCGTGGGGGTAGTTTCCCTATGCCGATAGGACAAGGAGAGTCTAAAAATATGAGGCGTTCGACTTTTGCCCCATTTGAGTTAAGGCATTGAGCGGCATCATATGCGGAAACCCCACCCGCAGACCAACCTCCAAGATTATAAGGTCCAGTTGGTTGACGACGGAAAATTTCCTCAAGGAATGGTCCTGTCAGCAAACTCAGGTTTTTGGGCATCTCCTGCGGAGTTTTCAACCATGGACAGTTAAGACCAAACACGGCAATATCATCTCCCAGCTTTGGAATCGAAGCATATGATGTCGAAGAACCGCTCCCATCTGGGAAAAGGAATAAGATCTTCTTTGCAGTGGCCGGGTTCCCTTGCAACAGAATCGACGTCGCTCTTGGGGCAGGCTTGACTTGGACGGGTTGTACTTGAGCGACTGGCTTTTTTAGAGACGGTGAAGGTATATTTGCATGGCTGGCTACGAGTTCATTTGTCAAACCGAGAGCTTGGGCGATTGAGTCCAGGGTTGCGTCGCCGAGGAGGATGTCAGATGGTAGCTCAATCGATAGCTCCTCTTGCAACCTCCCACGGACGGTTAGAGCTAAGAGTGAGTCCATTCCCAATTCCGCGAGCCTGATAGTCCCTTTAATTTCCTCCGCGGGGATCCCTATCTCTTCTGCAAGTGCTTGACGAACGTTACCTAGTACCCCTTGTTCGTCTTCTTCTTCAAACCCTGGGCCTGGGGTATATTGTGGTATGGAATTTGACTCCGATGAATCGCTCCATTGTGTGCTGTCTTGAGAGAAACAACGCATCAAGTCCGTCACTGTGGGGTTATCAAAAAAGAAGGAAGACTCAAAGTCCTTATTGAGCTCTTCACGAAATCTTCCCACAATTGTGAGAGACAGAAGTGAATCCACTCCAAAGTCCGCGAATTTGCTGTCTGGCGCCAGTTCATTCACATTCAGTCCAATCTCATCAGCAACGATGGCGAGAGCCTTGGAGACAATTCCGGTGTCATTTGGTTTGGGTTTGGTACCATCAACAACCGATCTGGTTTCTCGAATGGAAACTGCCTTCTGTATACCAACTCGGCAAGCTGCATTTGAAACCAAGTTACCCCCTGCCTTGCTTGACTTTGTGTTCTGTGTGCCTGACCCTGGAGGCAGCAAGGAATCTAGAACTTTTCGTGGAACTCCTTGAAACTACTGTATGTTAGTCCCTCTATCCCAGACTCAGATAGGATTTTGTGTCTTACCTTAATGCCGGAGAATACAGCAACAATAGTACCTTCCTCAAGAATGTAGACATCACCAGAGAACATCATCCCTCCAACATTTTGCATTTTAACGTATGTCCTATAAGTTTTATCTACTGAAAATCTTTTTGCACAGCGCATGGACTCCCATCCATGATTGACAAAAACTTGAGTTTTCGAATCCACGGCATCGTTGGCATTCATCGTGAAACCTGCCAAATGCCCGAGGCTATCAATCCAATATGGACTAAAGTAGTAATTGCCATCTTGTTCGCTTGCCTGAAATTTTACCCTGGCCGTAGCTTCATATGCAGCACTATCAAGAGTGACCTCCTCCATTCCTCGGTACTTCTGGTCATACTCAACCAAGGCACTGAACAATTTGTATGCCATACCGCGCTTAATCTTGTGGCTTTGACCGCCCTCAACCCCGCTATGCAACCTGTCAATTCGAGCTTGAATGAGGTACTCATTCCGCTTCCATTTTCCCAGCCAAGTATTATTTTGTACGAATTTGATGATACATTTGGCATGATCTGTTGACTTCTTGCGTTCATCCGTGACGCTATAGAATTGAACTTGTGCAGTTTGGGAGATCCAATCAGCATTTACTGAGACTCTGAAAAGCTGCCTGGAGGTAGGCTGGCTTCGAGCTATCAGAGGCTTATCAACAACCATTTTGCTGATATCCATAGCTGTTTTGTTGGTGTCACACCCGGATTGAACAAGTAAATAATCTCCTAGAGTGAGGGCAATATCGGCGTAAAGTGACTAAACAACGTTAGCTGTCAGCCACGTCTGTTGACAAATAATTGAAGAATGCAACTTACCGAAGGACAAAGCGCTGCTCCATTGACTTTATGACCTTGAATTGCAGCATTTAATGTGGGTTCAGAGAGGTCGGACTCAATCGTAATGGATGCTTTGTATGTGTCGATATGTTCTTCCACTATCCGTTGAACAGAGGGTGTACAGAGTTTAGACTTTACAGGCTCGAGGTCAACCGGAGGCGATGCTGCATCCCCCTTCGTGAGACACCAGTTATGAACATATTGAATCCAGTGGGTCTTGTAGTCCCAACGGTATGCTGGAAGCCTAATGACCTCGTGGCAGCCTGGAAAGTCCCTATGATACTCATCCCAATTGATGTCCAAACCTGCTAGGTGCAATGTAGATACGCTTCCAGCCAGAACTTTCCAAATATCTTCCTTTCGGCGGAGGGAAGGAACGATGGTCACATCTCCCAGTGTTGACCTAATCATTCCTGAGCAGATTGGATGTGGCCCGAGTTCTAGCCACAAGTCTCCGAAATTCTCTTCTTGTACTGCGTTGAGCCCTGCAACAAAGTTTACAGTGCCACGACAAGCCTGACTGAGGTACTTGGTGCCGAATGTAGTGGCATCAGTAATGACTTTGCCTAAGAGTGGTGAGATAACTGGAATCGAAGGTTTGTGGAAAGTGACGCCTGCAGCTGCCGTCTCAAAGGCTTCTAGAATGGGATCTACGTGAGCGGAATGGAAGGCAAATGGCAATCTGGGTTTGATGCATCTGAATCCCTGCCTTGACAGCTCCTTCTCAGCGGCGTCGATATCATGAATAGTTCCACTTAGTACAGTATCTTCTGGACCGTTGACGCAAGCAATTTCCAGGTGCTTTCCAAGAGATCGGGCCTGTATAGTGGCGACAGAGGCCTTCACAGCCAGCATTCCATGTGAGCCCATCGTACATCTCTCCTGAAGTAGCTGAGCCCTTTTACCGACGAGATAGATGGTATCACTGATGGAAAGAACACCCGCCGCGTTTAATGCTGCGTACTCTCCCAAGCTGTGGCCCACTACAACTGCCGGTTTTACACCCCACGACGCCCAAAGCCTTGCCAATGCCATCTGCATACACGCAGTGCCTAATTGGGCCACCAAGGGGCCGGTTTCATCGTCATCTGTCAGGCTCCCATCAAGAAGTGGTACAATGGATGGGAAACCAAGGCCCTGACCAATAGTGTCGAATTGTTGTATATCGGTTCGATACTGGGAGAAATTCCTGTATAGCTCTTTACCCATCCCCGCATAGAGTGCTCCTTGTGCTGTGAATACGAAGGACACGGATGGTGCTTTTGCTGGTACTGGTTTGATACTTGCTTGGGAAACAAATGTCTGCAGCTCCCCTACCATCTTCAGGAGGTTGGATCCAGTGACGAGAACACGGTGATTATGGTGCATGCGACGTGCAGTGGTTGTGTAAGACAGGGAAGCAAGTGGAGTATTCTGGTTTTGGTCAACGTAGTCCACAAGTGCTTGAATATTATTCTTGAGGGAGCTAATGGATTTTGCTGAGATGGCCAACATGTGTGTGGATCGCGAATCTTGGGTTTTGTTTGTGGGTTCAATTGGGGCGTCTTCGATGAGAATTGCTGTGTTACCACCAGCAGCTGAGAAATTGTTCAAGAAAACCCTACGATTTTCCCCACTAGGGCGCTGCCATGGCGTGGGCTTGATAGCAATGTGTATATTACGCTCTCTGAGGTCTGTGGGAAAGGTGTGGTTTATTTTTGTCTTGATGCCGGGGTGCGGAGGAATCTGATTCTTTTCCAACATCAAAAGCACCTTCACCATCGAAATGACTCCAGAAGCGGACTCAGCATGTCCCACGTTAGATTTTGCGGACCCAAGGTGTAAGGACTGTTCGGGACTGCGGTTGCGGCCTGCAGGAGAGAAGACTTCTAAAACTGATTTCATCTCGGTAGCGTCCCCAGCTTGTGTCCCAGTCCCATGCATCTCAATATAGCTTACGCTGAGTGGGTCGATGTTAGATTCATTCAGGAGTTTGCTGAAAATGTAGGCCTGGGCACCAGAATGTGGTCTGGTCATAGAGACAGCTTCAGCTGAGTGGTTGGTATATGCCCCAAGGATGACACCTTGAATCGGGTCGTTGTCCGCTATGGCGTCCTCTAAACGCTTAAGTATGATAGTCGCTACTCCATCTGCCCTACAATAACCGTCGGCTGCGTCGTCAAAGGTATTACAGTTTCCGGTTTTGGATAGGAAATGTCCACGATCAAGACCCGCAAAGTTGTCAGGATTTGTCATCACATTTGTACCACCAGCAAGTGCGGTGTCACAGTCCCCTCTCCAGAGGGCATTACATGCGGTATGAATAGCGGCAAAGCTTGATGAACAGGCCGAATCGATGCTTAAGCTTGGGCCGCTGAATTTGAAGTGATAGTTGATACGCCCAGGAGTGAACGCGCGATTACCACCGGGAATAAAATATGTGTCAATGTTCTGCGCGCTATTAACCTCTCTCCAGTCATCACTCGTCATACCATAGAACATGCCAACTCGATCACGCTGGGTGGAAGGTGTCCTATTCGGCACAAATCCAGCCATTTCCATGGCTTCGTAAGCTGTAATCAGTGCGAGTCTTTGACCGGGATCTGTGTTATCAGCTTCTCGTGGAGACATCTGAAAGAAACGTGCGTCAAAAAGTCCCGGGTTCTCAATCCAACAGCCGTGGCGTATTGTGCTGGTATTCTTTTTCTTTCCAGTGGGATCAAAATGCGTTTGCAAGTCGAAGCGATCAGGTGGGACATCCCTGTGCACATCAAGGCCCTTGTACAGCAGGTCCCAAAATTCCTCCGCGCTAGCGGCGTCTGGGAATCTTCCTGAATAACCAATTATTGCAATTTTAGATTGCTCGGGTCTACCAGGCGTCGGTAATGCGGGTGGTGTTTGTGTCACATTGGCTATCATGGGATTGAGTTTGATCTTGACCTTATCATGCTGGGACAGTGCTGACACCAGCCCGTATGCGTTTGTTGCAATAGGCAAGACAGTACACTCCAAGACTTCCGAAGTTCTCAAGACTGCAGCACACCCTCCCAATACCTTTGCCCATCGAATTGGTTCAATCAAGATCTCCCGCAGTACCTTCTGAAGAAGTGTGGCGTAATTTGAAGCGAGAATGGGTTGGCCAGTAATATTGGATAAGATTGGTATTCTGGGTATGTAAGATTCCAGGATTTGATTTGAGCAGTGAGAGAGGATATTGTCCACATCGGTCATCGTGTAAATATGGGAGGCATGATAAGGTGCATAGACCGATACCTTGATCGGTTTAAATTCCATAAATGAGCTTGAGCTGAGTAATTGATCCAAAATTCCTGGAGGCCCGCTGATAGTCACACTATTGGCGTTGATTACACTAATATACGGGCTGCTGCAGTCAGGAATATTCTGGAAGGCAAATGTTACTATTCAGGTCCTAAGGTTGGGGTTGCTTCTAAAAACTCACATTTACCTCACGGAATTGGGTCAGAGCAGCCAGTGCTTGCTTTTCTTGTATCCCAACTACTGCGGACCAGGGCCCATCAACTTCTGATCCCTGGCTGAGGAGGTTGCGGCTTTCAAAAGTTCGTAAGCCAATACGAAAAGCTATCACGACGGCTTCGACAGCAGCCGGTAGTAGTTCAACGACTGTCTGAGCAGTACTTATGGCAGCTGCTGGCAGGAGTCCTATGCACAGGCCCACAAGATTGCTTGTGCTGGGTGAAGGATATACATGAAGCCCCCCACCGAAACAGCTAGTTCATTATATTAGCAATTGTACGTATGATAAAGGATGTGTGACATAGGTAATACCTGATGAACAATGCCAGCTGGTGAAGGCAGGCAAACATGCTATCAAGGGCTGGATTTGTGTCTGATGTCTCTCGGTATCTAGCCAAAAGCTCGTGAAGGCTCGTAAAGCGAGGAAATAGCTCCTTCTGTATGCTTGGCAACTGCCCAATATGCAAGCGTAATGCATAGTTCACACGCTCGAACAGTGCAGAGAGGAGTGGATTATCTTTGATCTGAAGCAAGTGACATAGCCCTGCATCGTAGCTGTTGGTCTGATCTCCAAAGAGATAGATTTGTGTGGAGCCTTCCTCCATCTCAGTTTCCAATTTTAATGAGAACGGTCTCCAATATGGGACTCAATCAAAAGCAGGGTTTGAGGCCTAAGAGGATAAGCTCGAGGAAGCAAGTGGTTGGGGGTATTTCGAGTCAAGGAGCTTGGAGCTGAGGGAATGAACGTCGTTGGCAATCGAACCTTATATACAAAAATGGTGCAGGTATATGCTGAAGTGCAGGCACACTAGGACCCGGATGGAGGGTTCACGAACATCAGTATGAAGGCCTCCAAATTAACAGATTGTGCACCGCCCTTGATTCTTCTAAGCCTCTGCTTACACCGGATTAATACGCTCCAGTTGGTAGGTCGTTCCCTAAGTAGTCTGCAGCAGATTGTATAGCACCTCGGGAGGCCCAAACCTGTTAGATGTAGATTGCATGTAAGGACTGCAAACGCGGGCAATCTGACCTCAGTCATACTGTGCTGTAATTCCCGTAGGAGCTATTGTAGCCCGGGCGTAATAGCCAAAACTCGGCTGCATGTGATTACTCATGACGAGGCGAGCCAGCTCGAGCCCAAGGTTACACAGGCTCGAGCCTGGAAGTCATTGCAACTGTGGTATACCGAAGGTGCCCAGAATGTGGGGACTTCGCGATACGCTGCAGCCCTACCTTTACTTAGCTATGTTTTTTTTCCATGTCCTACTATATCTCCGCTTAAACTAACATGCCTACACAACCTCCGCCAGCATTCCAGGAGTTTACCCTTGCTGGCCGATATCAAGAATTACAAGACGGTTATACAGTATCTGGGCTTGGCTCTGGGACGAACCTACGCTTCTAAGTACCCACACCTGTCCTCTATGGCGGGCGACTTTCTAGCTATCCCGAACCAGCGTCCCATCTGAGTAGCGTTTTCCAGATGCTTACATACCTCCCAAGTTGCTAAATGGGGTATATCTAACTTCATACCTTTAGGTCAGATACTTTAACTTTGAGCGAAATATAATGAATGCAAGCATGTGCTGTAAATCATAGCTTGGAGTTCAGGAGTGTTAGTTACGCCAGAAAACCTCTTAGCAGAAAAACAGCTGCTTGCCCGTCTGAATAAAGTAGCTGCTGGACGGAGATTTGCCTGTAATGATTGTAAAGCATAGTGAGCCTACATGGGCAGGTGTCCCAGGCCCGAGAAAGTATCAGAGATTGTACAATAGGCCGGGCTTCGAGTTCATGCAAATTAAGGTAAGTATCTAGGGCTAGGGGTGGTACCGGCGTTGCTGAAAGCGGGCTACGCCTAGTCTACACCCTCCGCGCCAATAGTAGGGACTACATTCTTAATACGGGCCTGACTGAGACTCCAATTGTACATGTAAGTACACGACTAATCATACCCAGCTTCCAGATATCGGTCGTATACCTTATACTCATTATTGTAGAGCGCCTGACTTCAGTATTCGGACACTACCCGTTTTAAACAAAAGGCAGGGAATGCAGGGACATGGTATAACAACCTTAAAAATGACCACGTTAACCTGATTGGTCAAGTTAAAATCAATCGAAATCATAACCAGACTATCGAAATCATAGTCTGGTTGGCACTCGAAATCAAAATAAGATAAGCTACTAGTCTGGTTGGTACATAAGCTACATAATACTAAGATCTATTAATCTGTACAGCGATAAATCATTGTCGTGAATGCAGCTTGCAGACTAAATTGGCCTGGGCACGAGAACACTTGCAGACCAGAATCTTGCACTTTCCAATTATAAATTATCGCTGTGCCGAGTATGCATATGGGACCTAACGATATCCATTACCTTGGAATCAATAGGTTACCGTCAACTTATATCCTTAGGCGGACTCACTCGATGTAGACTATGCTCCTGTAGAAAGCAGGGCATACATCTTAGCGAAAATTTGGCAGATGATGCGAGCGAGCTGCAGTCATGATCTCACAAGGCGCTCGGTTGTGACAGATACTTATTCTTTGCTTTAGAAAACGTGAAGAATTACAAAGGACGCAAAGACAGCTGTAGGCTTTGCTTGCAGTTGACTAGTTAGGGATAGCTGGTGATGCTCGTTAGGATGTTCAGTTTGGAAATCACAAACCCCGTACTGTAATCATAAGTAGTCTACTCTGTATTTGAGATTTGAATTCTCTCTCCAACAGAGAAGCTTTGGTTCGTCTTGCACTCTGACTCCGCGCTCTGACTCCGCGCTTCCGGGAGGAATCGACTGGCTGCTTCCTTCATAGTACGCAGAGGCGACGATACAGCATCAGGGCCTACCGGTACATGTTCATGAACTTTCAAGTTCGAGCGAAATTATTTGACCCGACGTTTGATTCCTTTCTAATTTTTTAAGGGATAACTCATTGTATTCAACCAATCTACTCTAGTACTGGTAGCCTATGATAAGGCAGCGCATTCCATCATACTCCCCTTACTGGAATCGTATATGACTCCGGAGTATTTAGAAAAAAGGCAGCGCATTCCTCGGGGCCACCGATGAGTATACTATCTGAACGTGGAAATGGTAGCCTCGAAAAAGGACACATCCGTATATATCGTCAAAGTGTTTGAAATGGTGCGGGTTTTTTTTAAAATCGTTTTGTAGCCTATACTTCTGTACTCGCAGTCGACCTAGTCTGAAGATCGACCCTAGGTCATAAAGAGGCCTGATGGAACCTTCATTAGGAGCGATCTACCCCCCTATGACACCGGATCTGGGATATCGCCCAACTACGTACAAACTGTATAAGACCCAGATCTATCCGATAACCAAGAATTGACAAGCACAAGAGTGGTCATGGTATAGCTTCCATATTAATGTCGATGTTAACGGCTTGCTAGGATGGAAGAATTCAAAGGAGCAAATGTGAAAATTGATGGGTTTGCCTGAGAACCCCAGTTCAAAAATTCAAACAGTTGTAAATAGCTTTAAAATCTTTCTTGATATAAACATTACTGCATGTAGATACCTATGCTATGCTAGTGATTAGCGTGGTAGCAGGGGCTTATACCTGGGTCCTTTTTGAAATCTCGAAGTCCGAATTCTATATCTGGATCCATTGCCTTTGTCCAAACTCATGGTTCACCACTCTTCCTTAGTTCCTACCTAAGATCAGACAAACTTTCACAATTCATATTAGCTATCTTAGTCCTTTGTAATTAGTGTGGCTCCGGCCTTGAGTTAGGTATTTGCAGTAGGTAAGCAGTTATAATTCCAGTTCTACTAGATCACCTCGCTATTCCTGAATCGACTACTCACTCCCTCCATGACTTCATTAAGCCAAATGGCTCATATTCGAAACGACGCACACTAGTTAGCCCTTAATTGACGTGAATGTGCAAGCAAACCGGCAAGTTTGCTTCCGGACAAAAATACCTAATACGGTGACATTGGTGCCTGGTGTTATCGATATAGCACGTGTTATGAGCTGGTTAATAATCGAATGGCGCTCGCTCATGCCAAGCGAAACATAGGCCAAACCAAACAAGGATACAAAGGGACCAGTTACGGTTGGTTACTTTCTCCAGATTGAGCGGCACTTGCATGAACTTTAAATTGACCACCGAGAACAAGACATCCAGGTCTATCTAATACATGAGCCCGCCCCAGGTCGTCATGGACCTGTCTTATCCTTGTAGCATGCAACCATACTAAATTCTCGCGATGGGATTTTGCGATATGGAGTTTATTTAGACTCATACTATATAGTCTAGTTGGCACAACACCCTCCAATATAGTACTTCGGGAGTACGGCGATGATCAATCATAGATGCATTCCACTGTATATGAACTCCTCCTAAGTTGAACTTCCTAGACAAAATTGGATGACAGGAGAGACTTCTCGAGTACCGGTAGTCTGGTTGGCACTTCTCGAGCTCCATAGAATGTACTTAATGTCTGATGATTACATCACTCTTCTCTTATCCGAGAACCCAGGTGGCTCTGAGACATGCATATACATATTATGCTTTTTACTTAGTCTGGTTGGCACAACAGCCCGTTTCGTACTCAAGATCTAGGTAAAGATCTTGCAAGGCCCAATCTAGCTTGAGCTCGCGGACATCCTCAGAGCAGCCCCAACTGCTTACCTCCATTGTCTTTCCCCATTTTTCGTACTACTTAGACCTATAATTTTTGTTGGACTTAAGTTAGCAGCCCGATAGACTATATTCTTATTTGAACGAATTAAGCATCCCCTAGATCGATCGGCGATTCCATATCGAGATCGATCCCGTAAATTGATTTGAAGCATATCGTACCCGGGTCCAAAGTCCTAGGTAGTACATTACGCAGAGGCGGTCCTTAGGCCCTCAACCTAGGATTCCCTCGTATGGTACTGAAGTGAGCTAATACATGCGCAATTGAGTCACCAAAAGCGCATGGCAAATTTTCCCTTTTTCATACACGTTTCCAGTCTCGGCTGGACCGATGTGTTGACTACTATGATCCATCTAACGAAACAGTGA
Organism: Terfezia claveryi; assembly: GCA_015179025.1. Lineage (NCBI taxonomy): Eukaryota > Fungi > Ascomycota > Pezizomycetes > Pezizales > Pezizaceae > Terfezia > Terfezia claveryi. The sequence continues at coordinate 124,483 of WHUX01000104.1, read as the reverse complement.
AACATCTGATCGTCGGATATCTCGCAGGGTTTGTCTTACTCTAGCCAGCGTTTCCATCTGAGGTTAGAGACGCAAGGCCTAATTAATGTTTCAGCTGTGTTCCCAGAGTAAACGTTAAACCTGCATTGAATTAATACAATCGGCACCTGTACATATATTGATGTAAATAAGCTCGCATTATCTGTGCGAAGCTGTGCCTAGTCCTTCATGCAGTGAGACATGTACAACATATAAACATAGTGCAGATAAACACTGCATTGAGGCCACTAAACTCGAGAAAGAAATCTAGAATTAGTCTAATCTAGAATATTAACGAAACTTGGCTGGGGCTCTTCTACAATAGCTACTGGCCTCGGCACCATTGATATGGTTAAAGATCGTATCTAATAACGTGGTCACAGGTATACACCAGATCATGGAATTGACAAACACGTGATATCTATGCAAACTGGCTGGTAAACCCTGATGTTTGCAATTGTTCCCTACATATTGATATCCAAGTCGGCTCCAAGAAATCCTTGCACAAGAGAATTTTATATAAAGAGCAGTTACTTATGCAAATGCGATATATGGGGTCCTTGATAAATATAGCTCAAATAATAGAGTAGCAGTCTAGCATCATCTGGAAAATCCTAAGTGCAGGAAACTATCCAAAAGGCAATCGTAATCTGATGAACCATTCATTCTTAGTCAAGTTTGCATTGCCAGATGCATGGCCAGGGTCATCTCTTGAATCATTATCTGTGGCTATCTTCATTCCTATCTTACAGTAGTCTTAATTCCTGTGCGCGTGAGGCCTCCCTTGAACTCCCGATGCTGATCTTCAGATGAGACTCGATTTCATTCTGTGCACAGCCGCTAATGGAAAACGTATACGGATAACAATTGCACAATCAGTAAAGTATAGGTACGCTATGTACCTGCGCGGTACGCATGCTAAGCGATGCGGCAAAGAGCCGGTGAATGGACGGAATCAACAACTTTTTGACAAGGGGTGGGGGGGACACAGTCATAATAAGGATATCGGCATAGGCCTACTAGTAAGTATAGGCGTTGTTATGTATACTCTTATCACCATCTAAAAATGTAACTTGCTTGTATGTTGGACAGAATTGCAGAAGTCAGTCTGGATACAAACCCTATCTGACTTGCATGCCTCATGCCTGGCTAGGATCCGCATCTTGAAAGGATTTGGGATTTGGGGTTTGAAACTATTTTCATATTATCAAAATCACTACAGATTCCCAATTCTAGATCCCCATGTGCAATAATCAAAGTTTGCCAGACAAGGCTTAAATTGCATCCTGTGGGCTAACGTCTGACTTGCAACCATGCTAGAATTTGCCTATTTGCAACTTTTTACCTCGCAAACGACGTCATAGATTACAAGGCAGTGCAAGGCGGACCAGACCTGATCTGAAAATCTCACCTGATAGTGAGGCATGCTGGGTGGGATGCTGGGTGGGATGCTGCTTGAGCATTAGTACTGCAATTGTCAACAAGTCTGTTACTAACTCCTTATTTTGAAAAAACTGAAATTGGTTTTCATTTCAAAATGCTTTATCTTCCGGTACATATATACTAAATACTTACCTACTACAACATCTCTAGCTCGAAGTTCTACGACATTTTATAGCTCCACACCCAACAATTATACCCTAGACTACGGAGGGATACATTCGTTTTAATGAAGGTATGTGTCTGGAGGTTATATTGATCTGAAGAGGTGTACCTTAACAGAATATAAGGAAGAAAATTAAATATCGAGAACACGCATGGAAAAGCACTCAAAAAATTGTCCCCATTACCATTGGTGTAGCTGTAGTTAGTAGTTTCTAAGCTACTCTAACATCAATATAACAATAAGCCGCTTCACATGTAGCACGCCACCATGTGGTATGCTACCACAAGTAGCATATTGGCCAATAATTAAGGTTTACTTCAACGGAGGTACCTCTTTATAGAGGAATGTAACAGGTAGATGTTATGATCTCTCATGAAATGATATCAGATGTCTTGTTAGAACTTGGATGGGGAGCACAATTCGATAATCTACCTGCGTACTACATACCTTACAGATTTCAGATCTCGGGCACGGGGATGGAGAGCTTCTAAAGATTAATCTTGTGGGTGAAAAGAAGCCTATATTATTACACAAGCAGTATTCCACGCTTTGTAGGTATTCAGGCTAGAGTCACCATATACGTGCTAGAGTCCGAGCTCGGGCCCCTAGTAGGGTAAGATAGCGCCAGTTGTAATACTAGGTAAATCATATAAACAATTATGAAAATCACCATCACATTATATTCAATCCATGTTCTCAATATATATTAGTATCAAGATTGCTACAGGAAATCAAGCTACATATTTATCTATAGATCTACAAAGATATACCTTTTTTTTTTTTTTTTTTTTTAATTACACAAAGATATACCTGGTCTTGGGGCTTGGAGTATTGACAAAAATAGTGGTGGATTGGTGTGATAATGACCTTTAGATCAGCCACTCAGTACCATATAATGGGTAATATAGGTCTATAAAATTCTATAACGGTGAATTCTAGTGCTCCAGGATATTATGCTTTTATCAACTCTATCATAGCCTCAGTCGGCTGCTTTGAGAAGCTCCCACCAAGCCAATATCCGGCCTTGCTCTTTGGACCTTCCCAGACCAACATAGGATAATAGTTTAAGATTGAATAATCTACAAAGCTTGTGTGCCCCCCTGCTTTTCAAGCCTGATCATTCCTTATTAGTCGTCCGAAATCAGCCTCGAAATTAAGGAAACCTTAAGAAAGCTTAATCCCCTAATGTATGCTTAGCATAGATCTTCATTTATCAAAGGATTCAAAAAGCAGCTGAAAACACTGTCTTCGAGGGCGCCAGCCAGCCTGGTACCAGTTCAAGGCTTCAGTGAGTCTTGTTGGGGTGCGATGCACAGCGGTATCCCACTACCGGTAGTACTGTATAAGCTCCCCGACTTTGCATGTAAGCATGGTGGTCTTCAAAGCTTGTCAATCCTTGTATTTTCCCAAGCAAAACATCGTTCTTCTTTTCCATTAACAGAATTGAGTTCAACGTCAAAACTTGTTGCTTGAGTGCAAATAGGGCGGACAAGGCATAAGTAGTATAGAGCATCTAGTGCACATCGAAGTCAGGTGGTCAAGCGCATCTAGTGCACATTAGAGTCGCGCCGCGCGGGATGGGTAGCATGAGTACGAAGTAGGTGCCAACCAGACTAACTAAGCAGTTACTCTAGAGTCCCGACTTGGGCTTTTGCCAAAAGCCGATGGGGCGTGTAGTGAGTCACTACAGACGCTAAGCTCTGACACCATTTACTATTTTGCCCATATATCAACATAGTCTGGTTGCATTACTCCTCGTAGGCCATGCTTATCTGTGGCCCAAAGGAGGATATATAACCTAGTATCAACGCCTCCAAGTTTTAAGTAGAGCCAGGGCTAATCTCCAGTCTTGAGTCCCACTGGCCTTATGTCCATGCTATGTCCATGCACTGATAACCAAACCCTTTGCCTGTCAATAAAATCCAATCCCCCGGTTCTGAAGCTGTCTGCTGACAGCTTAAAGTTTGTGCAACCTAATGCGTGAAGGCTTAGTAGGTTAATGTCTCTCATCATCACAGATGGTTATGGTGGAATTGGGTGCGGAAGTTTCTCTGTCTTATCACCTAATATACTCATGAGTCATTTTTTCAGCCCCGGCCAGAGCTTTTGGGACTTGACTCCCTGGACTCGGCGTGCATTATGGGAATATGTGCTATGAGGTGCACAGAGGTTATGTAGTCTCGATCAGACCCTCGTAGAGGAGGTTATGAGGTGTAACACAGAGAGGCATGCAGCGTATGATAAGATCACGTGGTTACCAAATCTAGATTACTTATTTAAGTAAATGTTGACGGGACTGCTAGTCTATTTACAGTATAGGAATTTGGATGAGTTCTATGCAGATCGCCATATGTAGTATTCCTTACCCAGCAGCAGCATCCTAAAAACACTTAGAATAAATATATCTACGTATATACCCTCGTACTACTGTACCACTAAGCAAACAGTATCAAAACTCAATGTATATATATACATCCACAGGCGACCTGCATATATACACCCACAGTATCGGCTGAAGATAGATTCCCATGGGTTGGTAACAAATTATGAGTTTTATAGTTAAAGAAGCTTAGTCTAGATAAGCATCCACTTGTTTCAGATATATACTGTACATCGTAGGTGGTGGGACTACCATACTCTTGGTAACCTTACAATCGGTAACATGCATAATAGCAACCAGAACTTATTGTGTATAATATTGATACTTGGGTTTTGACTCTAGCCGAATATAGATATCATTGCGGCTGAGGTAAGTACCTTTCTAGCCGGACCCTATGCCTTACAGTTTACTTGTATAAGCCTTCACTATTATCCATAGTCGCTAAATACCAAATAGACTCGATCTTAATTCAGCGCTCTTGGCAAGCCAACCAAGATAGGCAGTACCTTCTCGAAACGGCAGTAGGTTGTCCGAAAACAATAATTTTCTGTGATGTAGCACAGGTCTTACCCCTCGCCCAATTATGCACAATACGAGCGAGAAAACGTATCAGACTACAGCAGTGAGAAACTATGCAGCGGCCAGCCAGGGAATGCAGGTCAGACTAGAATATAGCAAAGTAGAATGTTACCCGGAGGGTCTGGCTGTACCCAATTGTGAATTGTTCCGAAAGCATCCGGTTGTAGCCTGGTACTAAGTACGTAACAACGTTAAGTACTGTATGTAATCTGTTGCACGGCATATGAGCCCCAATCCATCGCTGAAATCTTGTGCTGGAGAAAGGCGTGAGGAAACCCGGTGAATCGCTGATCTCAGAGAAGGGCCAATCTTACTCTCCGATCTGGCTCTGATGCAACCAGAAATTCAATCGCAACTTGGAACCCCAAACTTGTAAGACTACGGTTCAGAACACGTGTACTTGAACCCCTCTCCTGAAAACGTGCAGCATATTTGCTACTTCCCATATCTTTCTCATACGTAAAGGTGCAATATGCCTCTTACTAATTCGAATATTCCTTGTATCAAGTGCCAACATCACCAAACAACCATTATGAGCATGCAACCCACCCTCACCGGCATTACCTCCAATATTGCCTCCAGCACCCACCGAAACATAGTCATCATTGGAGCTGGGCCGGGAGGACTTACTCTAGCCAGGCTGCTTCACCTCGAAGATGCCCCATTCACACCGTTCGACCGTGAAGGAGGACTAGCTGAAAGAAGTCAAAGCGGAACTCTGGGTCTCCATCCTGGATCAGGACAACTCGCGCTTACGGTTGCCGGTTTATATGAGGAATTCACCAGGCAAGCGAGGTTTGAAGGCGATTGTATGAAGTTGGTTGCAGCCATTGGGGCCGTGTTACTAGACGAGGGAAATAAACAGCAGGGTGGTCAGGCGCACTCCGAAGACCCTTGAGGCCCACCGGGAGAGAGCTGAGATTGACAGGTCTCAACTAAGAGAAATTCTTCTCAACTCGTTGAAGGAGGGCTCCGTATATTTAGGGCGCAAGCTTTGCAAGGTGGAGGCGCACGCTCCAGTGACTGAGGATGGGAATGAAACTTTCACACTTTATTTTACCCTATTCTGGGGAGGATATCATTCAGGGCCCTTTTTATATCGTCATCGGTGCAGATAGTGCACGCAGCAATGTTATTCAGAACCGAAAAACCATTCCACTCTGGAATTTCTGTGGTTGAGCTCTGGTTCTTGACATTGACAACCGGAATCCATGGCTCTCGAAGTACGTCGGTTCCGGAAGCGTTTTTATGTACAGTCAAGGCCGTGCTATCTTTGCTCAGCGTAACGGCAATGGAAGTATTCGAGTTTATGCATGTGTGCAACAACAAGAGTCTTGTTTGACAATTGTGGCATTGACTGGAATTCTACATCTAAGGCACGGGAGCAGCTCGTGGATGGGTATTTCTCCGATTGTGCAGATGACATCAAACGTCTAATACTTGATTCTTGTGACTAGGTCGTGCTCCGGAGGCTGGACAATCTTCCTATTGGGATAACCTGGGAGCATCGAGGAGGATTGACATTACTTGGCGACGCTGCCCACCTCATGGCCCCATTTGGTGGCTTCGAAGGAGTTAATTCTGCAATTCAGGATGCTTTGGAATTGGCGGATGCTATCATTCATGCGCTGAAGCTTGGAAAGGGGCTGGACGGAATTTTGGGGGAAATTGCACTGTATGAGGAAGTCATGTTTGCGAGGTCACATGAGAAGCTCAGGAAACGTGGGATTCATTAAGCGGGGCTTGTTTCGTGAAGGATGGAGCAGAAGCATTTTTGAAGATGCTAGCGTCGAAGGGGCCATCTCCTGAAGAGGAGGAACGTTGAAAGATTGTTTCATAGCAACTTAATTAAAGACTAGTTATTAATAAATTTTATTAATTAAGTCCTCTAATAACTAGCCGGAGAAGCAAACGAAGTAATAGTCATAAAGAGGGGGAAATTGACAGGATGGTGAAAGCCAGCGGTGGGCGGGAGTGGAGTGTAGGAGAAAGAACAGTTTAAATGAAAATTAACAGGCAATTGGAATTTGCCCTTTCAATTAAGGGGAATATGAAACAGTAAAATGAAGGAGTCTTGCAACTAGCATCTACAATAAATCATATATTTGGGTCTTATTTAGAAATATTTGAAACGATTTTCACGAACAAACTAGTGAGAGAGTGCGTGGTGAAGTTTTTTATAGATTTATACAACATGATTTAGATAGCAATGATACGCACTCGAGTATGCCTCATCAGTTTCATGATGGCATAACTTATGATAATATAGTTTCCCTACAGTTCCAATCCCCGCAAATAGACTTAGATTTTTTAGGTGCACAAACTTCCCACAAAAGTAGCACTGATATCTACCTGATTTAAAACTTAACTCTAGCCATATATATTCCCAATCTTCGAAATACATATGTTTACTGTTTTACTTCGAGTACTCCCAGCTACAGTCCATATATACTTCTTCAAAAATACCAATACCAGTTCAAAAAAGAGTAAAACTGGCTAGAGAATTCAGGCTAAAGATTTATCTAGAGTATATCATCGGGAGATTGGTAACCACTCAAATAGCTTTCTGGGCATATCTAAGAGCTAAATAGGCTCCAGTTTTAAGGGTATAAAATACATATATGGTCTTTCCGGATATGAAGTAAGAATGGAAGCTTGTAAGCTGCTACTGAAGCTATGTTAGGAAATATTCAGAGAACAGTTTTTAGAGGACTGCGAGTGGCTCGGAGTTTTGCCTTCAGTTGGTATTGTAAGCATAGGTAGACAAGATCTTGCATATCTGAGGATATATGAGATCAACCGAAGCATTCCAATATATTGCTTACCCCTGTACGGAGTATACGAACATTTACGCTGCTCGTTAAAGGCGTGTTTATTTGCTCAATAACATACATACCAGCGAATGCCTAGGTATATATGTAGCATTATGGTCGGTAATCTTGTTTTCTGCCAATTTAGAATTATAAAGACTCATTCGACAAGAGCAACAAATAAATTTGGAGCTTCAACAAATTATAACATGTAGCGAGCACCAGTTCGGTAATCCAAGAGCACTTATATGTATTCATAGTTTTCAGATTGTATGGTTGAACACTCATAGGTGTCGAGTTCCATTATTCGAGACTAGGTAATGTCATTAATACCGTTTCAGAGATTCCGACCCAAATACCGGATACTAATAGACTCGTCCCAGATCTGGCAAACCTATGCTACGCCCAACCAGACTATGCTACGCCGAGGTATGAGGATCCCCCTGGTCCTCAAGACTTAGTGGTAGAGGTAGGGAAGCAGGGTTGAAAAGAGAGGGCAAGCTCCTCCAAATGGTAAAAAGAAGACATCGAAGTATTCGAGGAAATAAAAGTAATGGTCACGGTGAGACTCGAACTCACAACCCTCGCGTTATTAGCACGATGCTCTGCCGATTGAGCCACGCGACCTGTCTTACAAGTATCGTTGTGCTAGTTTTAATCTTCAACTGGTCTGGCTGACATAGGACACATATTAAAGTGCAGCAAGTTTGGGCTCGGTTCTCAATAATCAACCGTTGGCAACAAGTCCCTAGGTTGACTTTTGGGTGGCCACTTGGCTCTTTTCTATGAAAAATACGCCAGTATTTGAGTGCAACTACTTGTAAGCCTGATCGCTACCTACTCTGACTACGGAAGTACTTATTCTGGTTGGCACGAATGACTGGAGTCAGATTGGCGGAAATTGGCTGGGGATACCTAAGTGCTAGTCTGGCTACCTAAGTGTAGTCTGGTTGTATCTCATCAAACCAGACTGATCTTCCCCCTCTCACCGCCAAGGACAGGCTTAACCTGACACAAGACAATCACACCGGGCATAAGAGAACCAGACTACATAAGAGACAGCTCTCTCGTTGCTCTTCTCTTTCCTCTCTCCACCATCTATCTGCTTTCTCTAGCGTTACGACTCATTACCATTCCTTACGATTGAGGAATCATGGGTGACCGCTTGGATACGAGCTCAAAGTCAATCGACCGAGGGACAAAGGGGGCTTCAAACAGCCCCCGGAATCCCTCGAGGACTCTTGCTTTCGATAACTTGCCCTATCCTACTAATGCCAGGCCAGAGTCATCAACTCAACGCCCGCCGTACTCAAGTACGTTCAAGCAGCCTGTGCAAGTAGGGTACAGCCCACAGCCTGTGGGCTTTGAAGGCCAAGCTACGAGACCTGGTAACACCAGGATGTCACCAGCCGATCGGACCCTGCGTGCCCCACCACCTCCACAGACATTACTTGCCTTCCGTGAAAGTTCAACACCGAGCAATGTTAACCAGCAACCAGAGAAAGGTAAAGGGCGTAGAAATGAAAGTCCCACCACCTTTCTTTCGAGAATTCTTTCTGAACCAAGGCCGGTTTCCTTTGAAAAGCGACAAACGTCAAGGAAGGAAAAGCATAGCGGTCGTGGGATTGAACGTGCTGACATGAACGGTATGAACAATCTCCGTGGAGAAATAATTCCTCTATCCTTTACAAAGTGGGTTGCTGACAGGTTCACATTCAGCAAGGCTCGCATCTTCCCGTTGGGAACGTGACGGGGGCTTTACATCCCAGCCGGACAGGGTGTCAAAATCTGCGTTGGCAAATGTGCCAGCTGGAACTTCAACGCAGTATCACAGCCCAGCGCACGTGCCTAGCACAGGTGCGCAGATGAGTGGCAGCCCTCGCCAAGACCACTTGTCAAACGAATATATCCACCCAGCTCGAAGGGTGATCATGGCATCAGCCGCTCAGGGGAACGGCTATTCGGCTGATGACCCGGTAAGCGAGTCAGAGGATATTGGAATCCCCCCAGGGCCCAAGTCGACAACCAGTACGAACATGTTACCTGCTCAGGCCCGTAAGATCCTCCCAGTGTCTCGTCCTCGCCCTCAGCCCACTACCTATCCCATTCTTACCTATCCCAAACCAGCCCCGGCTCCGGGTGCTAAGCCCCTTCACAGCTCAAGCAACCCCATTCCCATTGGGCCATCTGGTATTAAGCGAACCCAAGGGCACCAAGAGCCTCTTCCCTCGAAACGCAGTAAGACAGTGGAAGACATCAGAAGGGTGGAGGCAGATAATAAGAGGCTCTTGTTAGAGAATAAGTCCATCCAAGCCAAAATTCAAATGGCCAGAGACGAAAGACTTAGACAAGAGGCACTCAAGCAGGCTGCCCAAAAGCTACAGCTCAGGGCACTCGAACTTAAAAATGCAAAGCTTAAGCAAGATAACATAGAGCTGAAGTTGCAGCTTGAACGGAATACACAAAACAGTGATGTGAGAGAAGGCAGCGCGGGAAGGAGTGTGGTAGCAGTAGGTCCCACGGCAGCCAGACTCGTCCCTAACATCACAAAATTAGAAAGACAAATGAAGCTGCATCCAGGTATCAGAGCAGCCAGTGAGTCTCCAAGGCCCGTGCAGTCCTTGAGGGGTGCGAGGCTGGCCTTGGACAAGATGGAGGTGGAAATTCAGAGCGGTGAGAAAAACAACACCGCTATGGTAAAGGCGAGGAATTCCACCAGGCCAGAAGGGGAGGAGGGTGAAGATATGGGGCCTGAGAGGCTGGTGAAGGTAGAGGCTGATGAGATGACTGAAGCTCCATTCTGTCTCGATTTTAAGGGTACAGGGGAAGTGGATATCAAGATGGAGGACTTTTAGAGAGCAAACGGAGCTTGGTTGTTTCTCAAGATCAGGGCCTCTGCTGGGTGCCTGATTTTCAAGGCTAGAATATAAGAAAGTTGCAGTGGAGGATAATTCAGGGAGTCGATGAGATGGGCATGTTTGATTCACCGGAATTCTACATGTCATGGAATAGCTTAGTGTCCTGGTATAGCCGGGAAAATTCTGCAGTTTCTCCATAAATGTGTATTTTGACTGGCTGTTACTGATATTTCGCTTTCAAGAAGTATCTACTCGTATATATCGCTAATGGGCTCTAGGTCTCAGTACAAGAACAGTTTGAGCCTTGCGCGTATACATATCAATGTGAGTTTGGGAGGCTCCTAAGTACTTATTCAACGTCAACAAGCGCCCATACCCAGTCTCAGGGAATACTACATACCTAGATAATTGCGTGCCCAGGTTGTCACTGGCAGGATTTTCGGTTTAAGTTTGTGCAGTTTTATGGCAAAATCCACAGTATTGGAGATATGTTCCCGTATATACGCCCCCGTCTAAGGATTTGAGTTCATATGTACAGTATATGCCGATCTGCAACCTTAACTAGTAAATTTATATCACCTCTTAATTAACTCCTTCCGGCAATGAGCTGTACCTTATTCACCCACCTAAACGACCAATACCGAAAATACCAAAACCACCATCTCAAGCCATGTTACAAACAATAGAGCCAGCTCCTGAACACCACCTTGAATGGCCTTCCATGAGTTCTATTCTGAAATCAAATTAGCAACTGCGTCAACAACCTTATATCTCACGAAAATTATATATGGAGGGACTGAGAGAAAAGAGAGGTGGGAATGGGAATGGGAATGGGAATGGGAATAAAGTGACTTGGGTTCCGTTACTTGCAGAGCAATGCTCTCGGGGAAGAGCATACTTTGCCCGATTGATTGAGAATAGCCCTGCTGATTATTTTTAATCATGAACAGAACGAAATTAAGTATTTTGGCATAAGTGAGAGAAAATGAAAGTTGATTGGAGAATTTTGTAGATATTTTACATACAGTCGCCACCCGCCCAACCCTTCTTCCCCGCAACCTCGATACGTTTCATTATTAAGGAGTTTGAATCCTGAAGGTTCCCCAGAATTGGAGTATTTTTTTTTTTTTTTTTGGTAATTATGAATATGTATGTAAAGTATGTATGTATTCATTCCATACTTATCACCAGAAAACCAAAGATAATATAAATTACTATAAAGTTTAATTAGTGGCCAGAAAAAGAAATAAAATAAAATAATAAATCAATTTGTGGCCGGTCCGCATTTATTGCTCATTCTCGCCCCCTCCCCCAAGTTGACAAATATGTACCTGTCCACACAAAAGATTCCAGTACCTCCAGCATCGGTGATCGGCTGGGGGGGGGTGCCATGTGTTCTGGCGTAATACATACTTGCTAGGAATTACTGCCACACGATCTACGGCTGAAGGGGAATTTATATGAAAACCCCCGAGGCCTCTTCTCTCAGCCCTTGACTTTTTGTGGAATTCTTGCGTCGTCTAGAGCTTATTATTGTTCAGGCATGGTAATCATTTTAAATTTTTTGGCTTTCCCAGATCCTGCATCACTCCCTTCTTATTGTATATATTGGCACCGAAAATCCGACAGACGGCGCCTCTCGGAAGAGAGTAAATATTTTTCCTCTTTTCTGTTTGGGCTTGGGATTTTGGTTGCGGGGCGGTCGCACCTTTTCACGTCCAGTCCGCTTCGAGAATTAAGTCCAGTCCGTAGGTAGTCCTACATACTTCTTACACCCACCACAAATAATCCTTCACGGGAAGATTAATTAATAATTAGGACAGTATCGATGAATTTTGTGCAACCACCCACTTCCCCTTCTAAAGCTATCTGAAAAGCTACCTAAATCCTTTATTCTGTTGCCAATGACCCTCTTCTAAGGGTAACACCCCTTTATGGGAGTGGGTGAGGATTTGGTTTAATAACAAAGGCAAGTATGCAGATATTTGTAGAGGCCTGCAAAGCTGAATGCGTTATACAGTAGCACCTAATCCATGCATACCTTCCCTTACTCCATGAGGTTACCTTAAAATACATTAGTAACCAACAAGATATGGAGATAAAAAAACATATATTATTGTACCTGGGTACGTCCCGCCGCATAAGTTCGTGCAAAGAGAAAACAGTTGTATTCCAGACACCTTACTCACTGTACATGTAGGGTAACTCGGTGTTTACTATTTGGATGCATGCGGTAACGTTTAACGAAGTCCAAACAAATCATGCGAACCGGAGTGACTGAAAATATCAAAATGCAAAAAGATTGTCAGGCTGTAGTAGTAATAAGCCACTTTACGACTAAGTACAAAATAGACAGATCTCACTGGCACAAAAGCATATATCGATTCCGATATTCCTATTATTATTATAGGGAGCTCTCTATAATCGACATGCCCCCACCCCTAAAAAAAAACCTCCACCTAATACAGCATTCAATAAGTATAAAAAGAGGCTAATAACAAATGCAAAGAAAATTATCACAAGATTCGCTTATGACTCGTAGTATACATGAAAATACGCTAAAGTGACAAAGAAAGAAATGATGGCACACAAACACAATTAAACCCTGCCAATTTTCCATACACAATCAACCGAGAAATAACCTTAATACACGGAGACATAGCCACCATTGATTTTGACGCGGTCAAGACCAAGGGCCTTGGGCTGGCAATGGCACGCAAGCTTCTGGAACAAGACCTCGATGTTAATACCTCCCAACTTCGCGAGAAGGACCTCAACAGTGACATTGAGCTTGGACAATGTGATAACAACGGTGGCCTTCAACGAGACCAAAATGTCTCCGAGGATGTTAAGTTCGATCACTGCAAGGAGATCGTCGACAGTCTTGATGTTGAGATGGGAAAGGAAAGCATCAATGGTGGTGATCTTGAGGTCCACGAGGATCTTGACGACTGGGATCTTGAGCTCCTTGGAGAGGCCACCGAGGGTAAGCTTCAAGTGGAAAAGGAGTGTCCCCAAGTTGATCTTCAACAAGACAAGGAGGTCAGCGAGATTGAGCTTGAGTTCAACCAAGAGGACCGACAAAGAGATCTTGAGCTGTACAAGGAGAACTGCAATATCAATGTCGAGTTGGACAAGGAGGGCAGCCAAATCAATCTTGAGCACGACCAAGAGAGCGTGTAGATCAATCTTAAGAAGAGCAAGGAGGCCGTGAAGATCGAGCTTGAGATCCACAAGGAGAGTGTTGAGGTCAATCTTGAGCACAACAAGAAGAGCAGCAAGGTCAATATGGAGAGAAACAAGGAGGCCGTGAAGATCCACATTGAGGACTGCGAGGAGATCGACAAGGGTGATGTCAAGGGAAACGAGGAGGCCATGAAGATCCACTTTGAGGAGACCGAGGAGCCCACTAAGATCGACCTTGAGGACAACGAGGAGATCGGCAAGCGTAATGTCAAGAGCAACGAGGAGCCCATGAAGATCCACCTGGAGAATCACGAGGAGGCCATGAATATCAACATCAAGGACAGCGAGGAGGCCCTGAAGATCAACCTTGAGGACAACGAGGAGATCGGCAAGGGTAATGTCAAGGGAAACGAGGAGGCCATGAAGATCCACCTTGAGGATAGCGAGGAGGCCATGAATATCAACATCCAGGAGAACAATGAGATCAGCAAGGGTAATCTTGAGGGCAACCAAGAGACCATGTAAATCAATGTCGAGAGCAACCAAGAGACCACTTAAATCAACATTGAGAGCAACCAAGAGACCACTTAAATCAATGTCGAGAGCAACCAAGAGACCACTTAAATCAATGTCGAGGGCAACCAAGAGACCACTTAAATCAATGTCGAGGGCAACCAAGAGACCGTGTAAATCAAGGTCAAGAGCGACCAGGAGTCCGTGCAAATCAACCTTCAAATCAACGAGGAGGGCGTGGAGGGAGATATCAAGCTTGACCAAAAGATCGTGAAGAGAGATGTTAAGCTTGACCAAAAGCTCGTGGATGGAGATGTTAAGCTTAACCAGGATATCATGGATGCCGATGTGAAGGCCAAGGTGAGGGTCAATGATGATCGCAAGGAGTCCGTCAACACCGATAATAGCAATAACTTCTTCGATGGTATGGACATGGAACAGACTGATGAGGACGTCAATGGAGGTGATCTGGACGTTAAGTTTAACCAAGAGCTCGGGAAGGGAGATGTTGAGGTGGCCCAGAAGAACTTCGAGCGTGATGTTTAGGTGCCCGAGAAGCTCGAGAAGCCCATCAATTTTGATATCCACGATTAGGTCGAGCAAGTGGTTGGAGCTGATCAGCTGGAGAAGAATGTCGATGCTGGTGATGTTAAGCTTAACCAAGAGACCGGTAATATCAAGGTGAACTTTAACCAAAAGATCATGCAGGGAGACATTCAACTTGACAAGTAGTACATCAAGAGTAATGTGAAACTCAGTGAAGAGCTCTAGCAGCACGTCAATGTCAACGACTGCGATAAAGTCATCCACGCTGGATATGCCATGTTGAACGAAGAGAAGGTCAAGAGTAGTAATGCCGGCTTTGCGAAGATTCCCAATATTATCCTTCGTAATCTTCTTGTTCTTGAAGGACTTTGGACCTCCCTTTGGATCCTTTTCTGAATCCTTCTTTGGACCCTTACCATCCTTCTTCAGTGGAGAAGTATCGGAATCGGAATATGGCTCATAGCGGGCAACCAAGTCATGGTTCAGGGCAGGACCAGAGACGCTGCTGTGGTTGTTGTGAACAGCAACGGGGCTCGCAAGGGCCGGGGAGAGAGCTGAGAGTAGGAGCAGAAGCGCTGCGGACTTTGTATACATCGCAGCGGCGGAGGGGCGAGAAAACTCGAAAGAAGGCGTCTGAAGAAAACAACCAAGGAATGACCGGAGTAGGTGAAATGAGTGTAAGTGACAGAAAGTGAGAACCGGATGATGAGAGAAATCGATAAACGAGGGAATCTCGAAAAGTTATATAGGAACTCTCGCCCCTATCATCGGGCCCGGTCACTGGACTTGAAGGCCCCAAGCCTGGAGTGGAGCCATCTTACGATTCTTTCCACTGTATGGGCTCTAGGTACATCGGCCCAGCTGGTACCCAACTTGTCGCCCCCATCCGCATCGATAACAGGCTGGCCCAGAGCGTTACCCATACGGGAGTCCTCAACAGGGAACTCCACGCCCCATCAGGGCCCTTGTGCACGACGTCCTTACCATAGCCGTGCCTGCAAGCCCGCGAATCCCTCATTAATTTCGTCGCCCGATCCTCTTTTGGTGCCCTCACCACAACGGCCGTGGGCTGCTTAGGTTTGTGCCCAACTAGGCCTAGTACCGCCTCGCTGTCATCTAGAAGTTTACCCCTGCAGAACAAAAACAATTTAGTGGAACGGATGAACCCCCTGTTTCTAGAGAAATCCATGCTGATCTCATCGATCAGCCAATCAACCCCTTGCGGCACATGGCAAGCACCCCTACATACGGTGCTAGGTAGTGATCATTAAAATTGTCGGTCGATCACCAGAATGTTTCCCTGGTCGCTTGGCGTCCGTTCCCCATAACGTTGCAATTGTGTTCACCTCCTGAAGCTAGTTGCCAACAGGGAAGGCATTGGAGAGCTGGCCTGGTTGTACGAAAGGATCGTGAACGACCTCCCTCTGAGTCGGAATCTCCCAGACCAATGAAGGCCTTCATGAAGCGAGAGTGTCTTATGCCTACTTTACATCCAAACACGCCTATGTATGTATCATTTGGCATCTAGATCTCTTCAGGATCGCTACACAAGATCTTCTCCGTACTTTATAGGTAATACCTATCATAGTGGTTACTCACTGCTGATGTTGTGTGAAAGTGCGAACCCTAGTTTTTCACCTTGCGGCGAATTAGATAATGGCGGGAAGTTCAGAGAGCTGTTGTTCAGCCCGCTTTGCGAGGTGTGATTATTGAATTACGATGCGCAATTAGGTAGGGAAATTTGGTAGGCGTATGTGGCGTACGCACTGTCGTGACTTTTTGCATTATTTCCAATTGAGGAGGACGCCTCATTGGCTGTTTCTCGTGTGTTATTACCATATCGGGGGATTCCTCGATGGAGAGTACCGTAGGTACTGGTAGCCTTGCTTCTCCTGCAAATGCGCCTGCAATTGCTAATCTCATCGTCAACAACCTCACCTAATTGACACAACAAATTCGTCCCCTTTCCCATTGTTTGACATGCAGGCGATATCATGAAAAACAAGCATTGCAACGTCACTATCGATATTGATGATGAATCAGATGAGCATGCCAATTAGGATGAGCATGCCAATTAGGATATTTCACTTGTCATCGCGGTTGTCGGCAGATGATCTCCAACCCAAGATCGCTCGCACCTGCCTGCCTATCATGGCGTAACCACACAGAATACTACCTAGTTCTGGTTGGCACAACTCACTCCATCCCTCAATTGGATCTACGTCCAAGTACATACATAGATCTGACAGCATGTAGTTATGCCTAGGCGAATTTCTAATTTTTGCATCAAGACATCAAAGATTTCCCCAAAATTTCGCGTGGCCAATTGGCCGCATCAATTCCCCTAGTACCTATATTGCCTCCGTCCCTTGCATAATTCGGAAAATTATATCCATACACGACGCATGCGCTTCGGACACACTCGACATGGGTACCTATTTGGTTATCGCCCGCAGCACAGATATCATTTTACTACTAGGCCCAATACGGAGTACAAGCAAGCATATTTCGGGTAGCTATGAATAGGAGTTAATATTACAACTCCCATGGCCGATTTATCCTCCGACCATAATACGTAGGTCCGAAGCGCTTCCCGTGCTTTAAAATATCTAAAAGCTCGCAATTGTTTCTTCCAAAATTTAAGACGAATTTTTTCCCAAAATAGGTAATGCAACCTTTTTTTTCATCTCTTTTCGCTTGACGAGACTAAAATTCCTTTTTTGCTGGCATGCATTCCATTAAAAATGCTTTTAATCGTCCTATTGAGGCCAAAGTTTCCCCTCCCCTTTCTTTTAGGAGCTCGTATCAATTAGCTCGTATCACCACTAGTGGCAGCCAGCAGTGGCTGGCACTTGGTTGCACAAACCACCATTCCCCAGCACTACCCCAACCTCCGGATCCGCCAGGTAGGTATCTAGGTCGTACACCAACACCGTTGGGGGCCGCTGCTGAGGAGTATGTTTGTGGGGTACTCCGTACGCGTGAGGCTGCACAAACGCGTCGTTATGTGTTACAATAAGTGTTATTTCTTGTAACTGCCATCTCAATGCCATAATCGCAGCGACTGATCTAACATAAAATCCACCTCTTTACAACTCTCTCTACTCCTTTTTTAACGGATTGGAAGGCCCCTTCTCGCTTTCTCTGCTGCGTGCCATTAGGCAGTCTACTACCTAGTCTTGTGCACTATTTTAGGTAATCATAATGTTATCTCAAAGCTTTGCAGCTCGTTGAAGTAAGAAGCAAACATATCCTATACACACTAGTCTGGTGGCAAAAATACGTTATCAAAAAATAATGTCTCTGGCGTTGTCTGTGCAAGGAGGTCAGAGAGCCTTCCAAACCAAAACGAATAATACGTCCCAGGTCAAACTAGACTAGGTACAGTAGAGCTCAGGTATCCGCACTGTACACTAGTTATGGGGAGAAGTAAACAACTATCTTAGGTAATTCTTGCCTGCTCAAAATAACGTGGCGGGATCTGGAACCAAATTGGGCTTAAACATTTGGTTAGATGCACAGATGCAAGTGCATAAGATGTAATTTCAGTAAGTCAGAATGGTTTAGTTGATAGACATACCAACCAGAACCAAAATGGCAGAAGGCGGAAACCAATCGTATTCAATATGTACCTGCAGAATATGGATATAGGTACGAAAATTTATGGGTAATAATAGGATTTTGGGGGCGCAAGAATTTTTTTCCGCTAACCTAGCACCTAGACTAGGTACCACTCGGACTCCTGTGAAACACTACTCGATTAGTGGAACATGTGAGACCTACAACACAGCTATACTTATCTCCTATGTAGGCGTGAGGTACCGGTACCTAGTAGGCAGGTACATAGACCTTTCCCTTCCATATATAGTTCTACACGGCTCCTTTCGTTTCCACGTTGCGATTTCCCCTAGTGCTCCTATAGGCAATAGCTTGCTTCTATAGGCACACTACAACTAGGTAGGCTTATGCGTTCCTATGCTTGTAATTACGCGCTCTAATAGCAATACGGTACGGAGTAGGTAGGTACTAGGATCGCTCCTGTATGTAGGGTTGCTGTATGCGTTCCTGTGCTTAAATTATGCGCTCTAATATATTCTCGCGCTTATATAGTTGCAGTAGGTAGACCTTTTACTACCTTACGAGGGTCTGGGTACGAGAGTCCTATGTCGCTGTAGTTGCACTTTCAGGGTAAGCTTTGCATCTCTAGTCTGTGCTTGGTGATCTTGGCTCATGATCAAAGCATGCGGCTGTTGGTAGGTATCTAGGTTATATAGAGTAGTTGTGTTTCCCAATTGTACATTCCCTAATATACAGAACGGATATATAATAGACTAAAAATATCTGTGAATAGTCCTTGTAAGTTTACTTTACCTTTAGATAAATATGTCCTCGCTATGATGTTTCCCTTGAAACACCACATATAAGTGCCCAATACAATCGTTATTTCCATTAAGCGAATGTTTAATTACGGAGTGCCTTGGCACCGCTTATTGACCAGAGACTTATTTGAGAAATCTAATGGAACTCTTAATTGGTTAAGGGGCTCTGGAGTCCCTTAACGAGATAATTGACGTTAAATTTGCAACCTTAGTCAATATCATAACAACATTACCAAATATTGCAGCATCAACCAACACCATCATATCAATCGTCTGAAAGGGCAAAAGCCACTCAAATTCGGAATTGGGTGAAGGAAGATGTAGAATGACTAGCTTGCTGGATGGAAGAGAACCAGCAAAATTTAATCTGAGGCATGATCTCGAGGTTACAAAGCTGAAGATTTAAATTAGAGCCGGTCAATCAGAATTTTGAAGTTCTGCCTTGCCAAGGCGCTCCATAATTGAAATGGAAATAGCAATAGACTAGGGAGGTAGTTTGGTTTACGGATACCAATTATACCAATTTATACCAATTGCTAGAGAATAGGCTAGGTATAGGGATACCTGGATTACCCTGAAATGGGATCGGACCTATGAAGCCTGGGTACCGTAAAGCTCTAGGCATGGTAATCTAAAGCATAGGAACGCATAAGCCTATCTTGCAGCGTATATAGCAACGTGTAGCGAAAGAGCGTGTAGAACTATATATGTAGGGGCGTCCATAGCAGAAGGTCTAGGTACCTGCCTACTGCGAGCAGGTAAAAGAGTAAGAGGCAGAGCGCTGAACATAACACAGGACTTCTTGTATAGGCTCAGAACTACAGAGTAACTCACGACAACATAGAAGATAGGTATAGTGTTGTTGGTCTCACAAGTTCCACTAAGCGAGTGATGTTTCACAGGAGTCCGTGTTACCCGAGTGGTATGTCAAAGGGTTTCTCGTAGAAGATTTGGGGGCTCAAGAATTTTTCCGCTAACACCCGAAACTTAACCAAGGAAATGGGACCATAAATTGTGAGCACGGCCTAGCAACAATTTGCCAGTCTGAAACAGATATGACGACAAAATTCATCATTAAATGAATGGTTAGAAATAGGTAAGTAGTTGCAAAAAGGCAGTTCATCCAATTTGTCGTACATTGTTAATGGGAAAATCAAATTCCCATTGCCGGCCAGCCAGATTATCACTCAAGTTTCAGCTTAGTGAACTGTTACTCCCCTGTTAGATTTGAAAGACTTTTTAATATGATCAACTTACTTCCGTTAATTCCGTGTCCCCGGTTTGTACATCCACCAATTGGACGTCCGTACTCTCTGGTTCCGTGTCGTCCCATGGCTCGATGTTGGTGGGAATTCCTTTTCCTTCAATCCTGAGGAGATATCTTGGGTCCCGCGGCGACGGAGGCTTCTCAGACAACGAAGTTGCTTCGATTTGGTAAATATTTTTATCGAATTCTGGCTTCACTGCCCCAGCCGTGTGAAGCCTGACCATTCCGTCCTCGGTCGCCCTGGTCTTGACACTAACTTGCCGTGGCCTCGCTTTGGGATCAACATTAAAATGGAGCCAGAGCCAGGTCTTTGGGTCCGGTGAGGGCCTGTTAACCAGTGCAAATCGAGGGGCACGCCCAGCGTCGGTTGGTGCAGTATGAGCTGGAATAATATCGAAGGTGGTAGCAATGCCTTGTTTACCCAAATGAGCATAGGTGCCACCAGCAGGGCCCCCTAATGCCTTTAGATAGAGGCTTTGCGCTCCTTTGTAACTGACAACTTTAATTGATTTGTCATAGGCACCAACACCTGCCCACTTGTAGATTTCGTACAAGGTATCAATATCAAGCCGAGTGGCACGGTTTCCACTTCCTTCTACTCTCTGGTCATGATTACTAGTGGTTTGCCATAAGTACCGCTCCGAAAGATCATTGCGACGAAGAATTAGCTATAATGAAGGGTGAGTCTTACTGAATACCAACGACCGTCTCGTAGCCTTTGTACAGCACCCAGACAGGTCCACCACTCTGCCCCTTCTCAGTCGAAGCGTGATAAAACAACTGCCCAGGATCAGTTTGGCCAAAGTCACCTAGAGCATACCTAAATTCCACATTGTCGCCAATATTCAGTTCACCTGGATAACCACCGACGAATGCCTTGAGTCCCATTCCACGCAAATCAGCAAAAGCGAGAGGTATACTGAAGCCAAACCCCTCCCTTGGTACGTCTCGATCATTGATCTTTGCTCGTTCGATAAGCAGACAACCATAATCGTCGATGGGATTGGTGTCATTTGGCGTCCTCTTGTAACTCTCGGAAATATGAAAATCTTCACCAAGTGTCTTGACTCTTGCAGCTGGCTTACCGTCAATGATCACATCCACGGCTTTGACATAGATACCGTCCTTATTGAGGAGGTTATGTCCAGCGGTGAAAACTATATCTTTCTTTGCGCCCGGGATGTTGACAAAGAAGCCACTTCCAATAGCGGAAAGCCCATTTGCCTTTTCCGGATCTATATCCATTCAATTTAGTTTTTCTGAATTTTTTTGGGAATGTTGAGCACCATATATGCATAGTGATAGAAGGCGGGCATAAAAAGCCAAAGATAGCTGAAGCATACCATCCCAGTGGAGCAGTAATTTCACCGCCCATCTCGACCAAGCCGCCGGGTTACGTGGATAGCTGTCAGGAATAGTCGAATACGGAGCATGTAGCGTAGTCGGATTCCTCAGAAAATTTTGGACTCCTCGCCTCAAAGTTGCTGATCTTTGTGCGTAAATTTCCGAACCACAGCCTGTGGTGGTCGATAAAGGTCTTAATTTCTTGGTAATAAACTGGACTTTTGACGAATTATAGGAGCCTCTCGCGGTGACTTGCGAAGCAATCTGGTATACCAATCGACCGAAAGCCCCTTGGGTGGGTAGAGGCATTGTTGTAAAGGAACCCTGACCGATACGTGACAAAATTGATTTCTCAATCCGGTAGTTGATGGGCTGCTCAATCCGGTAGTCTGGTACAATTCGGGTGAGCACTAGGGTGTGAAGAATAAGTAAGATTTCAGCGGCATTAATGAATATGTATTGATGTTTGAAACAGTAAGTATGACCTTATATAGACCTATCGGGTGTGTGTACTGGTGGGTGGCGAGCTCGATTTGAGTGCTGGCACTGCATGTATCGCATAAAAGAGTTCATGTTTGTGCTCCGTGACACCTCTCAGCATAAGCTCGTATTCATGATCATGATGTTGTTTTTACAGGATTTATGCCGCCATTGCTTCGGATTAAAATAGCCGCCTTGAGTTGCAGCATCCTTCGTCGTATACATGCTACGCAATGATATTCTGTACGTGGCAGCTACTTCCCGATATCATTGTTCTCACAGGTTGCAGTCATGACAACTTGTCATCACACATACATATATTTATCCTTCCGACTTCTCTGCTGAAGAATATCTCTCCTAATATCTAAGATACAACACCATGTACTTTACTGATCCTTCGTGGGCACGTCATACATAATATTATAGCTATCGATAAAAGGAACTAAAACTAGCTAAACTAGGAAGTAACTTTAGGTTTGCCGTCTAGTGCATAGTTCCAACTATACGGATGAATACATGTAGTTTTGTATGTACTGAAAGCTAGATGGGGTATAGATGTTTATAGAACATATTGATATTTTCCAGTGGGTATAAGCCGTCTGAAATATTTCCTGTGGTGGGTAACGTTAGTGGAATTGTGGTTTATTTTCTATTATCTTTGTATCTTGGAACATGGTACTTGTCGGGAGTGAGGGCTTCGAGTCACCGCCAAGTCACATTTCTCTGCACTCATAAGTTGGCAGTTGACTTCTTAACCTAGACGAACATGTGGTTTTATTATCCCTCCTCAAGCTGTTATCCTATAGCATCTCGTAACTATGCCTTGCCACGCGTGCGTGCCCCAATTTCCTCCATTCATATCTAGCACCAAAAATTCCCAGAAGATTTTACCAGGGCTTCGTAGTTCCGTGATAGTTATTTATAATCGTGGTTTGGTTGATATTGATGTTGGTGTTGGTGACGTTGATGTTCTGATGTACAGGTCTACGCGGGCGAAACCGGGCAGCAGGAAGGAAGCACTCTGCACTCGTGGATGCCGTAAAGTTACCAGACTCATCAACGTAACCAAGTTGGGTTTGCTGTCGGGGGTCACTTGGAAGATCTTGCCGGTGCTGGTCAGGTAGTAGATGTTTTCTGGGGTGGTAGCAAGGATGCGGGCAATTTTTTCCCCGTCATTGATATCGCCGTAAGCAGCTTTTTTGTCTGTATGATAGCATTAGCATACATTTTTCAGTAGAGATGATCCTTGTAAGCTGTGATATCCCATACCCGCGACAGGCTTGCTATCGACTTCTTCAACGTAGTGAATGGATCCATCAGTGTTTTGATAGAACAGATAGGCGGGGCCCTCCTCTTGACTGGTATACCACAGAGCACTTCCACCAAGGGGTTTCGCGTCCGTAAAATATTTCCCTTTTTTGACCCATTCAAAGCCATCAATAGAGCTAGCTGTAGAGAGATCCCCATCTTGGTCCTCATAGACAACGTAGAATTCCTCAGTTTGCGTTATGCCAGCAGCAATACGGCTATTATGATCAACAGTGATATTGGCTGCCTGAAGACTTCCTGCCTCCCATTCACCCTCATCTTCATTGTACAGATAATTTTTCAAAATCCCGTCATAAACTATAATGAGACCGCGCTGCTAGATGGTCAGAAACACAAACTGCAAAACTTCAAGGGATGGATCCTGAGAGCACCCACCTTGAAACGCCCTTGGACGTACACAGCAGAGGCGCCATCAGGGACTTTGGTAATCAGTGTGGGAAGACTCCATTCAGCTCCATCGAAGGCTTTCTCGGTGAGATTACCATTATCACTATGCGCATAGTAGGTAGTATTCTCTAAGGTTGCAAGAAAGGCTGCAGACTGAAGGTAGCGGACAAGGTCGTCGTTGGTGGACATGTGTAATTGACCTGTAGCGTGATTGAGGTGCTGTTATGTGACTTCAAAGGTGGTATGTAGCCGGGGTATGAAGAAAATGAGGAGTCAAACTCTGGAGATATGAGATGATTCTGATCACTTATAATGGTGAGCACGACTACTGGTGGCTCCTCGTGTAATTCACCCAGCACGAAGCGGTGAGAACGGAAATTTTATGATGCAAATACCAAATACCCTGAATATTGCGCCATATCTTTGGGTAACTTGAGAAATGGACAAAAAGCTTTTGTGTCTGGGTGCTTTGGTATTCCCATAGACATCTAACTTGAGATAATTTGTCCACTGGGAGCTCTTTCATAACTGTAGGAAGGGAAGCGCGGGATTGGTTGGTTGGGAATACTTTCATATAGGAGGCAACTATGGTGGAGTATTACTATCGAATAGTCTGTAGAAGGATAACTGAGCTACAAATTAAGGTCACACGAAATACTCCGTGATTTTCAATTAATTATGCAGCAAGGCAGCAGACCGTATAACTGCAGAAAGTTTGGTAGTTCTTGACAGTCACCCCTGCGGAAAGATGTCATTGCACATGATGGGTGGTATAAATTTGAGTTACAGCAACGGGGCGTGGGTTTCACAAACTCAAAATACGAGATATCTGGCTAGCTGGATATGTTTATTGTTGTTTAAATACCTTGGCGGGTCCGAATTGGCTCTCTCCCATCCCAAGTCGCACTACACCGGTAGTACTATCGTCCCCAAAACCCGAGTCTTACGCCCATTGGTATTTGTGGTTGACTGTCCAATTCCTTATTTTTCATCATATGCATCGAACTGTGAGAATGAATAGGGAAATGGATTAGCTCGAGTCACACATATCAGTCAACTGTGTGTCTTCTCACATATTCCTCTACTGGGCCCAGCATGAGTTTAGCAACCTATGTGGGGTCAGTCTGTCAGTTTACTCCTTCCGGTGGATATTACGGCGAGGTCGGGTTTGTCAACATACCCATAACTCTGGGGTTAATTCAGTCCCGGATTGTTGGAGAACCTCAGCAGTCTCAATCCCCTCCTCTATTCCGATCCTCAACTATTACAATGATCTTTTAAGCGGGGAGAGTTCTTACCTGAGGTACAATCTAACCATTTTCCAATTTCTGGGTCAGCATCAAGGCTGCGGAGGAAATTGATGGCCTCTGCATTATTGCCAACATGAGCAAACTGGTATTTAACGGCTTGATTGATGCTATCAGCCCTCTCTTCGCAACCTGTGGGTTTCAAGATTTGTGCTTCTTTGAAACTCACCGGTTTCGCCATATCGGGTTTTGATAAGGTTTTGTTGGGTGTATAAAATGGCCTTCCGAAGCGCATCCCTCGGCTCACCAGCGGGCTTTGTGATATGCCCAAATCCGTTAGCTCGCGTTCGGAGAGTTTGAATGGCCAACTTCATCAGGCAAAAGTTAAATGCACTCACTTCACCATCAGTAATTGTCATCACAATCCATGGTTTTTCCAATGCACCGCGGCGAGCGGGTTCTAAGATCAGTGGCTCCACTACTTTGTGGTACAGTGCTTCTCCTATTTTGGTCCACCCTTCGAAAGGGCAAATGTGAATGAGTTCCTGTATTTGTGTAGCGTTTTTGACACTTTTGTATGCATGTTGATCATTCAGCCAGCACACATGTGCCCCAGAAGGAAGATAGGCACTGCTGATCTCAACCACCAAATTCAAGAATGTTCTCAAGGACTCGATGCTGCGATAATTGTTCCATTGCATCGAGCCACTATCGTCTATTGATAAATTTTGAGCCGAGAATTCAGGTAAATATTTGATCATGGTTTGAGCTTACCAAGTAGTATGACAAGATTATACAGTGACAAGTAAAACACCTGATGAGCAAGCTCCTGAGAGTTGAGACGTTGCTTCAGAACAGCAATGATCCCAGGGGCCTTGCCCGCAAGGTCTAAAATCACAGGCGAGTGCGGTGTGTAGAAGGCGGTGAGTTTTTGATACTTAACAAAGTCATTAAGCAACCTCACGTAGTCTTCAGTTGTCTGATACTGTTGGGAGAGGTTATTACTGTAAACGTTGATGCCGAAGAAAGATCACTGCCGTAGAAAGTGGAGGACTTACCTTGCTCATTTTGTGAGGGTCGAAACGGCGGGTAAAAGTCTGGAATGGGTGCTACGCTGTAAAAATCCTTCAATTGTGACCAGATATGCAACTCAGCTTAGCTATAAGTCTTCAGGCCTTTTCACGTACTGTAGCTAGCAGGGCGTTTTCTCACTCATGCCATCACATTTTATTAAAGCTCCCAAGCATACTCATCAGCCTGTAAGAATTGTAAGCCAGCTAACCTAGATTTGGAGGCGTCATCGCCGTAGATGCACGAACTTGATATCATTTTGGTGGTGTGAGTAGCACATATTTAGTCCTTTGACTGTTGCATGGCTTTAGATTATACTTATAGTATGGGCACTTGACACCTAACGATTGTTTCCTTGTTCCTCCGCATGCAGCCTCGCGCCGGTTTTCCATCGAATTCTCTTTCTAGTTCCAAGGTTCTTGCTGGGTCATATGGGTTCATCATGTGGATTAGGTAGGCCGTTTTGTGGAGCTCCGTAGCCAATAAAGTCAATAGTGTTCTCAATGCCAAACCAGATCGATGTTGATGGTTCTGTAGCTTTATCGGATCCAGTTAAGTACAGCATAGTGAGCTTTACCGTTGTTCCACTGCCTAGTAATCAACTCCTTGCAAAGAACTAACCTTTTGCACATCTCACGAACGATACTAGGGCAATTTGCGGTCCCATGATTGCCTCCCTCTTGATATATACCGAGGCAGATTTGGACCGCAGTCAACTCCAAAGCGTTTCCGGATATATAGAATTGACAAATTGACAAACAGGCTGTGAACAAACCTTCCCCAATACTTTGAACCACCCATACCCTTCAATTTTCTTTCTAGCTATGTAGTCGGTTACCTCAAATTATGTCAGAACTTTTTCCTGCTTAATGCTTGGAATATCATAGAGGTTCCCATGGTGGTCTCCGAACTCAAGAGGCCTACCGGCTTTGCAACCGCTCTGAGTGCGGACATCTTAGAAGTGATATAATAATTCCAATCCATGCATGTACAACCCATTTTCCAAGCAAGCCTAAGGATCCGCAAACTGATCTCATGCCCAAGCAACATACGAGGCATGCACCCGAGTCTGGATCCACGAATTGCCAGTGGCCTGATCGTGGAACTTGCACAGCTCGAACGGCTGGACAGATTGGTTGTGTACCGTCTGTCTACTTAGCTATCACGGTTGATACCGATATATAAGACGTTCCTCATCTATTGGGTTCATTTACCTTTAACATCCACTTCAGCGAGGGTTGACTGACATCAATCCATTAAGTAACTTCATAACCGAGATAATCTCCTTCATTCCTACTTTCAACCTGCATATATGGCAGAATCTATCTCAGTAACGGTGCATACCGATACCATTTGCGCCGATATAGCAACTGGCGGGCTTACCCTTGAGAAACTAGTGTACTGGTTCAACTGTGCATGTGGGTGCCCCCTCGAAAACAAGAACCGAGACGGGCTCACGCCCCTCTGTTTTGCCGCACAGGGTGGTTATATTACAGCAGTGAAATTCCTTCTTGTAAAAGGAGCAAACCCCAATTCAGTCTCAAACCACAACCGTAATGCACTCTGGTTTGCAGCCAAACTTGCTGCAGGAACGGGGGGTTTTCCCATTATTTCAAACCTCCTGGACTCCGGTGCCAATCCTAACGTTCAAGCGGACGATGCCTTAAGCCATACCCCGCTCATGAACGCCGTTATATTCTCTGGGGATATTAATGTCATCAAGCTCCTTCTCAAAGCTGGTGCTTCCAAGGACGTTAAACGAAAGGATGGTCTCGGTTTATATGACCTCGCTAATGCGACTGGAAATCCAGAGATCATTAAACTGTTCCGTGAGGAACCAGAACCCCTTCCTGTTGTTATCGATCCCTCGGCTACAACAAGGACACTGGAATATTTTCAGAATTTTATCAAATATGAAAATCCTGCTCTTATGCAGTTCTATAAGGGGGATCTAAAGACCACACTGGCTGCGGAAGCACAGAGGGGTGCTGCATTGGCTGAGTTCCTGATGAAGATCGAAGCCTGTCAGCAAAAAGAAGTTGCTACCCAGGCCGGTATTTTGGCGTTATATGACTTGGTTATCTTACTCGGTATAGCCAATGCAATTATAAAGCTCTCACCATCGAGTCCTTCAGAACTAACCGAAAATTTTTTTGAATAGATGATTCGATGTCGATGCAAACCGAAGAGGAGGGAAAACGTATCCCTACTCTCGAAGGCTGCTTGAGGCTTATTGCAAAGATATACTCCATCGTTGCCGCGCCAGAGACCGGCATTTTGGGTATCCGGTTCCTCAACAGCGACTTGGCCAAAGACAAAGTATCAGAGGCAGACGTAAACAGGCTTGTAAAGAACCATCACTACGGAGCTCTTACTCGTATTGGCTCCGCACTGAAAAGGAAGATCCTCCCCACATTTGTCTATAACAAGGAGATGGAGAAACCGTTGTTGATTATGGTTATCTCAGATGGAGAAGTACATAAAATTTCCGACGACCTTTACTGAGCGAGCTGACATGATACTTTTGATATAATAGGTTGAAGGAGAGCGCCAGGAGCTGCTACCGGAGGTCCTTGTGGAGAGCATCACTCGGGTAAAGAATGGCACAGCGGGTAAAGGGGAAGCTTGTACGTCCATCTATATAGACCCTCATACCTTTCAAGTTCCTAAATAGTGGCGGATATGGCAGCAATTGCTTATCAATTCTCACGGGTTGGCAATAATGAGGGCGCAAAGACACTCTTACAAAGACTCGACGACCAGGAGAATATTGCCGACCATGTGGACACACAAGCAGGTGAGAAAGTTTGCAAGAAACTACAGCCCTCAAACCTGACAGGATGTGCTTACGATGCTTTTAGTTGACATTGATCTCGAAATGGCAGTGAGTAGAGGAGAAAGAACTGGAGTGCTTATAGTACGTTTTTAATACTTACCCCTGCTTTGATAAGTTAGTCGATACTGCAGTGGTATAATGCTGATAAAAAACCTTTGTTGGGCAAACAGCTTGTAAAAACATTGCTGGGGGCAATTTCAAGGGCTTGGGATGACCTAGACCCTCTGGAATAGACCCAGGGATTGTGTCCAAGCGCAAGCACTTGGCCTGGTAGTTTACGTAGGAAATGTCTAACAGAGGGTTGAATTTTCGGGAAATGGAGGAGGATCATGAAAGTGAAAATCTTTGGAATTAAGGACAACTTAGTTTATTATCAGAGGATCTGAGTATGTAATACTTACGCCGTCTAAACTGCAATATTTTTAATGAAAAACTTTTACCCAAGAGTATCGATAATATCTAGGTACATACATACTACTAATTGATATATATTCAAGTCCAAAAAAAGAAAAGCTTTACTTCGGAGTTCTACTTATTGGCATGCCACACCTACTAGATATGGTTAGATGCTGCATTTATGATCCTTGGTTAAATACATATGCATAGACTAGCTTAGTCAGGGGATTCCCATGTAGAGCGTGACCTTAAAGGTTCCTTCTTCCCTACTTATATCATCTTAGGAGACTTGGAGAATATAACAAGCTCCTTTATACACACTAAAGTCAGCCTACACAAACCTAGCCCCCCTAGTCATATAGTTATGCATCTTAAACATTTCTTTTCCTTCTGTTTAGCTATGGTAGTGGCATGTATGCACCATTGTAAACAGATAACAAGACTACATATTATTACTGCAGTAGAACCTTCCCCTAGTCTAGTACTTAAGTCCGTCAGTTAACTACTTAGCTACTGACCCGCCGAAATAGAAATCCTCTTACATACACATACATACATACATACTTACATACGGGTGCTGCACGCAGCCAAAAGCTGCCCAACACAACACAACAATCGAAAATCTATATAACCCAAAAGCAACGACAAGAAGAATGGCCAGCAAGAATATCACTGGAGCTATCTCTATCTATTAATCTAGCAACACAAATAATACATCTAATCTTACATCTTACATCTTACTCATCAAAGAATGATTTTTTTTTTTCCTTTATTTATTTTTTTTTTAATTTTTTTTCCCAGAAACTGCAATAATCAACCTATTGCATATATAACATCCATCCTTATTATATAAGATGGTTTTTTTTAAAAATTCACTTCACTCGCATAGCATATCCCGGCCTGAAATTCTTACCTTTCCAGGGTCCGGCTTTATCGCCTCTCTGCCAGGAGGAAATCCATAAAAATGAAAAAAGACATCCACCAATAGGGAAACTTGGGGCAGTAGTGACAGAGGGAACCCTTGGTAAATCATCCATTATTTTCACCGTAATTCTTTTACTATAATATAAGTAACAACTACGGAGTACATTAAGCATAAATGATAATGGTTTGCAACTTCCCTCCTCACGCTCCCCCTTCCTCACTCCTCTCCTCCAACCTTCCCTCCCGCCACCCTCTCCCCCCCCCCCTCCTCTTTCACCTCCGATTCCTCTTCCCAACACACCACCCACAAGTCAATCCCGATACTCCCCGCCATCTCCCTCGCGACCCACCACCCCGCTAGCCCATCATCACCCCATGCCAGCGACACGGTACCTGGAGAATTCCTACTAGGATCAATACCCCAGCCGATCCTCTTCCCTACCTCTTCCAACCCACAGCCCGTAACCACCCACTCCCCCTCCTCTCCCTCATATGGGAGGAGATACACATTCCCCCATCCCTTACCTCCACTCCCACCCCTCGCCCTGTATATGAAGTAGTTATCTACCAAATACCCCCACACCATTTTCGAGCCCATCTCACTCTCTCCCACGACAGCGCCAGAATCCTGCCTCCAATATTGCGCATTGCTCGACGACTTGGAGTTTAGCGGTATATCAACTGGCATGAGGAATGTGTATTTTCTATGTGTAGCTGTGCTTGCTGATTTCCATTTCCCATGGATGATGCGCATGGGGTGTGGTTTAGGTGTAGCGAGGGATTCTTCGTGGGTAGGCTCAGGGGGTGAGGCTGGGAGGAGTTTTATAGTAGCTATATCTTGCAAGGAAGAGGTAAGGATGGCGGCGCTAGAAGTTGGTTTGAAGGCCGCTCCTGGCAGTATCACTATTCCCTCCACGTGTGTACTAAATTCGAAATACTCTTTCCCCTCCTTTCTCTTGGGTGGTATACCATCTCTCTTCCCCATCCCCTCTCTTACCCCCTCAACCAACGGAAACGCAACCCACTCCCCACAAACCGACTTTGGGAGGTCGCTCATCCCCCACACCCACGTCTCCTCCTCTCCACATTCAACATTTTGGATTTGTGCATAGAATTCAACCTCCCCACCCCAGCCGGCAGAAGGGAACCACGTTGTTCCTTGATTATCACACGAGAACCCCGAAAGGAGCATGCTCACGTTTAGATACTGATCCTGGCTCTCTGTTATTTTAGATTGTGGATTATCCACAGGCTTGATTCTAATCTCCCTCGAGACGGGCTGGCATGTGTGTAGGGAGTAGATGTTGAGCTTAAGGAATGGTGAGCGCGGTGAGAGTGCCGTTGAGGGACCTTCATTCAGAGAACAGCTCTCGCTGGCGGTGAGAATAGCTAGATAAGTGGTGTTTAGGGATGTTCGGAGGACGTAGTCGGTGGTGAGGTGTGACAGTTGGGGGTGGTAGATGTGTGAGAGGAGGTTGCCTGAGAGATCGAAAACGAAAAAGATCCTATGAATGCACATACATATAATGATTACTCCTGTCTTTCCTAATTTTATATATGTTTTTATTTTTATTTTTATTTTGGCGGGAGGGTGGTAAATACATATTCCACACTTTCCCCGGCGAGCTTGTTGCATCTGGCACCGCCAACCAAAACCCCACCAGCACCTTCTCCTCATGGAACGTAAAGTGGAATGGGTTGGGTGTACTCCTAACTCGCTGGGGTGGTATGCGCGATGGGATACCTCCCTTTCCCTCATGCCAGAACGTGGGATAATTTTCCATCAGAATGGCCGAAATATCTACCATGACCACCTTCCCAGGCGTACTGACATGCCCAATCCTCAACACGTACATATATGGTGAAGACTTCGCCGTATTCTCATTACCGACAATTGCAGCTGCATAACACCGACCTGGTGAAGTGAGTGCCGCCAGGTACCCGTTCCAATATAAACTCCAGCTAGTAGAGGATATATGTGGAGGCCCCCTCTCCTCTAGAGATACTTCTTTGTACCAGGGGAAGGCGTCGGTATGCCGTTTAACCCATACAGGCGAGTTCCGGATCATGCGCTGGCGGCGTTTTAGGCGGGAGGAGAGGGAGCGGGCGGAGGTTAGGAAGGGGAGGTGAGAGTGTAAGGCCTGAAGGAGGTGAGGGTTGGAGAGCATGATGTTCCATGAGTGGGAAGTCCGGCGGAGAGGGAAGAGAGAGTGTGGAGCGAGGTGGGTGAAGATGGAGAGTTGGAGTTCGAGGGGGAGAGCGGGAAGGGAGTCAGGCACGGGATAATGTGAGGGGAACGGCATGTGTGCGGAAAAGGTTGTAATGTTGGAGATGGGATGATTGATAGTGGACGTTATGACGTTGTGAGGACCAGCCGGGTTGCTAAAATCAGTAGCTATAGCCACGTGATACATATGTATCTCGATATATCGATATCGTTGGCCAGTACTGCGCAAAAACTGTTTCCCCTGTATATAATCCGAGTGCTGGAGTGAGGGTGACTCTAGAAAGAGCTCAAGAGCCTGCCATAAAATAGTGCAACAGACAGGACCAAAATGCACTGGACATGCCCTGCATTTCCGCTGCCTCGATGCAGGAAGTATGCACTACCGTGTAGACCTGACATGTGGTCTAGGTGGGTATAGAGAATGCCATGTAGAATGTAGAGAGGATGTTTGACACCTGTGTGCTGTAAGTTGTAAGCTGTATATGCTGTGCTGTATGCTGTACGTTGTGCTGTATGGTTGTTTACCACGCTGGATGTTTGATGATTGAAACATCTGCGTCGCGATGGAGTTCTGCTGCCTTCACCTACTCAAACACACCACCTGTGAAGTGAAAATGGCGCATTAATATTCCGGCCAACAATACAGTATATTCATACATACAGTAGTACATATATACATGCCTATACATATGTATGTATGTATTAAGTACAGAGGGCCGTTGTTGGATACACTCGGTGACATTCATGAGGTAACACATAAGCGCATACATGTGCTATTCAACACATTCATGTGCACTCATGTGAAGAAGAAGGAAATCATGTATCTCACACCAAAAGTCTTTTACCCTTTCCGGTTTGGGAATCTTACCTATGCAATGCCTATGCACCGCATGCTGCTTGGCATAATTCAGTTCCAAACCGGGTTTCAACGACAATATATTTTATACCAATCATATAATTTATTTTGTCTCTGATATTGCTTGCCTCCTACCCTAAGGATCTTCTCACTATTCATCTCTTTACTATACCCTCGAAATATTCACATCCTCTTCCTTTATTGGACCTTTGGCTCTTGCTGTATACCTATTTCTATATGTATCCCTCATTTATAGAAACCGATCTCTACTCAACAATCTCCACCTCATTTATTCTTACAGGCCCCTACAATAAAGTCAATCCCTACTAGTGAGTCTGAGTTATGATTAATGATAGTTACTAGTATTATTAGTAGGCTTGCGATAGGACAAAAACTTTTTCAACAACCTCCTATCCTCCTCCCTTCCTCTATCATGCAGCTCCAAAAAGCCCTAGAAGATCTGTATTCACTAGGTCTCGAACCATTATAACAACCGCCTCAGGCCCCATCCCCAATCTACTTTGAAAATTCCCAATGTCTTCAATGCCTTCCTGCTCCCATTTCGTTTACAATGGCATTAACAATACGATTCTCCATGCCCTGAGACAAATTATACTTTAGACCGAAGTGCCAGGTATATTCCTCCTTATCCTTATCATCCTTGGTGATTATTTTATTGTCGTTTGAGAATAGTAAAGGTAAAACTCATTACTACATGGCTGCGTTGCCATTGCAACTCGTTTTGGGCTGAATTATGCAATCTGCATGCAGTGCATAGACATCGCATATGCAATTCCCAAACTGGAAAGAGGAAAAGACTTTTGGTGTGAGCCTCTGTACATTCTATTTTCCCCACGTAGACAAGCAAGCAAGCAAGACAGACAAGCAAGCAATACGGTCTCTACGTTCATACCTACATAAAACCTGCGCACAATGGCTGTCATGTCATGAGTATCGATACTAATTATGTCAGCAGCGTCTGGTCTAGGCGGTATAGTATGACGAGACATACCTACATACCTGCATATTAGAGCTGCCAGGAAATTAGGGGACCATTTCTATCAGATTCCAACGGTAGTATATCATGGCCCAACTGCAGTATCTGGATATCAATCCTCATCAAGAGATATTGATATACCTGCCTGTTCAAAATATCTTGATATTCTATTATCTCTTTATTTTTTTCACTGGGAGGGGAAAAGGGGGGGGGGGGGTCATCACTTACCTACCTGGGGTTGCATGTAGCACTACAAAGTTTTCATTTATATCCAGCGAGTCTTGCCATGAATTCAAGTTTCCTGGGTGAATTACGTATGTATGTAGGGCATATCAACTCCACTCCTGCAATTATTGATCTAAAAAAAAAAAAAAAAAAAAAAAGGGTTTTGGCAAGACTAGGTATATACGATATAACTTTTCAGCTCGTGCCCTGCTTACATATACCACTGTACCTACCCACTCCCATCTTTATACGAATATAATAACTATGCTGAGAAGTTCAGTTCTGACTGGCACCAGTGTACTCTAACATGAAGGAACAATCCTTCTCATTCAAGTCAATTTCTATCCGTAGTATAACTCTCCGTCCGCTTTCTGTACTACAGCCTTGCTTCCAGGAAAATGCCTTGTTCAAAATTAGCTGACACGGTAATTGGCAGTCTGTAGTGCAGTGGGGGGAACTTTTGTTTCGCCCCATCCAGGTGAAGATAAGATACCTAAAGAAAAGGGAGTATCTTAGTAGGACTTGTATTTGCTTCAGGGTTCCTTCCCCACAGGTTTTATCTGCTCTCTGCACGGGCAGCGGTGAGGACGTAGCCTTCGTCGAGGCGGATAGATTTTGGAAGGAATTTTTTTTTTGAAGAACATGGTTGTGGTATATTTTATCTTTTAAAGTTGGACTACGTTGTACTGCCTGCCTGCCGCTGTGGGTATGTTGAGCCTTCAGGATGAGAAACGAAATGTTGATAAAGACGGTGCGAAGTTGTTTGATCAGTGAGCTTCCCACTCCTGCGTGGACACTTCAGTCCTGCCGACACAACCTCGGCTATGGGAGCATGAAGTGGGGAATCAATCCTATTTCTCGGTGATCGATAGCTTTGATATGGAAGGAGAATTATATACATTGTCAATACAACTAGCATGCAAACATAAGGGAAAGCTTCAATTAATATAATATTGTATGCGAGACTAATATATGTCAGGTAGTGAACCCCGGCGCAACTACAAGAGCATACAAGTCTAGAAACAGAAAAGCGATGGTATTTCGTTAAAAACAAAACCTTCGACCATTAACAAAGTCTGCGAGGATTGCCATACTGGGTTTATGTGAATGGTTTTTTTTAAAAGAAAACTTGAAAAACATTAGGGGTATTCAAAGTTAAATTTATACGCCGTATATTTCGAATATCTTGGCAACCGAAAAAACACTCGATTTTCGTTTTTACGAAAATCGCCACACAACCATTTATCCATGGTTTGACCATGGAAAAACCGTATATACGACCGAATAACCCCGAATAAACGGAAAACTTTGGGAAATTTATTCACTCCACGCCAAGGCCCACAAAATCCCTGAGGGTCTCGTGACTTTGGAATACGCTAAGAGGTCCCCATGAGAACTCATGAATTTACTAAGACGGATCTCTTGTCACAACCCTGTCAACACGACCTTGATAGCTATAGCCAAAGACTCATGCCTCGTGTCAGTAACAAACGGAAGTTGGTGACATGGTACCGAGAAGGGTTAAAGGCAGCAGCTGACGATGCAGGCCAGGAAGAGATGGTTAAGGCCCTAGATGAAGCATTTGAGGGGCTAATAGAGGAGATCGGGGGTGGTGATGCCGACCTTCTAGAGGCTTAACTCACTTTTTGATTCAAGTTGGATGGTATACTCTGTAGTCTGGCTTGCACTAGCCCCTCCCCAAATACTACTGAAGGGGTAGTCTGGTTGCTGAAGGGGTTGCACTGTTGAATGGGCTTTGGCGCTGATCACCTTCATGACGGCAGTGCCAAGATTTCGCCAAAACCCCGCTACATAGCACTTACTTTAGCCGAACGTGGTATAGCGTCTTGGGACCCTGGTCGCATAAAGCCACCCCCGGTTACGTGACGAAAACGATTTCAATTACCCATTTGTGCTACCAATTTATTCGGGTTTTTTGATAGGGTATTCAAAGCTTGGCCGTTTATTCGGGCGTAAAAAACGTACAAGGTTTTCAGCTAAAAAATAAACTTTGAATACCCCTATTGTGTATACTGGGCCCAGCTCTTCTCGCTTAGCACTAGGTACAATACAGTTCTGCAGCCATCACGTGTACATATCTGACAACACAGAGTTCCAGATGCAAATCCCATATATATCTAACTCGCCAATTGTCCTCTGGTGTGCCTTGCCCACTATCCCATTCTGTTTGTGTCTTGATACCTATATATATTTAGGTTTATTCTCAATGCTTTGTTTGATATCATATCTATTGCTGCCTCCACAGATACACCAGCCTAACTTGGATTACCTACTTCTAATTGCGCATCTTCTACCAGATCGAGTGGAGTTTGACCACTGTCATCTTTTTGCAGAATATTGGCCCCATACTGTTGTAGTTGGTATATTGCTTTGGGTCCTTGAGGTTACGGTGTGTTATAGGGACGTAAAATGCCAAATGTAACGCCATCTGCGCTTGATGTATCTTTGCACCCTTGTTCAGTAGCAGCCTCACTACTTCTGTTTGTCCATAAAATGCTGCGGAACAATCAAAATATCTGCGCCTTTCCTACATGCCCTCTCCAAGATGCACTGTACAGTGCTGTTGATTCATCCACCCAGATTTCCGAGTGGCTCATCAAGGTTCCTTACTCGTGCCTAACAGGGGTTCCCCTTAGCGCCTTCGTTTTCACTCCGCCGCCAGCACTCGCTCTCTGCGAGTGCCCGACCATTGCAGCTCAACCACCAAATTTATCGGAATTCGGTTTGATAACCTACAACTCCACATTATCTCAACAACCACTGGACTGATTTGAATAATTCTTGCACCATTGGAATCACCTGTTTCTGCTCTATTCAATGGTGTTAACTGCTTACTCTCTCCATGTGGTTGTTATTGCTGAATCCTTAATTTACTATTGCTAACCTACACTCCCAGGCACTCCGACCGGCTCTAACTACATTACTTCAACTCTACGATCTGCTTCTTTTTCCGCTCGTTCTATTTCCTCCAATTGGCGCAATGTTTTTGCCTTCTCCTTCTCAGCTTTCGCTCTCTCTCTGCCATACTTCCTGATTTCAATGCACAATGCCTTCCGTAACCGTTGCCGCTTTGTTTCCTCTGCTTTAAGAAGCTGTGTCAGAGCCCTCTGGATGGATAAAATTTGCTGTGCTTCACTCAATACCTGCTTTTCTTTCACCATTGCTCGAGCTTTGGAAGCATACAATACACCACCTTTCTGTAATGAACGCTTGCTAGCATTCTGTCGTGCCTGTCTTGCTTTCTGTGCAGCGGTGGTTTGATGAAGATCTTCAACTGCCTGCGCACCATCATGAGCTTGTGCAATGCTTCCCTTAGCAAAGACTCGCATGTGTCTTTGGAAGGTCAGTGAAAGATTGTTTTCTTCCATATACTGTAGCAGTTGATCGCTTTTGCGCTTAAGGCTTCTGACAGTTTCTGGAGTTACAGGAGAGCCACTTAGTATCGGTGGAGGAGTTGATGGTTCAAACTCATCACTGAGGTTGCTATCTATTTCGGTCTCATTCTGAGGGGCTTGTTGAGCTTCAAGTTCTGGTAATCGATCGAGGACGATTTTCGGATTGTAGGGGATCATGCCAGTCTTGCGGAATGCTGTACGGATAGTTGATGGCTTTAAGGCTTGTGTTCGGAAGGAATTAATAATGGAAAGGAACTCCATCTTATAAAAGTCACAACAACCTTTGCGAGTAGCAGCATCAATAGCTTCCGCATGAAAGTGTTTATATGGTTGGAATACCACAACGTCAAGAGGCTATAAAAGATGTGTGATATGAGGAGGAAGACAGAGTAGAATAATGTTATGATCATCACAGTAATCAATAAATTCTGCTGTACAGTGTGAACCATACCCATCCAAGATTAATAGGCGATAAGCACCTAGTCGTCTTCGTGCAGAGAATTTATCGAAATGTTGCAACCACAGAAGTGTTAAGTGGTCATTAGAATATCCAGATTCTGAAACAGCTAAGAGAAAATCATCTGGAAGATCTGTATATGTAAACCAACGTTCTTGATGGATAACTCCTAGAACAATGATCATCGGTGGAAGTGTAGAACCATCAGCTGAAATTGTTTCACAGACAGTAATAAGATCTCGATTAGTCGAACTTCCAATTGTCATAGGTTTTGCATGATCAAGCTCTCTTATAACAATCCATTGATTCTTGCCAATACCAATTCGGAATCCTGTTTCGTCATAGTTGTATTGATCTTGTGGTTCAATACCCTTTTTGTTGGAACAGGGTAATGGGATGACACGGATATAGCGAAGAAGCGAATATGCGAGGGAGCGAATCTGCGAATCTGCGAGGGGGTCGAGGACGTCAGTAACGGGGTATTTAAGATGGGTGGATTTCCTTACTTCTATGTATCAAGCAAGCGGCTTCTTTCAGAGTATACGAAGATACTCTTCTCTCTCACACACGAAAAACGTAATTTTTCACTTTTCCATACATATTCTTTGATAGTCTTCAAGAAATTCTGTAATGGTCTCTGGTATTTGTGCATTTTTCCGTGCAGCCTCAAGAGATACTTGCTTATGAGTACAGTACTCTGGATATCGTCTTAAAAACCGCCGGACCCAATGTTCTCCTACTACCAGTGGTGGATCATTGTTGCTGGTGTGATTCCGTCTTAAAATAGAATTTGCACAACCAGCAATCATAGGAAGTCGAGCAGAAAGTCCCATCTTATCAAGGCGATCAATATACTTGCAAACTGCAAGCTCTTCTGTATCAGTAAGCTTTCTATTGGATGCTGGTCGCTCATTTCGTGATGGAATTCCATTATAGCGGTCTTGCAGTCTTCTCCTTGGTACAAAAAATTCTCGTGCTACTGCAGAGATATTTGGATTTTCTATAGTAGAAAGATACTCAATAGCCTGCTGTATCCGAGCCTCGATAACATCATACCGCTCTACAACCTTCTGAGATGTGGGGGTTGACATCGTGAATTTCTGCCGAAAATTTGGTGGTTGAAAATTTGGTGGTTGAAAATTTGGTGGTTGAAAATTTGGTGGTCGAAAATTTGGTGGTTGAGCTGCAATGGTGCTGGCGGCGGAGTGAAAACGAAGGCGCTAAGGGGAACCCCTGTTAGGCACCAGTAGATAGTTAGTGAGAGAGAACACAAGGACCATAGCGAACAAGTCTATAGCGATACCTTTGATAGCTCTCCACTTTGAATATACACAACTCTTCTCTCTCAAGATTCCTCGCTCATATAACCTCGTAATCTTACACATTATATGTTGCAGAATCAAGCGATGTTGACCCATCATCGCTTCTCGTGGCTTCAATGTTACGTCCTTCTCCTTTAGCAGTCTTACCACGTCTATCTGTCCATGATATGCTGCGGTATCAAGCGATGTTGCTCCAGTATCGCTTCTAGTGGCCTCAATGTTGGCACCGTTCGGCAACAAAAACTGCCACCCCTGTCTGAAACCCACTGCGGCAGCCATATTGCAGCGCCGGCCCCCTAAATGACGTTGTTGTTTTAAAAGTAGGATTTCCGCATTTAAATTTTTGTCGCTCCTCCAATAGCTCTTCGCCATGAATAACTGAACCCACAGTTTGAGGAACCTCCTGGGCTTTGGAAAAGGGCGATGGCTTGATCCTCCCGGGCCCGAATAATGTCTGCTGGGATCCCAGCTCTGTAAAGGTGTCTGCAAAGTTATTTCGTTGCTTCTTTGGTGTTTACACTGGGGTCAAATGAGGTAATTGAAAGCAAGGACAATGCTGAGTATTTGCGACGGAGACCCATTAATCATGTTTTTTTATTTCCTCCATTGAGCTTAGCATTTCGGCACGAGAACACATATCGGCGTGCGTACAGCTGTAGAACTGAATGTTAGATCCTAGACAAGCCATATCCATCATGGTGGTTTACCTTGCAACAAAGGTTTTAAGAAGAGTGGTATTTGAAAAAAGCCTTGCGCGTAGCTCTACAATGTTTTCCTGACTCCATTTGATGCGATCAATGGCTTGTGAGCTTGAGCCTTGAGCAGATCCCAATCTCGTGTACTTGATGCGCAATTTGTCCAAGTCCCCCAAAACCTTTGTAGATCCTTGTAATATCTCCTGTAATTGTGTTTGTTCAACTGACTTCAGGGTTTTGTCCTGGAATATGTCCTTGTGCCTGTCGACAATAATATGTAGCGATTTAATCTCATTTGAAATGTTTTTCAAATCTTTGGGGGCGTCCTTGTATGCAGTGTACACATCCTAAGCAAGTTTAGAGATGGCTAAAAATCGCCGACTCCATATCCGTAACTCATATCTAGGTAGTGCAATTTGCGTCCTGTGATAAAATATCCTGTCTATATATCATGGGCAAGTAATAGATGATCAGTATTGCAACTTCAATCATCTGGTGGATATGACGTCTGCTCACGTACAAGTACTTGCTTAATGAATTAGCCCACTGCAGTCACGGCAGGAACTGGAGGCTACCGCTTAAAATTGACCAAAGGAAATAGTTTTGCGATTTCTGAATTGAAGGCATAGGGAAAGCAATGTTGGTGTTGACGCCCTAGATCTGGGTTATATATAGCTAAAACGATCTGCAATCATATCCAGAAGGGGCGCCTTTAGAACAAGGGGTTTGGCTTGAATGTTTTAAATTAACGAAGGGGGGCTCGACATGACGATCAATTGATTGGGAACAATACCATATCACTGCTAATTCCATACCAAAAGGTCTGAAGCCATACCTATCCAACTTCTGCTGATGATCCACACCACTATGCATGCAGTAAACCACTTACTACACCATGTCGCCCAAAACAAGACCTGGCCGTATGTTACACCAAAGCTTCAGCAGGGCTACCGCAAGCATATGTATGGTATAGTACGCTACGCGCGGCGTTCCACTTATACCAGCTCGTCTTTGACTGAGCAAGGGTAACGAGAAGGTATATTTGATGTCATAAAACAACGAAAAAAAGAGACCAACAAGCCTCATATCCCCAAACCATTCCAAAAGAGCTTCCAAATCTCCATAATGTGATAATAATGTGTGTAGAGCCGTAGTATGAAATTGTATGAGGCCATTGGTACGGTTTTGGTTGAGCTTGAAACCTATGTGACCCCTCTGCGAGGGTCTGATCGAGACTAATGTGATCTTAGCCTACAAGTTAGCCTACACAAAAATGCCTAGCCTGAGCTGTGTTTGAAACCTTACCTGGCCGTATGCGGGAACCTCGTGAAGCACCCTGTTGCTGACTGCGGGGTACACTATCCCTCTGGTGGATTGAGGTTGTGTATGCGCCCCATGCACGAGAAGTACTACATATTATTGTTGGTATAAGTCCTTGAGGTGAGGTTCTATATGTAGGAACGTAAGACACCAAATATAACGCCGTCTTCACTTGCTTGGATGACGCATGTATATTCGCACTTCTGTAGATACATGCTGTGTATAAAGTACTGCTCTCCTATTATCGGTTCTAGTGGCCTCCATATTTGACCCCTTTCCTCCATTATATATGCAGAGAATAATAGAGTAGTGGGCTACCTCCTAGTCTGGAGTATTGCCTTAGAGAATTAGACTAGGCTTAGAGCGGGTACGATACTTGAAATTCATGGCATATATTATTTATGGCCTATGTACAGTACTTGGCTTTCGGAAGCTGAATCCCAGTTAAACCTTGCTACAGAGTACATATTTCCTTAACCCCAATACCAATATCTTTATACCAAAATTACCCATTTTATCTCTCCACAAATTCCTTCACAAAGAATCATTCATTCATCCCTCTTTCCCTTGGAGATAAATATCTGCATGTGCCACTTATACCCTTCAATATCAATCTCTGGACTCCCCTCTAAAACCACATACTCAAAGCCTGCAGCCGCGCCTGCCCCTTCATAATACTTCTTCATATCCTCCTTCGCATACCCCATAGCCGTATGCGGCCCATGCCCCGTCGCCTGCTGATGTATCCTATGAATCTCCGTGTTAACCGGGGCTTCCGTATTATCAATTATGATAAGCACTCCTCCGTTGGGGCGTGCACGTTTAGCGAGTTGCTGCATTGCGTATGCAGGGTCATCGAAATGATGGAGGGACATGCTGCAGGCGACGATGTCGAAGTTAAAAAATTCTGGCGCCGAGAATTCGGTAGGGTTTGGATCAGTTGGTTCGAGGAGGGTCCCCTTGTAGGCTTTCATGAATTCGGGCTTGAAGCCGAGGGCGGCCGAGGTGATGTTATATTGGTCGGCACCCAAAGTGTCGGAGACGTCTATGCCGACGAATTGGCTAGTGGGAATAACGTAAGGGGCAAGTGACTATTAAAGAGATTGATATTAGCTATCTGAAATATATGTATATAGGGGGGGGGGGAAATCATCTATAGCAATAATACATGAGATACTACGCCAGTTCCACAGGCATAGTCGAGAACTCGAACGGGCTTGGTAAAGTCAACACCAATCCAGTCCAAACGATCTTGGATGTTTTTAGCAATGAAACGTCTGCCTTCAGCGAACTTATCGACATGGGCTTTGGCAAAGTTGCTATAAATCACATCAATGCAAGCCGCGATGCAGGGAATAAAATGTATACTTACTCGAAGTGAATCCTGCTCCTCTCAGCTTGAGTGAGGCCTTGGGTATCGACCATAGGAATACGGCCTGTTGGATCGCTAAATTGGCTGCCATGGTCGTGAGAGTGAGAGTGGCCATGAGAATTGCCCGAAGTGTGCTCATGCTCGTGAGAATGAGAGTGACTGTTAGAAGACATCTTGATATCGGTTGGTATTCAGGACAATATAGATGATACTACAGTATAGCTGTGGTGAATGAACAGTAGTGCATACAAGTTCAGAATGAAAAGCTCCTATCTTGATTTTGGTTGATCTGATGAAATATGCAGATTCCTGTCAAATCCGGCGGTCATTTTATACCAACTTTATCCCGCCTACCCGGAGCTTTTAATGGCCTTATAAAACTCCGTGATATTGGAATCGGCGTAACTAGGCCATTGGTACTAACTAAAGGGGGTAAGCACCTTGGTGGTTCGACCGGAAGTCTTAGCCAACCAAGGCGCGATGAGCATGAGTCGGAGGAATAGTGTCCCGCATAAGTTTACAAGAAGATCTAATTTGATAGAACGAACTCTAGGAATAAAGTAGTCTGGTTGGCACGACCCCTCCCGTGTAGGAATTCCAAATACTTCACCTTAATCGAGTAAAGCCATAGTTATATTAGCCACACCCACTTTGTCATTGTTGATTCCTTGAGAGAATAGTGATAGTGGGAGTGGGAATGGGG
Organism: Terfezia claveryi; assembly: GCA_015179025.1. Classification (NCBI taxonomy): domain Eukaryota; kingdom Fungi; phylum Ascomycota; class Pezizomycetes; order Pezizales; family Pezizaceae; genus Terfezia; species Terfezia claveryi. Next base: position 80,737 of record WHUX01000104.1, on the reverse strand, counting down.
TTATATATACTTATTTTAGAAACAGCTATACATAAACAGACGTCGTGCCCGAGTGGTTAAGGGGAGTGATTAGAATGAGCATCTGCTAATCATCACTTACGTTCTGCGTGCGCAAGTTCGAGTCTTGTCGACGTCGTCATGTTTTTTTGTCCTTTTCTCTTTTGCTATTTTGCCGTTTGCTATAACCCTAAACCCCTATGTAGATGACAGGCAGAGGAACCACCAAGAGGGTTAGTACAGCACATTGAAGTTGTTATCGTACTTTAGGGTAATGACCGATCATACATATGAGTAGTCATAATTACAATGTACGATTACTTCAAAGATTATTTCAGTTATTGGTACAGCAATAACCCAGTCGCACATTAGTACGCAAGATAGTGCGTGACGAACCCCTAGGGGATAGGTTAATGAATCTACTTCAATCCCTTTGAGAACGGTTACTCCTACTACGTATATAGAAGTTCGGGGTAGCCAACTACTATTCATAACTGATATTGAATTCAAGTAGTTAAGACACAGTATATGTTTTAAATCATAGGTGTAAATTGGAACTTATCAAATAAGATTTGATTTAAGATGTAGTAAGGTACAAAAGTTCCTCTTTTTTTTTGGGGGGGGGGCATAGGATCTCTTCCTGGGATTTGAGATCTTTCTTTTTAAAATGATATTTTTATCAAATAACGTAACGTACTTGGCTACTAGAGAGAGCTCTGCTCTAGGTATAGGTTGGGCAATTTTGGTGGCTGGACACGAGGGCGGAAGTGGTTGTTGATTGGTTGTGTTGTAGCGTTGGATATAACTTTGGGTGGTAGCTCTCGCCGTGTTGTTCCTTGTGAGGGATGGGGGGGGGTATTATTGAGATGGGATTTTGGGGAATCGATGGAGTGTGTTAATTTGGGGTTGGGTGGAGAGGTGGTGGTGGAGGTAGAATATGGAGGAGCTGTGTTGATACTTTTATGACTTGGGGACGAAACTTACTAACATAAAGTTGAAGGGCCTCATTGCATACAAGAAATTCAATAATAGCAATTTATATTTTCTTGCTTTGATTACTTAAAGCTTCATTGCATATATTTGGTAATCCTTCCACTCTATCATACACATGTAACCCGGAAATTCATAAATATATGTATCTCCCACATCCATTTGTCTCCCTAGTACTCCGTACGAAATTTGCAAGGTTCAAACAGAACCATGAAGGTTTTGCGGTTAAACAACCAGCACTGAGAGGTACTATACATAACCCCCCCCCCCAACTAGTTCAAAGTTCCATATTGCCACCAACTGTGCAGTACACCTACCACAACCAGGCTTCCCCCCCCCTTTCGGTGGCACAAGATCATTTCCTGGCAGGACAATAATGAATTCTGACTAGGTGGTTTTTACTCTAATCAGTTCACATCATTCGCTTTGAATAGCTTGAAGCACTGAATATCAGCAACCAGACTAGATTATTGGCTGAAGAGCGGCTTCCAACCACCCGTTTCTCTTATTCTTGAACGTAGGTAGGATGATTCCTCAATCCGCAAGTAGAGTACATCACAGCCAGAGCAATCTGAGGAGAACTCATGAGTGAAATATTTTCAAATCTAGCACAGAAATTTCCTTCTCCAAATCCGACAATCCAAAATGTTGGTTTTTTACCACCAAGCTTCCCACAAAACCCTGCTAGAAGAAAGACGTACGCTCTTTACCTACACTCCCATATGCATGAATGGAGCCCAATGGCTTGGTTGCCGGTCCTTTTGAGTTGGGGAATTGTCAGTAAACTATATAGCCGTCGCTGAGTACTACAAAGGACGTTCTTACCGCCAAGTGATCCATATCCGTTGTATTTCTCAAACTCATGACCGCATAATGGAAACACCGCGCCATCCTATCCTCTTCTTCCCAATCCCCCTTCAACAGCCGCTCATAAAAGATCTTCGCTACCCTGCCTGCAGTATCATCCGAAACCCTCCATAAAGCTCCCATCACCCCCACAAACCCCGCCAGCTGCAGTGCCCCCATAACATGGATCCCCTCATCCCCTAATCCTGCTTTACCATTCACAACATTCACCCCCGTGCTGCACGCACTGAGATACGCTAGCAAGGGGAAACGCTCGTACATACCCACCCTCACCAACTGCTCGACATATAACGGAGAGTCTTTGGTATAGAGGCAAGACTTACTTGGGTCAGTAGGGTTAGTAACCCCATGCCCGGCAAAATGGAATATGGCAGGCCATTCCTCTGGTGGGGGAGGAGAGTGAGCGAGGGAGGCGATTGTAAAGTAGTCCAGCAGGTCAGCCTCATACGGGTCAGGCTCAATCCTCACGTTCAACTTTGCAATGGTACCCCCTGCGCTGTTGCCGGGAATATCCATGGACATTGTCTCAGTGATCAATCTGCCAACTGCTTCAACCTCCACCGGAGCGCTAACTAGCCGACCGAGACCCCACTCTCGGTCGTGGAAGGTAGATAGTACGGAACATAGAAGAGCACGGGATCCTCTCCGAGGCGAGGCACGGCGAAGAGCGGCCTGCCTCCGAGAAAATATGAGGGCTTTGATGGAGGATGTGTAGCTGGAGACCACACGGTTCATGACATTGCCACGCGGGAAGCCCGGTTTCCTCCCGCTTGAAGCAGCGTGCAAGGGCAGCCGGGAAGCGTTGCCCGTAGAACACCACCATACACGAGGGTATGACTCTACGGGACTACTTGCCGGCAGATCAGTGGTATAGCCAAGCTTCGTGAGCACTGGATAACCAATGCATTGCCAGAGGAACGTAAGGAAGGAGGGGTAATCAGTAATCCCAAGACCGACCTCGTTGTACGAGGGCACATCCCCGAGTTGTTGGGTGATGGCCTCCTGCGTGAGTCTGTCCAAGTGAATGGATTCAACCTCTCGGTCTTTGCGGACAATGATGGCATCACAACGCCACTCTGCAATGTTAATGACAACAATGGAGCCTTCACCTGATGCGTTCTTCATTTGCTCGAGGCTCGGCGGCTTGAGGAAACCCTCAAACCCTTTCTTGCTGCGGATCCTGTTTACAACCTCCTTTAGTTTACGATTTGCACGGAGAAGCCTACCGGAAGGGTCCTTGACACCAGGCTCCCCCGACCGGCCGGTGTTCATCATGTATGCATGCACGCCAGATGGGTCCAGCTGTGCACGTAGCTTTTCGAACTCCTCGGCGAGATCCTTGTCAACGCTACGCAACTCAGTGAGGTCAATACGGGTGTCAAAACGATTACCCGCGATAATGTCTCTTCCTTTTTCAAGTAACATGAGGGCCTCTGCTGGGGACTTTTGGGCTTCGAAAGCTGCTGCTGCTGCGAGTGAGCCAAAACCGGAGAAGGCCTCCAAACACTTCTGCTGGTCAGCCTGTGGTAGAGAGCGTATCACGACGAGGGAGAAGAGATCCATGGCCTCTATAGCAATATTGTATACCTCCTCCCATCTGGTTGCACCCTTCAGAAGGCTGCATAATTTGAGGGCAGCCCTGAGGCGAGTGGCGGGCGCCGCAGCGGGCTCCCGGAAGCAGTCAAACAAAGGATTGAGAATAGTATCTAGCTGTGGGTAATTATCGCGAATTTTGCTCATCTCCACACCCATACGATAATTTAGCTCCGCGAGCTCATATACAAGCGTTGGGGGGCACCAATGCATAGCCATGACGGCCAAACAGACAGCAGTCGTCTGGCGTTTTACGTCACCAAAGAGTCCGAGAATCTGACTGAATGTGGTCATCATCCGCGCCAACCCTGTCTTGCTGATGTGAAGGGTGTTCGCCGCTTCTTTGGACATTGCGTTCTTAATGTACTCCTTGGCTTCCTTTAGATCACTGGCATACTTAACTTTATCGAGGCAGTATCTCGTCTTGTGGATGCTACCGAGTGCGTTCAAACACGCAGCCTTCAACTCCATCTCGCCAGTTTTCTCCAACACCTGCCATGCCTTTTGAACAGAATCTAATGCCTCTTCTAGTACCTTTTCCTGCTCTACTTTAGTCTGCAGACGCTGCGACTCGTACAGCTGCTCAAGGTAATTGGCCAAAGTGACCTGGTAGCTCGCTTTCAGAATTCGGTCGGGCGCCGCCAACGACACAATTTGCCTCTGGTACTTGATCGCGGTCTCCAGTTCGTTGAACTCCCCCGTTTTGCGGAAGCGCTGGGCAAAAATGGCTGCGAGAGTGTTGACATCCCGCAGGTATTCGAAGAGTGCGTCTACAGTCGGGAATCGTAAATTGACCGCTAGTACCCTTTTGCGCTTCCCATCTACAGGTACCTGCTGCGGCAACACCTGGCTCTTGAGTGACTTCCTCGTGTGCTCTGCTGCAGTTTCTAGTGCCCTCATGTCCCCCGTGCGCTCAAACTCTGCTTGATACAACATGCTCAGCGCGTTCCTCGCATCCGTCTCTGCCATTGCGCCCCATCTAGCGCTATCAGGATCTGAAGGCTGTACTTTTGCCAGGTCCAACACATCTCTACCCTGGCTGATAGCTTGATCAAGGAAGCCTGCCCTCTCTTCAGGTTCAGCACGATACAGCATGAAGAGGATCCATGCCACGTTACCCATGGCGACTGTGCGCGCGCCCCGGTCCCCTCGGACGACCCGTTGATTGCAATTCAATTTCAACTCTTCCTCTGCAATTTGCTGAACCTCTTTGTAACCACTCTCGCCAAAAACTGACCCCTCGTCAATGTGGAACTGAAGTTTTGCTACCAGGAGGCGGCCGAGGTCACGGGTCCAGGCGGCGAGGCTGGGCCGCTTGCGGTTCGACGTTACCCCAGTAACCGTGCCGAGGTAAATTTTTCTCGCGATGTCTAGAGCCCGGCGCAACAACTTGATTCCCTCGTTGAGCTCACCTAGCTTAGCCTGTCTACGCTTCCAATCATCTTCTCTGTTACTTGTGCCAGTATCAGGCAAATCCGAAACCGAACCCGCATCTCCATCAGGAAAAGGAAAAAAACCCGGAGCCACATCTCCATCCGGAGCCACACCACCATCTGGAGCCACACCACCATCCGGAGCTGCATCACTGGGATCCGCATTACCATCTCTGGCTTGCGTACTATCCGTTGGGGATCCATGGGTATATGTATGGAGCCTTTGCATGGCCGCACTATGCAGATAAAATGTGAACTCTAAGGGTTTCTCCACCTCGAGCTCGCTCATAGCCCCCTTCCTTTGCCTCTCCTGAGTCCTCCTCTCAGCCTCTATCTCCCCACGCTTTGCTACTCCTGCTCCAATTTCGCCAAACCTACGCACCCAATGGCCTCTCAACTGCCTTAGGTTAATAAGATACTTCATCCGCTCATCTATCCAATCATCAAAGCCTGCTGCCCCTACCTCGGGCATACTCTCACCTTCATCTACCGCGCACTGTAACATCGTCATGGCAGCCTCAAGACACCGTTTTGCGTCGAGTGCATTAGGTAAGGCTTCGTACCGTGACCTGAGATTTTCTGCAAGAGTGGACAGGTGGTCTGCGGTAATTCCCATGCGTAAGGGAAGTAGTAGGTATGGCAGCAACTGAACAGGTAACGGGCGTGTGAGGTGCATGATGTGAAGGCCGATTGAGGGCCCCGTGCAGGGTGTGCAAGACTGAAGCTCGAGAACCCAAGTGAGCGCGTGTGATAGCACGTCTCTCAGCTCACCATCGCTGCCCTCGCTGCCCTCGCCGCCACCACTGCGGGGGTTGGCGATAAGAGAGAGGAATCTTCCTGCAACAGTGATTGCTTCTCGGAGATGTTTCAGTGCTAAAGAGGGGGTGGATTCAACACTGCAGTTTTCACGGATAGCCTCATATAATTTCCGGTGGACTACCATCGCAGCTTTCGTGATGCGGAGATGAAACTCTCGTCTAGGCTCCCGGATATCACTGTGATCTAGCACAGCTGCAGCACGAAGATTTCCTAGGGCTCGAAACAAATAGTGGCAATCGCCTGTACGCGCATGAAGTAGAACTAGCCTCCCCGCTGATGCCTCGAGGAGAAGATTGCGCTTGTAAAGTCCTTGAACAGCGCAACTATTACCGCTACGACTTCTAGCAAGATTGAGCTTCCCGAATACCAATTCATCGACACAAACTGATTTAAGCAGGAGCTTCACAGCATCGTCAATCCTGCCGTCCTGGGTGCTCTTGTGGTAGCCTTCGAGGTAAATACCACTGAGCTCCTCTTGGTCGGCATTGTTTAACTCACCAAAGGCCGTGAACGCAGTATCAAAGTGTTCCCGAGCAGTGGCCAAGGTGGGCGAACAAGACGAGGATCGAGAGAAAGTGGGTGGTGTTGGGAATGCAAGTGAGGAAGTCCTCGTGGCAAAACTGTGCCCCTCGTCTTCAACGGGCAAATAATAGAGGGGGTCCGGGGCTCCATGTTTGACAAAGTCTGCGAGGACTTGGGCTTCTGCCATTTGTATTTTGGTTTTTAAGACGAGCTGTTAGGCAGCATAGCATACCCGGGACAGAATCGTAAGGCAGGACAGGACAATAGGTGAGGAAAAGATAATGAGTGTTCCCAAACTGTCCCGGATGCAGTCTGGAGCCCCTTAAGAAAAACCGGAGGTGGGTTGGCGGATGGCCGTACGTATGTGATCTTCTGAAGGACCGAGGGCGAGGCTTCAAAGGCTACCGGTAGGTGTGGAGTGATTGATTGATACTGGGCAATATATACATACAACCATCATAGGTTGTGAGACTGGATTTATGTCATAAGGATAAGGGCATAGCTCCGCCTACAAATCGTACATACAACAAACTGCCTGCGGTTTCAAGCCCGCTGGCCACAGTGAGAGCAGATGCAAAGCTGGGGAGAGGCATTAGGATGCATGGTGCATGCATGCATGCATTGCATGGGCGAAGGAGATTTTTTTCTTACAGAGAGCAGATGACGAGATCCAGTCGAAGGGAAAGTGTAAGGTGTGTCCCTCAGCAGGCGGTTGGAGAATCTGAGTATGTATCAATACCACAGCGATGAGTACCGGTAGTACTACCTATGTAGTACTGATCACGATTCATGAACTTTGAAGCTTCATTCACCTGGGTGTTGGTTAAGACCATCAATACTAAAATGCCACACAATGTCGAACCCAGAGCTTTACCTACCTACCCCTCACGAAGCCAGAAACCAAATATTTGTTCAATATCAAAAGCTCAGGGGTGTTCCTACGCAGCTGATTGGACGATTGGACAATAGACTGGTACATACCCTCCATCCCCCACCTGCCATATACAAGTATGCATAGCCATAGATCAGCCGAGGACAAACACCTACGGTACATACCTACATGGGTTCAGCAGAGAAGTCGTACTTTGGTATTCGTGAGCTGTGCCGATTGACGATTGACATGATGGATGCCCTTGGATTAACCATGTTGATTGAGCGGAGGCTACATAATCGACGTCATTTGATTCTCGCCTCTCGATCGTGGTGGGGTTCATCACATCAGATTTCATGTCACATCTACAGTGTCTGGAGAACACAACCGTATTTCTGAAACGGAAATACCCGCAAAAGCTAAAGTCGTTGGTACCGCAATATCAAGTTACCCCGCAGTTCAACCTGCAAATGAAGCTGAACGGCAGCAATGCATGAATTTGTATATGCATAGCCGGGTTTGAAATCGGTGTTACAGTATCACTCAGATGAGATTGCAGAACTTGATCGTCACGGCAGGCCTCCTTCCTCAGGTGTATCGAGATTGTATTTTTACCTCATAAGCTAATACCTGATAATCAGACACGAAAGAAAAACGTGCAGACCCGCATCCGTTCGTTGGCACCTGGACTGGGCTGAGTGCATCATTGCGGGGGAAAGCCTCGGAGGGTGATGGGCCGTATAGGAATATGGCAGAGGAGGGTGCACTCATCTCTAAGGTCAAGGTGATTCACATGGTTTATACACCGCTGGCTGTGGGCTGTGTTGGGTATAAAACCCCAGTCACCAATCTTTCTAGTCAGCAGTGAGTATTGGGGCTTTACAACGACGGGTGAACAGACATCTTTACATTGCACCGTGATCAAGCCATTTCTTAGAGGATTTTATCCTGCACTTGCCATCTCGAGCACTGCCCCTCAGACGTGAGTACACAATTATTCTATCCTGTCCAGTGAATCTTCATTTTGATTTGTGCATCATACCCCCCCTGGTGCCCGCTCTGCCATCAGGATAACCCATCAACCCGTTTCTGCTGCATGGAAGACCATCCCTCACAATCAGACCCTCCTCCTTCCAGAGCCTGGCCCCAGCAAAACTTCCTATCTTTGATTTTGTTCATACTTCCTTCATTACATACTCTCACACTCTGATTAGCGAGATATATACAAATGGCTCCCCGAATTTTCGCCGTTTGCATTGGCATTGACTTTTACCCAAACTCGGTCAGCCTCTCTGGCGCCGTCGGTGACTGTGACTCTTTCATCTCATATCTCACCGAGGTACTCTCCGTCCCCGCTACCCAAATCAAGCGACTCACATCCACGAAAGACGGCCACAGTAACCGGGCTGTAGAACGCAATACAGATAATATCGCTACTTATGAAAATATTACCAACGCATTGCTCAAGCTCTCCAAAGAGTGCCGGGAGGGCGACCAAGTCTTAATCACATATTCGGGCCATGGGAACAGGGTGTGGAGTATTGTGCCAGATTGGCGTGGGAAGGAAACTCGAATGGATGAGACATTAGCACCCATGGACGCCTTTATATCTGGGGGTCGAGAACTTAGAGACTTCGAACTAAGCTATCTTTTGAACAAGATTGTGGAGACAAAGTGCAAGCTCACAGTAGTGCTGGACAGTTGTTACTCTGGCGGTGCCTTTAGGGATCCGGACCCTAGGCAGCAAGAGGCATTTCTTACTTCGGGACTCCGCGCTCGTTATACCATCTTCAAAACCATGGCACAAAAGCTCAGCCCCCAGGAGACTAAAAATCTTGAGGCTGAGAAGCAGAAATATCACTTGGACAGGCCCCTTGGGAGGGTCACAACTGGAGGGGAAGTGGTGCCAGGGGTGTCCCTCGAGGATTTGCAAAACCACTGGAACACCATGCAGGACCGAACGGAGAATGTGCCCAGACATCAGTGGCTGGTGAAACCATTTGGCTATGAAATCTGGACGGGGTGTCTGGCGCATGAGCTTAGCTGGGAAATTAATGGCGGTGGGAGGCTCACGAGTGCTCTTGTGGATACTTTACGAATTGCCAGGAATATTAATGAGACTTCGTTGGGAATGGTATTTCGAAATGTATTTGATAGGGTCTATGGAAAGCGGGAATATGTACTCACCAACGAATACGAACAAGTTACGCATCGGGAGCCAATGTTACAGACCCCGGTACTGCTGGGCGATGTGGGTAGGGGTTTTCTTTCCAACAATACCGCCGCAGAACAAGTAGTGGGAATCCCAATCAGCGCCATCCCCTTTGGCAACTCTCACCTCACATTCAAGCCTTTTGATACAGATGAGCAGAACGATGATCTCCCGACACTGATCCTGCGCGCAGGATCCGCACACGGTGTCCAACAGGGGTCAGAGTATGCTGTATATCTCTGGGACGACAACCTCAATACCCCGCCTTCAGAAGCTCAGGTCCGAGTCGTAATAACGGAAGTGGGCACCATTGCGTCGGTTGTCAGGGTCGTTGGTTCACCGGATATGACCTTATTCAAAAATGTTTCTAAGGAGCAGCACATCCGTGCAAGTAACCTCATGAAGGCATACTATGACAAATTCCCGGATTGGTTTAAGGTCAATAAAATGCCACCTCAGGATATCACATATCCGTGGCCTTCAGGATGCCAGGCTGTGCTCGTCGCTGGACCGTCTGCTAACGTCAAATATGTTCGCCTCATGACAGCGGGAGGTTCATCGATTCCCTCTCCATGGCATGGGAAGAGAAACACATATGTGCGGGCTGAGATTCCGTTGTTGGTTGTGTCCGAAGACAGTACTCCCGTAAGGGAAGACTTCCAGGTGAGATACAGCGATGGTAAATATGCTGTGTATGACGGGGGCTCAAGCGGGGCTTTGTTAGCCCAGGCGGATGGTATGGATAAGGCTTTGCGGGATATCATTCAGATTTCACAATACCGCACCTGGCTAGACAACGTAAGAACCACCACTGACTTTGAAAATACCGATTTGTTCACCCTGAAACAAACAGAAAGAGGTATACATCTCTCATCCTAAACCTCCCCTTAAAATGAAACATACTAACATTCAACGCCCTTCTCAGCACCCGTCGAAGGTGAGACCAGCGTTGAAAAAATCGGGCTTAAATTCAGCACCAATCTCGAATACATCAGCGAATACAATAAATTGCACGTCAACATGGCCCTCTTCCACTTCTCGCCCAACTTTGGTGTGAGGCAGATTTACCCCCAGCAAGGGCAGTTTGAATCTGTCGACATTGGGCATTTCAGGGAGATTACCTTCAAGAGAAAGATTCCACAGGGCGGAGCAGGGATGGATGTGGTCAAGGCGGTAGTATATCAATCTAGCACTGGGTTCAAGAGTTGGGAGCTGCCGGAGCTGGGAGCTGAGGGAGAGGTGGGGCAGCCCGTAAGACAGAGAGCGGAGTTGGTATTGACAGAACCGGCTCCGAAGGTGTTGGCGGAATTGGATCCTGTGCCTGGGACTAGGGGGGATGATTTACCTGCTGTGAATGATGGTGAGAGGGCCGGGTATGAGAAGTACTGGCTGTTGCAGGTCACTATTAGGGATGTCTAGAGGCACGGCGGAGGAAGTGACTGCAATAGAAGCTGGGAGCTATTTGTTCGGTTTTTTTTTATTTATTTTATTTATTTTTTTTACAGAGATTATATGGTTTATGCTATTTGAGTATTATTATATCGAGAAAATGCCTGATTCGGGAGGAATAGTCATAGTAGTCATAGTTACTGTATATAACTATTTTGATGGATATATATATGAATATGATGCGAAAGGGTGTTATTTCGAGGGGTAAATATAAGTAACGTTGGTTGGGAAGGAATCCCGAACCCCGATCCTCTCTCTCCTCGCTCACATTCTCTGTAAATAATGCGCAGTTTGCTTTTATGAAAAGAGAAGAGCAAGTTGTTGTAATGTTGTTGTAATGCTGTTGTAATAACTACATAATTTTTAATTTTATATATGTCCTATAAATATATATTATATGAAATAAAAATGCCAGGCGGATAGATAGGGCTAAAAGTTTCTTCTCCATGGGGGCCACCACCCCCCTCAAACACCAACTAATGGTGTTACCCTGAAGCTATCTGGATATATTGCAGATAAGCTGCGACACGAGACGACACGACACGCATTACCTCCTTCTTTTTTAATTGCATTCGCTTTTTTGTATCAAAATAAATTACATGAAAACGAGTAACATATAAACGCCAATATACGCCGTCCCGCATCCCGTCCCTCCCAGCCCAAAAAAAAAGAATAAAAGTAGTCCCAACGTAAATGTAATAACCTACCTTAGCATACTTTTTTACAAATGTTGTATATACCCACGTTACCCTGAACTCTCCGCTGCTTCCGCTCTCAGACTCCATCTTCATCCTCCTCCCCCTCATCATCATCCTGCTTCAACTCCTTCGACATATACCTACCACCGACACGCACGTATTAGCCGCTACTTCATCCACAGCCCACCCGACACCACAATCCCACAGAAGGGAGGAAACTCACGGCCCATCCAACCAATATCCCAACCTCGCATAATAACTCCTCACGCCGACCCCACTAATCACACTAATCTTCTCACTTCCATGCTCCTCTCTTGCAATCCTCTCCGCCTTCTCCATCAACAACGTCCCAAACCCCTGATGTTGGTACTTCCTTGGATTCCTCTCATGCACCGGAACCGCACTCCCATAGACATGTAGCTCCCTGACCAAACTCGTCCTTTGTCCCTTCAGTTCCGGTCTAAACGTCGCGCTCCCACACTTCCTCAGGCGCAGCAGCCCAATCAAAATATCCTGCTTTGGATCCTCGTACGAGAGGAACGTCTCCCATCCGTCGTTGGCGTAGTAGTCGCGCCTAATGAGCTCGACCTGGTCCGGGCGGATTTTCTGTTTTATTTCGGTAATGCCTACTTCGCGCGTTCGGACATCGCGGCAGGTTGTGCCAAAGTCCTTCATTCTGCTGAGTGCTAGCTCGCGAAGATTCCCATTCTCGACTCCGGACGTCACAAGCGGCATGGGGATATCCCTCTGGACCCTATATATCCTCGTCCACGGGGGCACCAACGCCAGAATCCTCGCTACAAGATCAATCAATGCATTGGGCGTATAATTCGTATACCTCCCTGTCCGCCAGAGTTCGTATAGCCCCGTTCCACGGATAACTAGTGTCGGGTAGATCTTCAGGCCGTCTGTTCTGAAATTTGGGTTTTCGAAATACTCGGTGAACTGGGCTAGGTCGCGCTCCATGCCGACGTTAGGTAGGTCTGGCATCATGTGGCTGACGACCTTGTAACCCGCATCCTTTGCGAGGCGGAACGTCTCGCAGACAGACTTGACGGTGTGCCCGCGATTTGTGTCGCGGGCGACATCTTCATAGAGGGACTGCACACCGACTTCGAGCCGGGTGCAACCATACCGGAGCATGTCTGAGAGATGTTGATCCAGGCAGTAGTCCGGGCGAGTCTCAATTGTGATTCCAACGCATTTAGTCATGGATTGCTCCGCAAACTGGACCGCCTCGTCAACATTATGCCCCGTGTACCCCGACAACGCATTATGCAGGGAGCTGATGAACCAGTCTCTGTATGATTCCGGGAGGGACATGAACGTGCCCCCCATGATGATGTACTCGACTTTATCCACGCTATGCCCCAGCCCGCGGAGCTGGTCTACTCTCCCGCGGGCCTGCTCGAACGGATCATACCTAGCCCTGATGGCGCGCATACTCGTCGGTTCGTACCCTGTATAACTCTGCGTGCTATATTCAAAATCCGAGTCCGGGCCACCGGGGCAATAAACGCATATATTCCCCGTATAGGCAATGTGCGGGCAGCGGTGGGGCTTACACATGACCGCCACCACGGCAATCCCCGAGCTGGTACGGATCGGCTTGGTGATTAACTTAGGGAGGAGGTACTTCTTGTAGTGCTCCGGAATGGCCGCGATGATGGATGTGAGCGGGGGGATGGTGCTGAGGCGGTACTTCCGCGAAACCTGGCCTCGGAGGGCATTGAGGTTGATGTCGAGCGAGGATTGGGACTCGTGCAGGGAGATGAGGTGCGCAGCAATCTCGGAGGTGGCACGGAGGAAGCGCTCTTGCTCGGGGGTGGAGAGGAGTGAGGAATTTTTTGGGGTTTTGGTGGGCTTGCGGTCGGAGGAGGTGGGGGTGGTAGTGGCCACCATGGCGGGGGCGGGTCAGTGCGATTGTTCTATAGCGGGGAAGGAGAGGGAGAGGGGGTGGCGGAGATTGTCTGGCAGGTTGATGTTGGCGATGCAATGAAGGTATATAAGTGTATGCTGGTGGTGATGGTGGTGGGGGGGGGGGGATGGCTCTGCAACAGTTTGGTTCTTTGAGTTGAAGTTCACCAGGAGGTGGGACGAGATAAGATGCATCAGATAAGCCCAGCCCCAGTATCAAAACACAAGAGATGCCGGCTGTTTATCCACCGTTTATCCACCGTTTATTCACCGTCTATTCACCATTTATTTTCCAAGTTTATTTCCCAGCGCTGATATTTAAGCAAGAACCCTCGCTCGCTCTAGCAGGCCAATCTAGCAAAACATTGTGTCTGGCCAACTCACATTATATGTTGTTTGGAAATTCCTTTTTCCCTCCAAACTCCATTTCATGGTATCGTCCCCATCTAGCCACATTTGAAGAAACCCCACAAAAAAAAAAAAATCATGAACCGCCTCCCAACCTCCCATAAATATCAAAGAAGCCACAAAGCCACATGAAAGGCACAGCGGCGGCCCACCAGAACCAACTCTAGTTCTTCGTCTCGCCCTCCTCATTCCCACTCTCCTGCCCTGCCACAGCCGCCCCCTCAGCACCCTAAGCTTTAGGTTTACCCACAACCATATTCCTCTTCGCGCTAGTAGTATTCTTCGGTAGCTCCTTCGTAAACGGGATAAAGCTAGGGTTGCCGGGGATATACTTCCTCAGCGGCTCCGGAATAGTCATGCCCTGCATCCACCCTCGCCGTCAGCAAAATCCTTCACCACCACCACCACCACCAGGGGGAAGGGAAAGGAAACTCACTTCCCCAGTCTGATAATTCTCCATCAAACAACACAACGCCCTCTCCGTGGCACACAGCGTACTATTCAAGCAATGCACATACTTCTTGCCCATCTCCGTCTGCGTCTTTGTCCCAAACCTAATCTCCAGCCTCCTGCTCTGGTAATCCGTGCAATTACTGCAAGAGACCAACTCCTTGTACTCTCCCTGGAACGGGAACCACGCTTCAAGATCATACTTCTTGCTAGCGGCATTATTGAGCGCCCCAGAGACGATTGCGACGATTCGGTAGGGTATGTTGAGGGATTGGTAGAACGCTTCGCTGGTAGCAATCATCTCGTCAAACGCCTCCCAGGACTTTTCGGGCTCCGTAATGACAAACTGCTCAATCTTTTCAAACTGGTGCACGCGGAAAATGCCCCAGGCGTCTTTTCCATGAGACCCAGCTTCACGGCGGTAGCAGGTGGAGTATCCAGCATATGCAATTGGGAGATCGGGTTTAAGAATCCACTCGTCAGCGTGGAGGGCAGAGATGGGCTGCTCGCTGGTGGCAATGAGGTATTTCTCCTGATCTCCATCAACAACTTTATACAGCTCCTCATCGAACTGCTCCAGCTGGGCTGTCTTTGCCATCATGTCCTTGTTCATGAATTGCGGGGTCTGCAGAGGGGTGTATGTCTTGTCACCAATCTTTCTGTTTATGAGAAACTCCAGACCGTAGTTGATGAGAGCCTGGTTGAGAAAGACACCCCACTGCTTGAGAAAGTATCCCCTGTGGCCCACAACCTTGACTCCGCGCTCGGCTTCATACCCGTCTATTCGCGTGAGCACCTCGTGGTGGGAGAGGCAGTTTCGCTTTTCGACCTTGACGCCCTCGGGGGTCCATGTGCGGATAAGCTCGTTGTTGTCCTGTTGTCATGCCATGCTGCTTAGCACCTGGCCCTAGATGTATACTGTTTGTAGAGGGAGAGAGGGAGCAATGCAATGTTACCTCATTATCACTAACTGGCACACTATCGTGCACCAAATTGCCAATGCTAACCACCTTCCTCTTCAGCTCAACCTCCTTCTCCGCCGCCACCCCCTCCAGCTCCTTCTTCTCCGCCTCAAACTGTGTCTTCTTTGCAATCAGCTCATCAGCTGGCTCCTTGCTCCTTCGCTTCTGCCCGATTTCCTTTTGTGTCGCATTGATCTCTTTGTTTTTCTGGTCGACGGCAAATTGTGCTGCGGGATGTGAGCGTTAGATCTAAAACATCCACCCAGTTGGAGGAAGTTGGGGCGGTGTTGGGAGGGAAAGGATAAGAGAGTAATAGCGTACCGCGCCTCCAGCCATCGTACAGGGTAATGACTTGGTCAACAATATCCACAGGCGCATGGCGGCGGCGCTGGGACTCCCGGATCAATTCGGGGTTGCCGCCTTTTTCCTCAATGAAGGAGAGGATGTCGAGCATTGCCGGGAAACTTGAGTCTCCGGATATGAAAAAGGTTATCTTTGCAACTTGCAGATGAGAAGGAGAGATGGGGTTGGGATGAGTCTTGTAATATAGAGTTACTAGTCTGACCCCGCCATAGTTGAGTCAATGTAGCAGGGGTAACGGTAACGCCCTGGCAACGCAAAAAGCTTGGCCTTCCGCGCCAAGGCTCTGCCAAACAGCGCGAAACATCGCACCTCCGGGTAACGACATATCTCCACCCCACTCCACTCCACTCCACTCCACTCACCGCACAAGCAAGCAACGTAAGCCGCTGTCATGGCCTCTGAAATACAAACATACTAACCACCACAACAATCCAGCCCGAAAAATAATGGCCGGCGCCCACCACCACCCCCCAGGCCCAGGAGAGCACCCCATACGCATTCACCCCGTCAGACCATTCTATCGCTTTGCCGCGACCGCGCTCGGTGCATCAATGTGGTGTGTTTTCCCCTCCCCCCTTTCCAGCCTCACCCGCTCACAACTTGTGGGTGTTTCCCATAGGTTCTTCTTGATGTACCGTGCAAAGAAAGACGGCGCTGTCCTCCTCGGCCGCAGACACCCTTGGGAGCATTAAGGATCGAAATTTATATTGCCTCCCTCCTCCCTTATCCTTCTCAAATTTCAGCATTCAATTTCTCCGCCCCTCCCCCCCCACCTCCCTTTCCCCCCTTCTCCCCGCCGGAGAGTTCTCGCGATTGCTTGTAATCGGTAGCAGAGGAAAATTGGGGGGGGCCCCATTGGGAACAGTGGGGGAAGGAGATGATGCTGTTGTAAGTACGTATAGAATACATGCATGGATTTTCTATAGCCAGCGTGTTGGGGACTAGTCGGTTATTGTGGCAGGGCGGTCCGCATGCAGTGCACCATCTCAGGGTAATTGGAATATATCACAGTTGACAATCTCAAATATAAAAGATCGGCAGAGACCCCTTTTGATCCATCAAATGCTCCACTACACCACTCACAAGCAGCCAGTCTATATGCCACGCACAACATGAAATTATAACCATCTCCCACAGTCGTACCAAGATATCAAAACTGAAGATATCCAAATAACTCCCGCTATGACAAAGTCTGTCTTATTTAATACTCCCACCCCACCCCTTCTCTCATATCCTCATCTCCCCCTCCAGAACCTTCCACATCTTCCTCTTTTCCCCCCCTCCCCCCTTCCTCCTCAGCCATCCCACCCACCCCGCCAACTTCAAAAAGAAATTCTTCTCTGCCCAATAACTCACCCCGAACCCCACCGCCGCCAGCACCAGCAGCAGCGCCTTAAAATCGCTACTCATCCATGTCAACTGCATCACCTCCGTCGCCCAACCCCCAGGATACACTACCAACCACGTGCTCACCCCCAACGCTGCCGCCACCGTGCACACAAACGGCACATTCCTACTCATCTTCTCTCGATACGGCGGCCCCACATTCAACACCACCGCCGCAAGAATATACTGATAACTACTAGCCAAAAACAGCGCTGTATTCTCGCTATTTGCAATTTGTGATTTATCAACGCCAATCTTGGGAGTAATGTACCATGGCTGGGATTGCACTGCTTTGAGGACAAGCAGTTGTAAGATGAAGGTGAGGAAAATTTGACCAAGAAGGGGGGTGAGGACTTTACGGGAGACGAGGGACGCGGTGGGGCGCTTGGGGCAGAGGGTGGGGAACGGGCCGGACCAGCCCATGAAAACGGCGATGGGGAGAATGAGGAAGAGGTCGATAAAGAGAAACTATTGACTACACTTTAGCAACACTGCATGGGTAACCATAGAATGGTGCGGAGCGTGGACATACCTGAAAATCCCCCAAGTTGCTCGCCCTCCTGTAAAGAATGCTCACTGTAGTAAACTGGATTGCACTATACAAGCTCATATATTTGAAACAGCTAAAGCTCGTAACCAAACTCGCTCTTCCCTCCCTGATAACCCTTGGTACACACGAGATATCAAACACTCGGCTTGTAAATGGCGCAGCAACAGAAGCTTCTGCTTCAGATAGTGAGATACCCACATCTGCTGCCTTGAGAGCACCGCAATCATTGGCTCCGTCACCACAAAAGCCCACAGTATAGTCTATGCTTTGCAACTTCTCAACAAGCTCGTGTTTTTCGTCGGGAGACATGCGTGCAAAGACTTGCCCGCAGATGAGCATCTACAGTCAAGCTGTTAGATATTGTAGACCAGTATAATTGGGAGCAGTATGAAGAAGTTACCCTGTGCAGAACTTCCCGTGGAGCAAAGTCAATGATCCACCGGAATACATCTCCACTAACCGCCAGCGAGTAGTTCTTCAAATCCGAAATCCCATAAGGGTTACCGTCCGCTGGTGGTTCTAAAGGCCGAAGTGTATCCTCATCAAGCATAATACTTGGATCATTCACGCTCTCCCAATGGAGTCTTGCGTGTGGAGACAACATATCGCCTTTCACAAAACATCAGTCAGCAGTCAATCAAGCTCCCACGGAAACCCCCACATACCTTCAGCAAAATGTGGTACAAAGACATGCGCAGTCTCACTAATCAAATTACACTCCCTCGCCACACTAATCGCCGTCAGGATATTATCTCCTGTGCACATAACCTGTCTAATCTCTGCCCTTGCCAACTCTCTCAGTGCACCCGCCGTCTGCGGCTTAAGCTTATTCTCAAAGATAATAAACCCCGCAAATATAAGCCCGCTTTCAGCATCAGTACGCTTCATCTTCTGCGCGCGCACCCAGCTCAGTTTGTAGATGTGCTTCGTAGCGCATGCAATCACTCGGTATCCGCGGTGTGTGTAATGCGCTAGGATTTCATGGTAATCCTCCGGGAATGACTCTGGTACGCAAATGTCGGGCATACATTCTGGCGCTCCTTTGACGTAGATATTTGCTCCTTGTGCCTTGAACTGCTTCACTATCACACTAGTTCTGCGAAGCTGAGAGACAAATTCGAACGACTTCGTGATTCCAAGTTCGACCGGCTGCTTTGCCGTACATATTAGCCCTGTCCTGACCAGGGGACTACATTCACTCACTTGATCCGAGCCCACGTTGTTGATGCCCATGTCCCGCAATGCACGCTGACTGGGTGGCGGCCTCACAATGGGTGGTGAGAACTTGGACTGCTGCGCCTCCTGCCCGTCCCTACCCACATTTTCTTGTCTAGCCTGAGTTTGCTCTCCTTCAGAGTAAATCCACCCCGTGAATTCAAACATCTTCTGGTCTAATGGATCCCCAACCAGTTCGTCGTCGACCAATCTGAGGGAATGGCAGGTAGTCATTGTATTAAATACTGCCCGGCGAAGGTTCGAGTCACCCGTTCTGCCAGTGTTCTGCATGGCCTGAGCATTGCTCAGCAGTTCGCCGAACTTGTGAGAATCCTCTTCCACGACTCGAACCCCGAGGACGTCGAGACCATCTTCAGTAAGAGTACCAGTTTTGTCAAAACAGACAATGTCAAGTTTACCGCCAACATTTACCCTGAACTCTTGTCAGCGATGTGAAGAAGGATTTGAGAAGAAGATACTACCTTTGCGGACTGATACAGTAGATTTTCTTCGTCTTTAGCCGCGAGAGAGCAAAGTTCGTCCCAATTGTCAACGTAGCCGGAAGTGCTGGCGGAACAACAATAGTGATGAGATCTAATGCCCTCACAAAAATCAAGTGCCATGGCAGCTAAGAATGCCATCAGCATTACTCCCATGAACTCTAACATTACTGTACTCACCCCCAAGCGAATAAAGTTGATAAACGAGGCAACAAATCCGCAAGCCGCAATCCCCGCCATAACCCCAATATAGGAAAAGGAATCACGGTAAAACTTGAACCCAGAGGGCTTCGGGAAGAGCATTGACCGCACCAAAGCACCCTTCGTGGTATTGAATCCTGTACGGACAACCATTGCCAGTCCAACATCTCCCATGTCACCCCCCTCCTGTGGCTTTCTAGCCCTCACTATTTTAGTACCCGCAAACAAAAAGTATTTTGCATGGTCGGGAAGTACGGTGGAGGCTCCGAGGTTGATTTTCTCAAGTGCCTCGTTGGTGCACGGGGCCTTTGACACGGGAATGGACTCTCCTGGTGGCTGTTAGTAAATATTTTCAAGGTCAGCATAGAATTGGTGCCCTACCAGTCAACATGCTCTCATTCACGATACAGTCTCCGCTCAACAGAAGACTGTCACACGGAAATTGTGACAAAGACGGGTCAGTGACCTCAAAAACATCACCTGGGACGAGGTCTTCGGACGATACGTAGCTCCCTGGGCCACATCAGTACATAATTTTAATAAATTAAAATAGAAGATCACAAACAGAATCCACTACGCAAAACTCGGACATCACACACAAATCGTGACACTTCGCGAAGGCGTCTCATAGTCTGTACACAATGTCAATATTGCACACAAGCAACAAAAAAGGGAAATCCATCAACTGACCGTCTTAGTTTCTACCAGCGTACTAACTATGCTCACAGCAGATATAATAAAAATGCACACCGCATAATAATAATACTCGTCCAATGACCACAAAATTAAGCTCGCAATTTGGAATACATAAAATGGGTGAAATGCCTATATTCAATTCATTCCTCAATTTAGCTATTATAACCCTCAAGCCCAAACGTAATAAGGCGGGAGAAAGCAACATGCCTCGTCTATCAAAAGTTGCATAACTGTCTTTTCTTCTATGTCTATCACATTTTTCCCAAACACCAGGCTACGTAACTCTTTATCTTCTCCTTCTACTCCGCGCCTTAGTTCCTTGACACTGGTCCAGGAGGGGTCTCTCCAGCTATTGTTCATGGCTAATTTGTCTAGTATGGGGTGGTAAGTAAACCGGATGTATCGATAATCTAGGTGGCGGAGGTATGGTATAACTGGGTCATCGTCCTCGTCCGTGTCGTAGATAGCTGGCACCACCGGCGAGACCCCAAATACCGTTGAAAGTGATTGCCCATATCGATGCTTGCACACTTCATGTATACTGAGTTCACCCCATTGATTCTAGAGAACGGTCAGCGTAAATTGACCCACGGTGCCTCAACCTGATGTCATACCTCTACAACCATCCAGTCGCAGTTTGCCAAAGGCGTGGGCTTCCCAATGATCCCTATCCGCCATCTTGGCACCCACTTCAGGATGAGATAGCCTATTCCAAAAGTCATCACTGACAGGATTATCATTATCAAGGATCCCACTCTGCTAGTAGTGTACCCGGCGACAACAATTGTAAGATCCTCCGTGACAATATAAAGCTTCTGCGTCATCCTCCTTGCACCCCGATAGCCACTATCTGACTTGTTCGACTCCCTCTGCTGCAGCAATGGATGCTCCACCGAATCCCTATGTAACTGCGATGACTTGCGCCGCATGGAGCTACTTTCGAAGGTGCCGACTTCAATATCCACCTCCGACGGTTCGTAACCATATTCATCCTCCTCCTCCTCGTCCGCAAGTGCCTGCTCATGATCCTGCTGCGGCCACTGCTGCTGCTCATTATTCATTTCTTGAAAGAACTGAAAGCTAGCTATCGACCCTGTCCTAGACCTCCGGCGATGGGCAAACGACGAAATACTCGAGGGAAGACTTTCAGGAACCGGGCCGGAAAAGACCTAAAACCTTCACATCAATGTTGACGAACTACACGGCGTACTTGGGTGCAGAATATACCTCGTGCTGTGCCATCTCGACATCGCTGTAGAAACTCGCAGAGCTGACATTGGAGTCCCGTCTGACATGGTGACGACGAAATTCGGTGGAAGCTCTGTCAACGCGTGCTCCCGGAGGAGGAGGGGAGCGTATGGGTTCAGTCATGCTGAACAAGAGTCCGCTTGAGTGCTTTAGATGCTGATGGCTTTATTTCTGCGATAGGGCGGAAGTTTGAGCGCCGAATGAACAGTCGACGTTGAACGGCACGGATGCTATGTAGTTGACGATACTATCGAGGCAGCATTCGGGGAGGTTCGTGGCGAGACTGGGAAAGGGGAAGGGAGGGGAGGGGAGGTTGAAGGTCAAGCCGGAATTTGTAGCTGGTGCGATTTACAATGACAACTGCCAGTAAGTTACCAAGTCGGTAGACAAAAGTCCACCGAAATCACAACCAAAAAGTGGCCCTCGTATTGAAAGATGTTTAAAACCAAAGTTTGCCAGCTATGTGCCCAAAAAGATTCAGATTTAAAAGAAAGGTTATACAGTCTCTTCTCCTATTTCTCTAGCTAGGCATACTGTACAGGCAATAGATGTACTGTATTATTTGAAGAAATCACCAAAAGCAGCTGAAAGAGTTGCTCCAGGTCCATAAACTTGGACTTGGGAGCTTCATATCAAGCTCAAACTCAATCCAAAAATAAGGCGCCCTCAAAGGTGTTTACGGAAGGCACTTTGCTGTGATTCGGAGGGGGATTGCGAAGAATTTCTGTCTAGGGTCTGTAAGTACGGAGTACAGATAGCTGTAAGGAAATAGTAATCAAGTAAGTATTGTTATGTATTGTACTGTATTGTACTGTACTGTACTGTATTTATTGTACTGTACTTGGTGGTTACTACAAGTCCGGAGCGTATCACTCAGCAGGTACGTACATGTACATACGTAATACCTTGTCCAGAACGGCTTCAATCTGAAGTATCTGGAGAATAAACAACCCATGAAGTACTGTACAGCAATAATGGCCAGGATGCATTTCCACGAGCGGGAACAATGGAATACTATGTAAATAAAACTCGCGAAAAAAAATACGCATCACAGACTCAAACTTAAAGGAATTTCGTATCGTCTCAAACACTAGCGAGAAAAACAAAATGAAGCAAAATCAAGTACGCCTGATGTAATCTTCTTTCCGTCTCCCCAGATATCATCCGCTGCTCCCCATTAATACCATCCCTCCTCTCAGAACGCCCCCCCGCCGTCCGGGTTTGTTCCAGCGCCTTGCCGCACCAGAGCCAGACACCTAATCCGACGCCGGGCTCTGCGCAGAACTACCCGAACCACCTCCGCCCATAATCCCCAAAGTATTCAAATGTGCTGCCGGATTCTTAAATTTCAACTTGATATTTGGCGTTGGTGCCGCCATTGGTGTTCCATTCTCGCTGCTCATAGTCGTAGTACTTTGCCTTCCTACGCCATTACTTGCCCCCTCCCCGTCTTCGCCCTTAGTTCCTGGCTCAGGTAACGAATCCAGCCACAGGACATCCGAGTTTGCCTCGACTTGCTCGCGTAACCTAGTTTCGAACTCCTCCTGTGAAAGCCGTCAGTACCAAACTTATACTACAAGGTTGATTATGAGATGACACTAACCTCCATTCGCTCTGCATCAATATAAACTCCACTCCCCGGTTCATTGAAAGTCCTCGCATTCGCATACATCAACAAGAAGTCACTCCTAAACTCTGCCAGGCTTGCATATTGCTCCTTATCTATCTTCTTCTTGATCATGTCATAGCTTATAGGGCTCTTGATAAACTGATAATAGGTCGGATAAAGCTTTTTGCTTGGGAGGTGGAAAAAGTGTTCTGCGTACAGTCGCCCATCCTCTGGATCTTCCAAACCGACCACAGCATCGTAAATAATCTCGAATACGCGTTGATAGATCGCACGATCGCCGGGAGACATGCTATCGACTTTCCCGCCCCTTGGACGCTTCCGCTTCGGCACTGACTCTGGCTCTGGTTCAGGTTCCCTGGCCTTTGCGGGCGTTTCTTTCGCCTTCGGCTGTCTGCCACGTTTCCTCTTTTGCGTCGTTGGTGGCGGTGTCGAAGCATCCCTCACTGGCGTCTCTGGTAGTGGTGGCGAATCCTGCTGCCTCGCAAGCTTCTTACTCTGCCTCCTCTCTATCCTTTCCCTCTTCCTCTTAATCGCGTCCTCAACTGTATCCTCGTCATCATCCATTGCATCGAGCCACTGCTCCTCCGTAAGTCCGTCATCATATCGAACATTGTTCCTCTCACGAGCTCCACGCCCTTTCGGTGCTTCAACTTCTGGCACCTCAGGAATAAGGTTGATGTCCGATGGGACTTCATTCTCTGGGAACAACCTGTCCTTCTTGCCTGGACCCTCACCGAATCGTGGATGTGCATTCCTTTCTCTGTCAAGCTTCCGGAAGACATCCAATTCACCTTCATTTCTTGCAATGATTTCGTTAAGCTCGTCGTCATCCATCTCTTCGTTACCCTCATTATCTCCTCTACTGCCAGCTTCTAGCAAAGATCGCAACAGGGCATCTCGCTCTTCATTCGTGGACTTATTGTCGAATTTACCAGCTTGGATGACCTTCCCGTCAATGTCAAGCTTATACTGGGCACGCTCCAAAATCTTCTCTTCGATGGAATTGGTTGTGATCAACCTCAGAATTCGGACCTCATTTTTTTGACCGATACGATGCGCACGATCCTGGGCTTGCAAATCTTGATGGGGATTCCAGTCAGAATCGAAAATAATGACGGTGTCCGCTGTTTGCAAGTTCAGACCGAGGCCACCTGCACGGGTAGACAACATGAACATGAAATAAGGTGAATTAGGTGCGTTGAATTCCCTCAGTAAAGCTGACCGGTCATCGGCCTTGGTCGTACCGTCGAGACGAAGATATCGGAAATTTTTTAGGTGTAGGTAATCCTCCATGATATTCATGATTTTCGTCATTTGGAAGAACATCAACACTCTATGCCCTGTAGCAAAAAACTTCGGCAAAAGTCTATCCAACAGTTCAAATTTACCTGCCGTTCGCCACAGGAGGTCGTTATTGATTCCCGACGGGTTGATGGCTTTCTCGACCTCCTCAAAGATGAAGGGGTGATTACACACTTTACGAAGCTGCATGATCGTATTGCTGAGGCCGCTGGAAGTGACCTTCCCTCCCTTCTCGGCGTTTGGAATAAACAAGGACCCCCTCTCCACGAGCTGCTTATACAAAACGGATTGTAGAGCTGATAGTTTGCACTTGATGACCTCCTCCTTCTTATCGGGCAACTCAGACTCGACGTCCTTCTTGAGACGACGGAGTAAGAAGGGCCTAAGAACTTTGTGAAGACGACGAATAACGAGCAACGATTCTTCTTCACTAAGCTCCATCTTATCTTGGCCACCTGTATTGGCAAATGGAGTATTGAACCATTCATCGAAACTCTTGACCGATTTGAAGATATTTGGAAGAACGAAATTGAGCAAAGCCCACAACTCCGGGAGGTTATTCTGCAGAGGGGTACCGGTCAAGATAAGACGGAAACGACAGTTGTAGTATGTGGTGAGGGTGACAGTCAACTTGGATTGATTATTCTTCATCCTGTGCCCTTCATCAATAATCATGTAGTTCCACTTGATTTTGCTCAAAATGGGTCGGTCCTTGATGATATATTCGTATGTCGTAAGGAGAACCTGGAAATTGCTATACCTGATCTGGTTTTGCTGCTGCTTTCTTGCCATGGGTGGACCTTTGTACACAATCTTGCTGACAGTCGGCGCCCACTTCTCAAACTCCATGGTCCAATTTGTGAGTGTACTGAGTGGCACAATCACAAGGAAAGGCCCATTCTGCTTTTTCTTCTCAATCAAGAAAGTTACTAAAGAAATTGTCTGAATTGTTTTTCCAAGGCCCATCTCGTCTGCCAAAATTCCGTTCAGACTGTTGTTGTAAAGAGACACCATCCATTGCAGACCCTTGACCTGGTATTCCTTCAACTTTCCTCCAACCAGCATATTTGGCTGTTCTGTAACCATCTCTTGAATACGATGCGCCACCGCATAATAGTCAATCTTCTTATTTCCATCTTCGTCTTCATCATCGCTCGAGTCATCGTCGTCCACATACCCTTCTGGCCTTCCATAATTCTGAATAGCATCACGCTGTTGGGCACGGACAGACTCCGCCAGAGAATTAAGGAAACCTTCGGTCTGCTTAAGGATGTGTGTGATACGGGTATCTTTGGTTTGGGCAAGCAGTTTGAGATAAGCCTCTTCATCGTTAGCCTTAAGAGCCTGGAGACGCTGCTTCGCAGTCCTCTCAATCCTCTTTTGCTCTTCCTTCTCCATATGCTGGTGGTGCTGAAGAGCCATGCGGCCTAACTTTTGCTGCTTGCCCTGTCGAACTTTCCCGGAATTCTGAATACCCCGTCCGTGTGTCATAATACTTTGGAGGTAATCATGGTGTTTCTTTTTCTCACGCATTTCCCGTTGATCCCTCTGTTGCTTCTCCAACTTCTCTGTGATCCTTGCCTCTCTTAAGGACTGTTTCTTCATCCTCCTATACATAGGCCGATTCGACGTTACTGCAAGGTTATCAGTGTGTACCATAGCGTTAACAACCTCCTGCCGCAAAGCCCGCTGCTTTTGGAGTAGGCCCAGCGATCTATATTCGATCAAAGCCTTAATCATAAGATCATCGCCCGCCACATTCTCGGACTTGAGGTCCAGATGGGCCAGGTTGCTGGGTAAGCTCTCCAGCTCCACCCTCCTAGCCGTGATGCGATTGTAGACAACCCGCTCCCTCTCTTCTTGCAACTTTGCCATGTCAATGCCGGATGGCATAATGCTTGGTATCACTAGACGCTTGTCGCGTGAACCATGGTCCATATACGAGATGTAATTTTGCAGTCGGGACCAGGGTGATGCATAGGACTTGAATCCAAACTCCGTTTCCTGCGCCTCTTCGGCTGCATCGGCCTTATCTGATCCCGGATCTGGTTCTCCCGAAGCTTCGGCAATGGTGGCATTTACTGCGGCAATCACAGTGGACACTGATGCAGGCTTCACTCCAGCTGCAAATATAGCATTCTGGATTTGGGGAGGGACTGGCATGTTCTTTGATATCAACTTAAATGCCATTATCTGGTGACGCAAGATGGCCAATTGATCCTGTGTGAACGACTGAGATGTTGGAGTAGTCTTCGCCGCATTGCCTCCCACATTTGATGTCGCTGGGCTTGGGTGAGTATTGGCGGAATCCTGGGTTGATCGCCTTTGAGGTGTAGCGGACGCGTTTTCTTGTAGCATCGATTGCTGCATCGGGAGAGGAGTTTGGCTTGTGGCTTGCTGTGCCGGTCGTCCTATAATAAGATTTGAAATCAGTATCACCTACTCGATGAAAGTTAAACGGGAACCAGCAAGAAACTTACCATTAACCTGTGGAACTCCATTTTGTGGTGCTCGCTGCTGCCCGGAGTGTTGTTGCTGCTGTTGCTGCTGTTGGTGCTGTTGTCCTGACATGTTCTGCGCCCGCACTGCTCGCATGATGGCGGACATCTGCGCAAACTCCGGGTCCGCCTCTGTGACCCCCTGTGACCTCATCTGCATCCATCTCTATAACGTGATGGAAAAAAGCCTTGGTGTCAGCTTGTATGCCTTCTCTTCTTCGTAAATGCCGCACAGGCTTGGAATAGACTGGGTGTATACCTGATACATCTGCTGGGCCTGTTCACGGTTGAAATTGGGAGGTATAGGGACGGACACGCCCGCAGGCATTGTCCCTGTGGCAACAGCGTTCATCATGGGCCGAGATTTTTGTGTTGCCTCAAGGCGTGACGGCGTTGACAAACCTACAATGAACCACCCCGTGAGGGGGGGAAGGGGTTGTGTGTGTGAGAGGAGTGACGAGGGACGTGATAAAACGCGCTGTGTGGTAGTTCTGTGGTCGGCGGAGGACGCGAACTGTAGTTTCAGCGGGTCTGCAAAAAGGATTTTTTTTAATTGTCGGGGGGGGGGGGGGGGGTGTGGTGTGTGTGTGGGGGGGGGGTGTTGGGCTCTCTAGTAGAAGGCTAGATTAAAAAGTTGGGTTACTGAAGGTCCGCACTGGGCGAGAGCAGCGCGTGGGTGGGAGCGAACAACAGCTGCCGCGCTGCACCAAGCGAAGATATGAAGGAAGAAAGGAAACGGAACGCTCCGTATCAGCGGCGGAAAAAGACAGCAGCTAGACTCGACCGGTCGCTCCCGTCCCCGCAACGGGCTTGGGTTGCTCGAAATTCTTCAACGGGCCCCCCACCAGATCCTCCTTGTCTACAAGATGAATATACAGCGGCAAAGATGAAATGTAATGTAGCAGAATGTAAGGAAAATGAGGAAAATTCACGTACCGAGACCCCAACGGCTACCTGGCCCCTTCCTTAGGGTGTCTCTGCTCACTCTCGCGATCGCTAGGTACTGCGGGTGGCTTGTGATGCAGCCCTGTGACCTGTGGCCGTGATATATTCCCTTCTTGTCTTGACTTGACTACCTTGTGGCAGGGGTTCGCTTTGGATGAACAGTTCACTGTATAGCAGAGCAGAGCATCAATATCGTTACACCGTGTTCAAGGCCCTCGTGGCGGCAAGGCAAAGTTAAATCATTTCTCACAGCTATGTATGTATATTGAAATAACAAGCCTCCGGATGTATGCTTGTGCACACTGCAACTCAGGACACGGCGGAGCTGCCTTGTGGTGTTGGGGGTAGGTAATATATGGAGTATTGGCGACGGAGTCCGAGTACGGAGTACAAAATCTCGTAGAGTTATCGTAGAGCTATCGATCCCTTGAGTTAAATGACTTGATTGGCCGTGAGCCGTTCATGTGATTTGTTCCGGTGCAAGAATCCCGAGCCCGGCCTTGTGCTGTAGTATTCGCCTGACATTCTGACGACTACTGTACGTCGGTGGGTACCGGTTCATGGTACTCTAGGTTCTGGTATCCGGTAACTCTCGCGCTGTACGATCCACCTTTTTTTTTTTTTTTTTTCGGGAAACACCCCGCTATTCTTGAGATATTCCCAGCGCCCCTTCCACCGCCTATATAATCAAACAAAATGACCAAGGAATACCAGCTCTTGTGCCTGGGAAACCCCCTTCTCGGTGCGAAGACTGTCTCTGTCACTGCCACTTAATTGCAAGCTAACCCGGGACCACTCGGTATAGACATCCAGGTCAATGGGTAAGCTCTCGCAATCCCGAAAGTGCTGCACCAGGCTGGACTTTGTACTAACACAAGCACACCTGCAGTGACCAGGACTTGCTCGACAGGTATGAATTGAAGTCCAATGATGCTATCCTCGCCGAGGAGAAGCACTTGCCCATCTACGGGGAGATCACAGACCTCAGCCCCCGCTACGTTGCCGGCGGTGCTGCCCAAAACGCTTGCCGTGGAGCTCAGGTGTGTACAATCTGGCCCCAATACATATCTCCATTCTCGAATTACTACAGCTAGTAAATTCCTTAATGCTAATAAAAATCCTTACTAGTATGTTCTCCCACCAAAATCTACCGTCTACGTCGGCTGTGTTGGCAAGGACGCCTTCGCCGACCAGCTTGTCCAGGCCTGTAGCGTTAAGGGCGGTGTCCGTACCGAGTACCGCATCGAGGAGGCCGTCCCCACCGGAAAATGTGCTGTCATCATCACCGGTTACGATCGATCCATGGTCACTGACCTCGGTGCCGCAAACCACTACAAGCTTGAGCATCTCAAGTCCGAGAAGGTCTGGGCTCTCGTTGAGAACGCAGATATATTCTACGTTGGAGGATACCACTTGACTGTTTGTGTTCCAGCCATCTTGGCTCTTGCTGAGCATGCTGCTGCCACGAACAAGGTAGAACCCCAAGTGCTCTAGGCAAAAGTCTCCTACTAACCAAATCTGGTAGGTCTTTTCCATGAATCTTTCCGCTCCCTTTCTCTGCCAATTCTTCAAGGATGCCATGGACCAAGTTATCCCATACCTCGACTACCTCATCGGTAACGAGTCCGAGGCTCTCGCATACTCGGAGTCCCACAACTGGGGCATCACAGATATTACCGAGATTGCCAAGAAGCTTGCCAATCTTCCGAAGATCAACACCTCCAGGCCCCGTCAAGTCGTTATCACTCAGGGAACCGAGCCCACCATTGTCGCAAGTGCCGAGCACACCGTGCAGACCTACCCAGTCAGGCAGATCGACCCCGCAGATATCGTTGACACCAACGGTGCTGGGTATGGAACCCGACTCATTCTCAGTTCCCCAAATAGAAGCTAATTGATATGCTTTTTCGTATAGTGATGCCTTCGCCGGTGGTTTCCTTGGGGGCCTCGTCAAGGGTGAGGACCTCTCCACCTGTGTCGATATGGGCCAATGGCTCGCCAGCTTGTCTATCAGGGAATTTGGTCCCGCCTTCCCTGACCAAAAGCAAGTCTACACCAAGGCTTAAAGACCTCTCACTAAATCCTTGACTTAACTCGTTGATTTCAACATACCCAGCCACTTCCAATTTCACATTCAACATTACAGGAGTTATGGATCCTAATATTGGCACTTTTTTTTTTCTGCTATTGTGATATCACTGAATAGAAGTATATATCCTTCAAGGGATGACGTCCATGCATGCATTGACTGCTATGCAAATAACGGTATATTTTCTCTATGCGAGGTCCTACCTACAAATCTTGCCTGCTCTGCTGAGTACTTGTGCTCAACTCCAATTTATTTTTTGAACCTAAGTGTTTCTTAAATTACCCAGGCGGAGGATACGACATGGGTCTTAAACATCGTAGAAAATGGAGTAGAAAATGGAGTAAAATAGCAAACGAACTATCCAGCGAGAGCGCAGACATAAGCCAACTTCATGTCACTTTCAATCCTAATGTCGTAGCCCGATAGTTCCCCACCACCTGTAAAAGCCAGCCTACCTATATCCTGTTGGTGAGCCCCCACCCTCACCATCGCCCCCCTGACTCTGTTCCCTCCCACTCCACCCACCTCCTCCAGTACCATACATAAACAAACTCGTCTCCCCCTCCGAATACACGCCGCCATTACCTACCGCAGCCGGTGACGCCGCGCCTCCCAGCGCCCACCACAAATCTCCCCTCCCCGCGCTACCTCCACCCACAGGCGAAGTCTGGTGCGAATGGTTGGTATGCGCATGGGAATGAGGTAGATGTGGTAACTGCGGTGATCGACTAGGCGTAATATTTGTCGAATCTCTAGTTGCATTCATCATTTGTGAGCTATAGCTATGAAGTTGCTTCACTAGATCAGAGGCGGTATATGTTCCTGCTGTAGCTACTGGAGATGCAGTGGCTGCAGGGGTGGAGTGGATTGGAGTGCTGCTGCTGGGGGAGATAGCTGGTAATGGAGGTGGAATGCGTGATGGCGGTGGGGGGGATGGAGATGGGAATTGCTGTAGTAATGTTAATAATGGTGTGTGGGGTATTTGTGTTTCGAAGCGAGATTCAGTAGCGATAGATGAATCGGTGGGCTTCGCGTGTTTACCGCTTCGGATATCCTTCCTCCTCGTCCCCATTCCCATTGATGTTGAGGGAAGAAACCGCTCCTTCTGGGCCATGGGTGGAGTTGACCGGAAGTTACATGCGTCGGCACTATCTCTTATCCTCTGCGCCATCGGCGGCATACTATCCCCGGAAATCTCAGAGCTATCCTGCGCCCCCACCCCACATATTTTCGTTGGTGTAGATCCCTTCGATCCACCTCCCAGCCTCCCCTTCCTCCCCACAAATAATATCTCCTCCTCCTCCAATGGACTCTCTTTGCCATGTTGATTTTTACTCTTTCCCACCTTTCTACCACTTCCTTCCTCCTTCTCCTCCTGAAATAGTCGTAAATCCTCTTCGTCCTCTTCACTAACCGTAGCCCCTCTCGGCCCCACAATCGAGTCCACCATCCTGTTCATCGCAACCATAACGCTCGCACTTTCACTAGGTGCTACACTGCCCACGACCGAACCGCCTCCTAGACCAACCATTAAGCTTACAGGTCTCTCAACCTGCGGCTGGACAGGAAGCATTTCCGGTGGCATATCCGTGAATGCCGGGCCTTGTTCAGGTCTGGATAATGAGTTCAACCCTGCAGGCAACGAAGTCGGGAGGATAGAAGTATTCATCCCGTCTTCTTGGTAGATAATCGTGCCATCCACGACTGCGATTGGGACAGACGGGTTTCTGCAGAGCGTAAGCCCATCTTCGAGGAGGAGTAGCACGCGGGAGAGCTGCTCTTCATTGGGGTGAACTCTGTACGGGGAATTCTTGTCCTGCTTCAGGAGCGGACCCTCTGTTGCATCCGCTTTGAGGTATTCATCGCCTTTTGATGCGCTAGCTAGCGGGAGGAAGCCGATGATGTCTTCATCCTCCTCAAGCATGTAATCAAGGCGAGGTAAAGTATTCACGTTGAAGGTTGCAGCGAGCAAGGTGAGTGTGTTCGCATACGTTTGCCAGAGCTGTTTGGTCTGTACTGCTAGAGAAGTGTCGTCAATAGTATTGCGTAGTTTTTCGTAGGAAACTAGAAGCCATTTCGAGTACAACCGCAGAGCTGGAAGCATGCGTCTACCCACAGCGGAGACATATTCTGTGGGGTTCGTTGGCTTATCTCTATTGACAGTAACCCGTTCAAGTTCCGGTTGAAAGACAAGGAGGAGAGTATTGAAAGTTTGTACGTTGAGATTGAGGAAGTTATTTAGTGCTTGGATTGCTTCTCGGCCTAGCGGCCCTCAGTACATGAGCTGCTGCTACCCCAGAGGGAGGAATGTCTACGTACCAGGCTGTCTATTAGCGGCATATGCCTCAGCTGCAATGTTTATCAAGACTAACTTGCTCAACATGCCTTCCGAAAGCAGTCTTTCTTTTAGGTCCTGCGTCAACTGTGCCAACATTTCCCCTTGGAGTGACTCGTGAAC
Source organism: Terfezia claveryi (assembly GCA_015179025.1). Lineage (NCBI taxonomy): Eukaryota > Fungi > Ascomycota > Pezizomycetes > Pezizales > Pezizaceae > Terfezia > Terfezia claveryi. The sequence goes on along the minus strand of WHUX01000104.1, from coordinate 48,468 downwards.
CTCGGCATTTCTAAAACCGTAAATTTAGCATTACCCTCAACCATCGCCCAGTTGATATAAATACGTACTCCTTCCCATTGAAATACCTAGCATGCAGCCTAGTGAATAGGCTCAAAAGTTCTGAAACCTGTTGCTCTTCCTTTCTCACTAAATTTGCACCCAGCTTTCCACTCCTATATGCTTTCAATATTTTCTGAAACCCGAGTCCCAAGTTATTCCCAGCCTCAGGAAACGGCTCCTTAACCGAAACCGCGCGGTACAAGTGATATGTCGCGGACAGATTGCTGCCATCACTCATAGAGATTACAGCAAGTTGGTTATGGGGGGAGCCTGATTCTGGAACAAGCTTTTTGGCGAGGTCGTAATATCCAGTGGCAGGGGCCCAGTTCTTTTCTGTCGAGCTACCAACCTCCCGGTAGCGGGAGAGGTCACCGAGAATGACAAGGCAGCGATGACAGGAGCGAATGATGAGTTGCTTCAATTCGGGAGACGGGGTTATAGGTTCATCCGGTTCACTGACTAGGAATGATCGTCCGCGTTAGCTCACCGGGCCGTACTACGTATAATGGCATCTCTCACCAGTGAGCTTGAACTGCTCCACCACCGGCTCCAGCTCAAAAACCCCAAAATGGGACGCCAGCCTCTGAATAAACCCGCGATAGAACTTCGTAGTGGCCTTGATGAAATTGATGAAATTCATGAGCATCTTCCGCAGCTCTACCGGCTTCTTCTTCCCGGCAGTCTCACGCAGCTATTCCTCCAGACACAATCGTTAGCCAGTCAATGCCGGAAAAGTCTAAACCACACAACATACTTTATGTATGTTCCGCCTATATCTTTCGATGATCCTGTGGTGTTTTGTCCATATCTTGCCCTCGATGTCGTGAGCAACGGCATATTCAAAGTCGAGGAATATAATATCCTGGTAGTTGTTTCGAATTCTTGCACACAATGATTAGTCAAGGTCAAAAAGAGTGGTAGGAGACCTACTGGGCTATGGCATAATCTATGTTTCGCCCAAGGGCCTGATCTTTCAGATTGTCCTCCAAGTCAGTCTCCCAGCGGGCAGCATGTCTGAAAAGGCATCAGTCCTAGCTTCATGGGTAGCACATTATTCCGCAGAAAGGGCACGCACAAATGGAGCTGTTCCACTTGCATGTCGACAGGTCGAGATCCCTCCATGCTTGAGTAAGATTGATCCCAGAGGTCGTGGGTTGTTTGCTACCAGTGCTGGAAACCTTGTACAGCGATTTCGGTTATAACAATGACACGGTAACAGTTGTGCTCGGGGCTTGTTCGCACACATCCCACATGGCATCTCATCAACGTGTGTCGGTATCCTACGAGGGTGCACCTGCCGCAGTAGATGAGACGTACTCTATCTTCTGAGTCGTGCAGTATGCGTCAAGTGGCTACTCTCCAGTGGCGCTCCAGTGTTTGACAAGAGAAACAACGGTCGCGTGAACTACTTTTATTTCCCGAACCAAGCTACAGTACATATTATTATTATTTCGTCACCGTAGGTACGCCGATCATAGCCTTAGCCGGTTATTCGATTTTTAAAAAAATTAAAAATTAAAAAAAAAATAATTAAAAAAATAAGAAAATAAAACAATAAAAAGATCTAGTCTACCGGTAAAGTTAAGCGTAAACGCACACCTAGACGACATATATACCGTAGTAAGTCTGGTTGGCAGGAGCAGTACTTGAAATTTGGTATATCAGCACAACCCAGCTAGTGAGTGAGTGATGTGAGCATGAAGTAGTCCCAGCATGAAGGTGCAAGTTCCGATTGACATCGCTTCTTAGTAATCATGATGCTTATGTGGGGGTTGCTGAAGAGTGCTTGCAGAATCCTCCTCTAATGATGACAACACCTCTATATCGAGCTCAATCATATATGAGAGGAAGGAATAGTCATAATATATTGTTTAAAATGTTTGAATCGGATATTTACGATTTTGATTGTGATTTTTGAAATCGTTACGGAGATGTAAAGCATTTTGGTACTATGTGCAAAGCCTAACCATCTTCAGATGTTTGTTGTTGTGGACAACAATGCAGAGTTTTCTGGACGACATCAACTACATCTTTTTATCTGTCGGTCTTAAGCACAAACCTTGCAGGTGCATTAGCTAGTCGGGCGGCATTAGCATTCTCCCGGAACTTGCCATACCAAGCATCATATTTCTCATATTTGCTTCGCAAAAGTTCAGTCAGCATATGAGACAGACACCAGACATAAAATGGAGATATGATCCAAGCTGCAACGTTCCATATCTATCATTAAGAAACACTCTTCTCTAGCCTCAGTGGTCCTGCAAAATCACATTTAGTCGTCACGAGGGATGCAATTTTCCTGAGACCATGAAATCTTGAAGGTTGATGTGAAAAAAACAGAACTCAACGCCATTAGAAAACTAACTCTGCAGGGGAACGAGAATAAGGAAAACCACCCATCCAGCCTCCGCACAAACCCCACGGGATTGAGAAAAAAACTGATATTTCTTTTTGCCCTGGTGTAAATTTTGTTTAATTTTGACATCACCGAAAAATTCTGCCCTAACCCAAGCCGAATAACCCAGAACCTGTAAAGCAAAAATACAAAAAAAGAAAATTGCTGTTTAGTCCTTGACTTTCTGGGCACCACGGAGAAGTCCAGTACGTCTGGCGGCAATGAGACTGTATAACGAAGATTTATCAGTACTGTGCGCATGCAGAGGGGGTGGAAATTGTAATATGCATACCCAGCCTTTTGACCTTGGGAGGCGTATCGGGAGATTGTCGACGCTTTACCAATGTGTTGATGGTTACCACCACCGTGAGGATGGTCGACTGGGTTCATGGCAACACCACGAGTCTTGGGCCAAGTGTTTCTCTTGACCTTGTACTTGTGCATTGCTCGGGAGGCCTTGAGCAAAGGCTTGTCGGTCCTTCCACCTCCAGCAACGATACCAATCATACCACGGGCTTTCGATGAAACGACTTTCTTGGATCCGGATGGGAGCTTAACACGAGTCTTACCCTCCTCTGGGTTATGCCCGATAATGGTAACGTAGTTTCCGGATGTCCTTCCCAAAGCACCTCGGTCTCCAACCTTCTCCTCGACGTTGGTGACAACGGTACCCTCAGGGAGGGATCCGAGAGGAAGGACATTTCCAACAGTCAAAGAAGCCTTCTTTCCAGCATAGATAAATTGTCCGGTGTACATTCCCTCGTTGGCAATGAAGCTATTTACCCACATGTCAGCCTCCAATTTCAGCTCTTCATAATTGGTCACCCTCCAATTTCAGCTCTTCATAATTGGTGTAGCGTACGTTTCGTGATGGAGCTTGTATTTGTATGGGTCACGGAAAGTAACCCTGGCGAGAGGAGCACCACGACCAGGGTCGTGGATGATGTTCTTCACGACACCTCTGATATAACCATGACGCTCAGCGTAGTCGAGGGTCCTGAACTTGGCGGGGTTCTTTCGTAGACGGGTGTGGGCGGCTATTGCAAACCGTCAGTATGGCCTTTGAGGACTGGAGAAGCGGAATTTTGGCGTACTGAAAATTGAACCGGCACCCTTCCTCTGGTTTCTGATGACTCTTCCCTATACCGACCGTCAGAACCACGATTCGACCTATCCGCTAAAAGACCTCCGAGTCGGCCGAGAAAACTATTCGCATCGAGTTCCGGTGTTGAGGGCACTCACCATTGTGATTTATGGCCCGTGACTAGGGTGTTTGCTGCTGGATATTGGTCGTTAGGTGTCGTTGATGTTGGTCCCTCGATACCACAAGTCGGAACTTCGTGAGTTGTGTGGCTTGGCAGTACACAATTTTGGCTAGGCGAACAATTCCTAGTCGTGACCGCTCGGTGCGCGCTAGGGTTGAGCCCTGACAAATTACACATTTTGGCAATGCACATGATATTTTGGGTGATTTATAATTGTTTCTCGAATAACCAGACTAGGAACTTGACTTTCCAACCCACGTCTTCCTTAAAGTCCTCCAATTTTTTTTGAATTGTGAAACTTTCAAGGTTCTGAACCTCCTCTCTCAGTGCTTCTTTCATTTGTTCACTCTTCGTAATAACCAATGCATTCATTTCAATATCTAATGAGTACGAGCGTCGAGTGTAATTAGATGAGCCTATGAGCGTAATACTTGGGTTATGTTCCCAAGGCATATTCACCCAAATACCTAGAGCTACTTAGACTTAGGCTGTCGAAAAGGGTATCAGGCATTTTCTTACCTTTAGCATGGTATGTCCAACCATCCTTTTCTCCAACCATACCACGCTTCCATTCCTTCAATATGATAGAATTTTGCTTCCCAGCTGCGTACACATCGGCAAGAAATCTACCTGCCAATAAGGAATAACCAGGAGGGAGATTGCCAGATATTCCTGCCGAGCCGAAAAATCCATTTGCATGAGGGTGTGCAGTAATGATGCTACCCTGCTTTGATGTTGAGGCAAGCAATATTGACTTCAGTGTTGGGTGTATATTGAAATAACCGGCAGTAAATGTCCAGCTAGCCTCGGAAAAATCCTGACGTGCAAGGAGTTGGAGGACTTTTGACAATCCAACTATTTCTGTAGATGTGTCCACTTCATGAAAGAGTGGCGTGAACTGTCCCAAGGGATACACAACTGTATCTGTGGATTCGGTCTCGGCATTGCCATCTTCCGGTTGCTGGGATGGCCGAAGCAGCGGACCAAGTAGGGCAGAGGCAGAGGCTTTGAACTCTTGAGGCCGTTCGGTCGGCTGTGGCGCGGGATTCGACGCGGGCCAAATCAGTTTGTACCCTTGCTCGCCTGTCTTGTCTGGGAGAACTTTGTAACTGATTTGGCTGACGGTTTGTTGGATTCTGGCATAATAATCTGTAATATTTTTGTTTGAAAACAGGTGATATCTGTCTTGCCGGTTTGTGAAGTAGTCCGTAGACAGGTTTGCACTATGCTCCAGTATAAGTATATAAAGACAAGAGGCTAATTGAATGCATGAATGCATACCCAGAGAGTATTACTTCATCATCGAATCCATAGAGCTTCATATGCTGTAGACCCCAGCCCTCATTCAACCTCGCGGGTATCAACTTCTTTCTCCACCCAGTGAGAATTGGTGAATGATACATTCGGACCTCCACTCTATCTTCCCCAAATTCTTCCACCAGTGGAGCAAGCAAGGAGGCACATGAGGCCCTTGGGGATTCTCGGGTCCCACGCAAAGCATCAGACAACACAGAGACCCTCAGGCCTGGCTGGTTTTGCAGCGCCTGTCGCAGTGTTTCGAGCTCCACAGGTCAATCAGTGTCAGTTGTGTCGGCGAATTAGAGTAGCGGGTGACCAACAAGCTCGTGCTCAGAAGCTCCAATGTAGAGGGTTGACAAAAACACACGATATTTAGCGTTTAAAATTTTTTCCTAGAACATATATCAGCTATAATTCCCAACAATTGACAACGGGGCATGGTAGATCGATACCAGCAAGTTCGATGTACCTTGAGGACTGAGTAGAAATCATCGGGAGCCTTGAGGATTCTGATTTGTCTTGCATCGATGTCGAACCTTGGAGCGAGTTTATCTAGGTCAGACGTCAAGCTTGCCAGCGCTGCGGCATAAGCAGGCGCTGGGTGTGGTGGGGGAGCTGTCGGAGGGGCGGTGTGCAACAGCCGGTGGGGACGCGTGCGAGCCAGGCAGTTGCAGCTCCTTGTGAATGTCCTCAACCCGGAGCTGCGGGATGAAGCGAGAAGTAGCATCTTGAATCTACCGTTGGGTACACAAGCCTTACATAAATGCAGGCTGCGACCACATTTAAGGGGTGGGGTTTCATTTTTCCGCTCGTTATCAGCGGATCAGATAAATCTAAGTTTGCATCTCGTTCCCGGGGGGCTGGAAAGTGCTAGACCATCAACGCGAAGTACATACATAATGTATGTACCCACCATGCACAACCAGACTGCCCCCATGCAATGCACTTACCTACGGAAGCCTGATGTGTTATCAAGTCAAGTAAGTACCGGTAAGGTGGCAGAGACACCCAAATTCTTCGAAAATTCTTCTATTCTCCCTTTTTTCGACGGATATGCATACATACAGCTCCGGCTGAAACCGTTACGATATTGCTACGTTGCCTTCGCTACTGCCTTGCCCATTCGATCTGCCCCAAGGTACGTGACGTCTACGTACTAACCGGACGACAGTAGTCTTTGAGAAAGAGTATTATATCACAGAACTCGCCACCTTCCTTCCGACGAGTCAAACTCATACGCGTAGCTCATCGCGAAACAACGGCCCTGTGAGAGAGGAAGCAAAGCTCCCAGTTTGGCATGCACTTCTTACGGTGCGAAAAGCCTCACTGGAGAGGCGATGATTTCAGTCAGTGTGTTCGAAGAGAGTATGTTCCGATGACAACTCTTCTGTTCGATCCTTGAGTTCATCACAGTGTGCTAATTCTATTTCCTTCCGTGGCCTAGTCTTTTCGAGGTTCTACTCCCACTGTCCGTAGTGGGTATTTCGGTACTATTTCTCGTCTTTGAAGGCGTGCGCCGGATACTATCTACTGGGAAACAGAATGGGGGTTACCAGCGATTGCTCGTTGATGATAGCATTCCGCCACAGCCAGTATACATTGATGGGGACACAGATGAGGATGAAGATGAATTCGCTGAGCACCTTTCACTACGATTGACAGTAAGCAAGTCTAGGGAATTTGAACTTAAGGTTGATCGGCCAAAAGGGGAGGTTTTATTAGTGGGGCTTGAGGAACTCGCAATTTTGGGAATGGTTGGTGTATACGTTACGGAGCTGGTCATTGGTGTGTATGATGAGCGGGAGCAGGGGGAGAGGGCTTCTTGGGCAGGTTTGGCATGCTGGGTCAGTCCACTCTGATTGGAGTAGATGATACAACAAGCTGACTGAGGTGCTAGATCTATATACTCATATTGGCTACTACTCGTCTGATGTTCATGAACAAATCGCGGTTTCCAATCAGCCATCTCTGGGCTCATACTGCTTTTCTATACATGCTAAACTTCGTTTTCATCACTGTCCCATTTCGCGCAGCTCTAATCCATCCGACCTCGCCTCTTGCACGTGGCCTTACAATCACTGAATTTGTTTTCATTTCTATACTCTCTACAATTGCTCTTTCTAGTCGGTGGGGGAATAAGCCAGTCGTACAAGAGGTTCATGGGGGAATGGAGCCTTCTCGAGAGCCATTGGCCTCACTTTTCTCTCTTATGACCTTCAGCTGGGTGGACCCAATTGTGTGGAAAGGATATTGGAAAAGTTTGGAACTTGAGGATGTGTGGGCATTACGCGCGGACGACGTCGCCGTTGTTGTGCTATCTACATACCGGCAAACAAAGTGGGTCGCCTTGCTCTCATTGTGGGTATGGCTGGCTTACGGACACACAGGAAAACTGCATCTTTAGCATTTCATTTACTGAAACACTTCGAACGTGATTTGGTAATTCAAGGCACCTGGGCCGTAGTACAGGCAACCTTCACTTTCGCTCCCACTCTACTTCTCCGAGTCATCCTCGAATATGTCGACGATCCTGGAGATACGCCCCAAAACGTGGCATGGTTATTTGTCATACTACTGTTTGTCACTGCTGCCATTTCTGCAATTGGCAGTGGACAATCCCTGTACATTGGCAGAAGGATTAGCATCCGTTTACGGGCTGTGATTATTGGAGAGGTATATTCTAAAGCTCTCCGACGGAAGGCAGCTGCAGGGTCGGATAATGTACTTGGCGAAAGGAAAGACGGAAAAGATAAAGACGGAAAAGGTGAAGAGGCCGAAAGTGGTCAAGCGAACAATGGGGCCATCATAAACCTAATGTATGACAATTTCTTGTCCAATAAAAACCGCCCCAGTACTGACGTTTCTCATTTAGGGCTATTGACTCTTTCAAGGTGTCTGAAGTTTGTGCCTATCTGCACTATTTAGTACGTTACATTTGATTCTCTCACTGTTCTTCTAAGTTCTCACCTTCTCAATCTAGTTTGCAGCCGTACCGGTACAAGTGATCATAGCAGTCACGTTACTTTATCAAATTCTAGGCTGGAGCTCTGTCGTTGGTATTGCCGTGATGGTCTTACTGCTTCCCATAAATTACTGGATCTCTAGTCGCTTCAGTAAAATTCAAAAAGAAATCATGGCAACTACCGATAAAAGGATCCATACCACTAATGAGGTGCTTCAAAATATCAGGATTATCAAGTTCTTTGCGTGGGAAGAGCGATTTGCACAAGTTGTTAGTGAATCACGTACTGCGGAACTGAGGGCCCTGAGAGACCGTTATATTTTGTGGGCAGTTTCTGGTATATACACTTACTGATACATTTATTTGATGCAGCACTAATTCAAGGCTCTAGCTACTGTTTGGTATGCCTCTCCGATTATCATTACATTTTTCAGTTTTTTGGTGTACACCAAGGTTGAAGGTAAAGACTTGAATGCGCCCGTTGCATTCACTGCGTTATCTCTTTTCAACGTTCTGCGAGTACCATTAGATCAACTCGCGGACATGATAACCAACGTTCTACAAACAAAAGGTACCACAAGATACCTACTCATAAAGTGCTGAAGTCTTACTTTGCGATATTTTAGTCTCCGTTGATCGTGTTGAAGAATTCTTAAAAGAAGAGGAAACCGAGAAGTATCATCAATTGAAGCCTTTGCCTGAAGATGAAGATGGGCTTCATCTATTGATTGGTTTCAAGAACGGCACCTTTACCTGGGGAGCGAAGTCCCTAGCGAATGGAACGGGGTCCACTTCTGCCTTCACACTTAGAGATCTTAATGTCAACTTTGTTCCTGGGAAACTGAATATTATTGCTGGTCCGACCGGTTCAGGAAAAACGTCAATGCTCATGGCATTACTTGGCGAGATGACGCTATTAGAAGGAAGGGTCTATTTACCTGGATCTCATAGTAGAGAAGACCTGTACCCCAGCCCTGTCACAGGTTTGACTGAGTCCGTTGCCTATTGTGCCCAACAAGCGTACGTGCTCAAGACCTTTCCCTATTTTTCATGATACTAATTCACATATAGCTGGTTGGTTAATGATACAATCAAAGCGAATATTCTTTTTGCGAGCCCCTACAATGAACAACGCTACCATGAGGTTCTCATTGCTTGCTCTCTTGAACGCGACTTGGAAATTTTGGATGCTGGAGATGAAACTGAAGTTGGGGAGAAAGGAATTACTTTATCAGGAGGGTATGTATGCTCTCTTGGCTTTAGGGCCTCATCAATTGACATTCAACAGTCAAAAGCAGAGGATCTCTCTCGCCCGTGCTCTCTACTCAAATTCGGCCAATATCTTGTTGGATGACTGTCTCAGTGCCGTAGACTCCCACACGGCAAAGTGGATATTTGAGTATTGTATCATGGGGCCATTGATGGTTCACCGGACATGTATACTGGTTACCCATAACACAGCATTGTGCGTCCCACGGGCGAGTCATGTGGTTGTTTTGGACAATGGTAAAGTCGCTATGCAAGGAAGCCCAATTGCAGTAATATCTTCTGGAATACTAGGTGACAGCGACTTACTGAAAAGTGCTATATCAAATCCTGTGTCGCGGCTCCACTCGGCTATGCCATCTCGTGTGCCTTCGTTCACTGATTTATCGGAGGCATCCACAGTGAGGCCAATAGCGACTGTGGCAGACGCAAACGGACAAGTTAAGAATAAAGCCGCAAAGGGGGCGAGTGATGAGACCAAGTCCGAAGGTAGCGTTGATTGGAAGGTCTATCGGTTATATTTGCAATCGATGGGTCCTTGGTGGTTCTGGATACTAGTTCTGCTTTGCTTCACAATACAACAGGTTGGCTCCATGGCAGGTTCTATCTGGATTCGTGAATGGTAGGTACCTCAGAATCGGAAAGCTAGAATGAGATGTTGATACTTCCTAGGGCAAAACAGTATGGGGATGTCAAGAACCATGTTCATGCCATGGATTACTCTCTGTCACGGAACTGTCTTTCATCGGGCACTTGCACGATGCCTACTCTCTTTAAATCTCGTCTTAAGGTCAGTTCCACAAAAAGGGATAACGACGACGTAAATGTCATGTATTACCTAACGGTTTACGCTTTGATTGGATTTGCTTACATGGCTACTTCACTGTTGAGGGAATTTATTGTTTTTGCAGGTAGCCTGAGGGCATCGAAGATAATACATGACCAACTTCTTCATGCCGTCATGAGGGCCAAGTTTCGGTTTTTTGATTCCACTCCACTAGGTCGCATTATTAACAGGTTCTCTAAAGGTATTGTCAATCATAGGCTATGAAGTGTTCGGTGCTGACATGAAAGTAGACTTGGAGGCTGTGGACCAGGAAGTTGCGCCAGTAGCATTGGGCATGATACACTCCCTTGCAACTGTCGTGGCTATTGTTATTTTAATTACAGTCATTACCCCGGGGTTTATTGTGCCTGGAATATTCGTTTCAGCCCTATATTGCTTAATTGGTTCCTTTTACATCCAAGCATCGCGCGATCTTAAAAGGCTAGAGTCCATTCAACGAAGTCCGCTGTATCAACACTTTGGAGAAACACTTGCTGGTGTGGCGACAATCCGGGCCTATGGGGATGAAAGGCGCTTCGTTCGCGAAAATCTGCACAAGATTGATTGTCATAATCGGCCTTATTTTTATCTCTGGGCGTGTAATAGGTGGCTTGGATTCAGAGTAGATCTTGCGGGCGCCCTGGTATCATTCTTCGCTGGTGTATTTGTCGTTGTGAGTGCAGGAACGATTGATGCTGGTCTCGCTGGTTTATCTCTTACCTACGCCATCACATTTACGGATAATGTCTTGTGGGTTGTGAGATTGTATTCGATGAACGAACAAAACCTGAACTCGTAAGTTAATTTTACCTGACTGTAGGAGTCTCTGCTAATTTTATGGTTAGCGTTGAGCGCATCAAGGAATATCTCGAAGTCGAACAAGAAGCACCCCCTATTATCCCAGAGCAGCGACCCCCTCCGACCTGGCCTGAGCACGGAGCAGTTTCTTTCAGGAATTACACCACCCGCTACAGATCCGACCTCGATCCAGTCCTCAGAGACGTCACCTTCGACCTTAAACCCCTTGAAAAGGTTGGCATCGTAGGCCGAACTGGTGCTGGAAAAAGCTCGTTGGCTCTCGCTCTATTCCGCTGTCTGGAGGCAGAGGAAGGGGCTATTTATATTGACGGAATCAACATTGGTGAAATTGGGCTTAATGACCTCCGGGAGAATATCACAATGGTCCCCCAGGATCCTACTCTGTTCACGGGGACCATTAGGAGCAATTTAGATCCGTTTGGTATTTATACAGATAAGGAGATTTTCGAGACGCTGCAGAGGGTACAGCTGATACCAGAGGTTCCGGACACGAGGATCCCGACAACTATCAACCCTACTTCTACTACCGGGAACAGGAATATCTTCCTGGACTTAAGCTCTCCAGTAGCAGAATCAGGGAATAATCTATCGCAAGGACAGAAGCAGTTGGTATGTTTAGCAAGGGCATTACTCAAGGCGCCAAAGGTTATCCTTTTTGACGAGGCTACTGCTTCGATTGATTATTTTACGGATTCGAAAATTCAGGCGACTATCAGACAATTGGAAAGCACCACTATAACGATTGCCCATCGATTGAACACTGTAATATATTACGATAAAGTGTTAGTATTGGATCAAGGGAGGGTGAAGGAGTTTGCACATCCTTATGAATTACTTCAGATAGAGAAGAGCTTGTTCCGGGCAATGTGTGAACAGAGTGGGGAGTTAGAATTATTGGAGGGAATGGCAAAAGAGGCTTGGGGGAGCAGGTTGATCGTATGATATTTTGTCAGCAATTGAGTTTACTTGGACATTGGGGATTGAAGTGCTACAAGCACAGATACTTGGGTCCTGCGTTGGTTCTGAAATTGAGATACATACTAGTACTTGTTTGATATGTGCAATCGTTTGTATTTTTATCGTTTAGTACTCCATAGCTCAGTCGGTTTAACTTGCCTTGTCAGTATTTGTCCCAGCTCAAGCATTTATTCTTGGCTCAATAGCTTTGGAGACCGAATAGCTCCCAGAACTCAAGCTTTGCAACCACCTCTCTGAGTCCCAACTTTACAGAACGTTCTCCAGAAGACAAATGATAGTATACTCAATGATCCTTATAACCTTATCATACTGCCTAACATCTTGTACGTCCTAGCTACGAAATTTCCGCTAGCTTTCAACTCTCCACAAATAACATGAGGGACTCGTATATAACTACCTACATTGCCTCTTGGAATATATTGCCTTTTTAACATAAGTTTGGATAGCCATAGCCCCGATTAACACAAAACAGCACCATCTATACCAGAAGTAGCACCAAGCAATAATTCATAATCTACAAAATTCCTAGTCTTTTTGGTTGACCCTATGAAACGAACTAGTTACATATAGTTAAATTTCCAGTTCTGGCAACCAACAGAAAGTTGTGATTGAATCTGAAGGGTACTGGTACAGATGTGATGGTAGTAGAACTACTGGTAGAGCTTGGATGGTTATTGAGTTGAAATTAAGCAAGTCAAACCGATAGGTCAAAGTACCCTGGTTGGAGATCAAAGGCAAGTCATCTTGCACTGAACATCTCATGCAGGCAACCCGTGCATTATACACTATGTGTGCAGTTGACTGTGTTGCCAAAAATGCACCCTAGAATTTAATATTTGGCAGACCGAGATCATGAAGTACAAGATCAATTTTTTTTTTTTTTTTTTTTAAAGACTGTTCCTTCCTCTTTTCTTGTTTTTCTTCGGATGCGATGCATCAGGCAAGCATATCAGATATAAGCATATATTTGGTTACAAGCATACCTCGGCAGTCCCACATAGTAATAAATAAGCATATTTTTGCTATAATATTTCTTATTTTTTTTTTTTGCTTAGCTCGCCAGTAACAAAAGCAGCGCCCCGCCATATTATTGGATATGTTTATCGATAAGAAATAACTCCCGCAACGTGAGAGTTGAATCTAACATAGTAAGAACAAGCCTTAATACTATTTACCCAACAAGCTCAAATGCCTACTTAATATTATAAATACTCATACTTGTTATTTAGATGTATGATCCCATTCTGTAACCTTTCCTTGCTCGCTCGGCCTTTATTTCCGTTTCTCTGGTCCGGAGCGTATGCTTGTAACGAGATCTCTATATTAGTATCATACCGTATATTACCCAGATAAAAGAAGCAACAACATATTGACTCACCTGCATTAATGCTGCTTGGAGAAAATCTTTTACCTCAACGTCAATCGACTCAATTGCTCGTTAGGCTTCCGTCGTAGGATTCTCTCATACAAACCGCACCATGCTCGCATCAAAGTCAATTACTAGGGCCCTCCCTGCCTTCCGTGGGGTCACTATAACTCCCATTCGCACATACGCAATCGGCCCCGCCAAGGTTCCCGCTGTGAAACTCAAGTATGTCCCCACCTCGGGCGAGTACCCACAGGGCTACAAGGTTGGCGGGATTCACTGCGGCATCAAGAAAGACGGGAAGTCTCTCGACCTAGCACTTGTCACCTCAGACCTCCCCGCTTCGGCAGCAGCAGTCTTTACCAAGAATGTGTTCAAAGCTGCGCCTGTGTTGGTGTCGAGGGATATGCTCACCAAGCGAGGAGGAAAGGGCATCAGGGCGTTAGTAGCCAACAGTGGTTGTGCGAATGCAGTTACTGGGAAGGGTGGGTTGGAAGATGCTGAGGGAATGGGTAGGGTAGTGGATCAGTTGGTGGGTGAGAAGGAGGCCAGTACGGTTGTAATGTCTACCGGAGTCATTGGGCAGAGGCTGCCCATTACAAGGATCTATGAGGGTATTCCCAAGCTTCATGGTTTGTTGGGGTCAGGTCATGATGCCTGGATGTCGATTGCGAAGGCAATCTGTACGACTGATACTTTCCCTAAGCTTGTCTCGAGGCAGTTTAAGGTTGGTGAAACGATGTATAGGATTGCAGGGATGGCGAAGGGTGCAGGAATGATTCATCCCAATATGGCTACATTATTGGGGTTCATTGCGACTGATGCTCCAGTGGAGCCAGAGGCGTTGAAGAAGATTATGACTTATGCAGTTGAGAGGAGTTTTAACGCAATTAGTGTGGATGGGGATATGTCTACGAATGATACTGTGGCGATATTGGCGAATGGAGCAGCCGGAGGGGAGACGATCAGGGTAGGGGGAAAGGGGTTTGAGGAGTTGAAGGCGGTTGTAACCGCGTTTGCAGAGGATTTGGCGAAGTTGGTGGTGAGGGATGGTGAGGGTGCGACAAAGTTCGTCACGATTAGTGTGAAGGATGCGAAGACTTTTGATGATGCTGTGAGTTGATTTGCTGTTAGTGGCGAAGGCTAGGCTGTGCTGATGCATTTTGGCAGAAACAAGTTGCCTCTACCATTGCCAGGTCCCCACTGGTGAAGACTGCGCTTTACGGGAGGGACGCAAATTGGGGCCGTATCCTTTGTGCAACCGGCTATTCTGGCGTTGAGGGCGTTGTACCAGAGAAGACCAATGTCTCATTTATACCCACTGACGGAAGCAAGGAGTTGAAGCTCCTTGTCAATGGTGAGCCTGAGAATGTGGACGAAACGAGGGCCAGCGAGATTCTTGCAATGGAGGATTTAGAGATTTCTGTGAGCTTAGGCACTGGTGGTGGGCAGGAGGCGGTGTATTACACTTGTGACTTTTCACATGAGTAAGTAAATTCTTTTCGTGAACAGCTTTTTGATGGATTGTGCTAATGAGGTACAGATATATTACTATAAACGGTGACTACAGGACATAGAGGGCGCCATGGTTAACTTAGTAGGCATTCAATAGTTTGTTTTTCGATCAGGAGTAAATAATTATGCATAAAAATACCCAGCTGTACAGAGTATATTATTCCACTACATTTCACCGGCTTCTAAACCCCGTCCTATTGTCAGAGTCTTACTTAACGACCGAAACATACTAGCGCCGTTGCTGCCAAACTTCTATTTCCTGCCCATCTGTCCTTAACTTGCCGAAAAGAACACCAAACCCATTTGCTAGTGCGTTACCTACTTATTGAACCATCTGCAAACTTTCCATCTCCTCACGAAACCCATTGAGAAAGGAGAGCGTGCGACCCAGAGGAAATTCCTCACTAATTTACTTTACCCATTCTTTTTCTATTCCCAGAGCGACTGAGAAATATTTCCAGCCTCTGGTTTCCATCCACAACTTTGTTTTTATTTTTGCTGGCACAGAGTGCTGAATCGTGAAAATGAGTGGACGTAAGTTGGACACATACACCCGGAACTCCGAACTCCGCACCCTAATTCCAGGGTTATAGAGGAGTGTGAAAAGCGCAGTTGGAGCTGATAATGGAGAATGGGGACATGGATAGTACGATTTCTGGATCTAATAAAGCCCTTCGTGCCCTTGTTGCCGGAGGTAATTGCCCCGGAGCGGAAGGTTCCCTTCCAGCAAAGGATGATGTGGACGGGGGTAAGCCGAGGAAGTCATTCTCAATCGCTGGTTGAGAGGTAGCTAATTGAGCTTGATAGTTGACATTGCTCATCTTCTTGGTAATGTCGCAAATGCCGTAAGTTACATCTTCTCCATTCGGGGCATTGGGTACGCATAAGATGGCTAAGACGATGTTGATAGATTATACGGAATTGTGTCCTCTGATGTATGTTTCCATATGTTTCTGGTTGCGGGGTTCGCGTTCGGTGTTCGGGCTCGAGCACATCACAGGGGATGAGAGAAGCTGACTGGTTTTGGGGGTGCAGACGTCAGATCCCCTATACTGGCTCCGTATGATGTTGGCGAGTAACAGAGGTACCTTGATGGAGTTGGGTATATCGCCAATTATTTCGTCTGGTATGGTATTTCAGGTATGTTACAAATCAAGGGACTCCTGGTTTCGGAAATGCTAATCTATCATATGTAGCTACTTGCTGGTACTCACCTTATTGATGTCAATCTCGATCTAAAATCTGACCGCGAACTTTACCAAACCGCTCAAAAGCGTACGTGGGATCAAACTGAGCTTGAATTTCCTGTGGGTGAATGCTGACTGTTAACCCTAGTCTTTGCAATCATTCTCTCTCTCGGACAGGCTACCGTTTATGTTTTGACTGGACTTTATGGACAACCCTCTGACCTTGGTGCTGGTGTGTGCTTGTTGCTCATCCTCCAGCTTGTTGTTGCTGGTCTTATTGTGATCCTCCTCGATGAGCTTCTTCAGAAGGGTTATGGATTGGGCTCTGGTATCTCTCTCTTCATTGCCACCAACATTTGCGAGAACATCATCTGGAGGGCATTCAGCCCAACTACCATCAACACCGGACGTGGCCCTGAGTTTGAGGGTGCCGTTATTGCACTCTTCCATCTCCTTTTGACCTGGCCCGACAAGCCCCGTGCTTTGAAGGAGGCTTTCTACAGGCAAAACCTTCCCAACATCATGAACTTGATTGCCACTGTTGTCGTCTTTGCGTCGGTTATCTACCTCCAGGGATTCCGTGTTGAGATTCCTGTCAAGTCTAGTCGTCAACGTGGTACCCGAGGTAGGCTTCAGATCGCGTGGTCACATTGCGGAATATACTGCTAACTCATATGTACAGGAACCTTTCCTGTCCGTCTTTTCTACACCTCCAACATGCCCATCATGCTCCAGTCTGCCCTCAGCTCCAACATCTTCCTTGTGTCCCAGATGCTCTACAGCCGTTTCTCTGACAACATTCTCGTCCGTCTTCTCGGTGTTTGGGAACCCAAGGAGGGATCTGCTCAGCTCTTTGCTACCTCTGGAGTTGCCTACTACATGTCCCCACCAATCAACTTTAAGGAGGCACTTTTGGACCCTGTCCACACCTCTGTGTACATCGTGTTCATGCTCACTGCTTGTGCCATCTTCTCCAAGACCTGGATTGAGGTTTCTGGCTCTTCCCCTAGGGACGTTGCGAAGCAGTTGAAGGATCAGGGATTGGTCATGGCTGGCCATCGGGAGCAGTCCATGTACAAAGAGCTGAAGAGGGTCATTCCTACTGCAGCTGCTTTCGGCGGTGCCTGTATCGGCGCTCTGTCAGTTGCCTCGGATTTGCTGGGTGCTCTTGGAAGTGGTACTGGTATCTTGTTGGCTGTTACGTAAGTTTCCGTGTTTGCTCACTTTGAATAGACTACTTGAGCTAATATTGTCCTATTAGTATCATCTACGGATACTTCGAGATTGCTGCCAAGGAGGGTGATATGGCTGGTGGTCTTGGTCAGTTCGTTGCGTAAGCAGGGGATGTGTGCAAAGTGGCACGTGGTGTAATCTACAACTAGCATTAGTCTGGTTGGCACAAGCCCCTCGTTAAACTAGCATGAGATTATGGGAAAAGCAGCGAGCGTGGAATAAGTTTGGGACTCAGGAATGGAGTTGTTGGTGAATACGATTGTTTTTTGTTTTTTTTGATACATACATACTCATCACCCACCTACCACTTTTTTTCCGCCTTGCACTCTTGAACATAGCATAGTTTCTGGGGAAAAAAATCGAAAGGGAACGAAGAACAACGGCAAAGCATGAGAGTGTATTTGACGCATGTTGCGTGTTATTACATGTTTGTACTGTATATTATATGATCTAATGGTTCAAGATATTCTGAAGATTGTGGTTTTAGTCTGCTGTGATGTGGTTTTATAATGGGTATTCAAGAAAGATCAAGGCCTACTTAGTGGAGCAACCAGAAATACCAGACTCGGTGCGTTGCAACATGGGTGAGTTAAAAGGGTTGCATGGACGAACCATACAAAATATAAATGGGTGACAAAAGTCTGGCGAACTTTCGTTGATTTCTGCTTCATACTGCTACTTCACAACCATGATGAATTGCTTGGGCGCATCTTCTGTAGGTGAAACCGCACCAAAAATTTGGCCCGCCAAAGCTTGGTTGCATGACGATCGACAACACAAACGTGACGATCGATCATGGATACCCTTGCTGTACTCTATATGCAGCCAATGTTCGCTTACATGTGGGAAGGGGTAGGTACTCTTTACACATAACTGACCAAACTAGTAAGAGTTAATAAAAATTACTACGGTACAACCGCAAATCCGCAAGCCCTGGGTCAGATACTGTATTCAGGCTTTCTACATAATCTTTGTAATATAAAATAGTAAGGTTATGTTCAAATGTTTAACTAATAAGATAGACAATAATACATACAAATCTCAAATAAAAACTATTTTATTGTAAAACTATCAAAATAAAATTAATTGAATTAAAATTAAATTAATTTTTTCATAGCTTTTGTCGGTACTAATAGGTTACTTAATGTATATTATCCTAGACCGCGTGCGGGCGGTATACTATACCCCACTATGCTCCCCGCGGGCAATATATTTTAAATTACTGGATTTGGTACATACATAACGCACTTGAATTAATAACAATATACCTACTAACTAGACCTACCTATGTCAAATATATACAACTAGGCTGTTATTGATCCTGGCGTATGCAGTATCGGCCTGGGAGATGTGGGGACGTGAAACTTTTTTTTTATATTTATTTTTTAAAATACTTTTATATATATGTTCTGGTCCGTTCCGGGATTCCAGGCCATACCGGTATGGACCGGGCCGTTCCAGGATTGCCCGGGCCATACCGGTATGGCCCCCCATACCGGTATGGACCGGGCCGTTGCGAGATTGCGAGATTACCCAGGCCGTTCCGGGATGGCATAAATATTCATATCTTCTTATATTTCCTTACGCATTTGGCCTAACCAACGTAAATCATTTGATGCTATATTCCTAGATTCATGTCTACCTTAACCTCTACCCTCTACGCAGTCACCATCCCATTCCAAACTCCAACACAAATGGTCTCCCAGCATAGCCGCGCTTGTTCTTGTAGTTCACCTGCATTATATGCATTTTGAAATAATCCATTTTATTCTCATGATTATCTAATAAGGCTATCTAACACGCTGCACCCCAAAACCCCCATCTGTACCAGCCTTCACATCCACGTCTCTAGAATCCTAGATTCGCCGTCCATATAAGCCTGCAATTCACTGTCCATATTAGCCTGGATATCCGCTAGAATTAAGGAAGCAAATCAGCCTAGCAAATCAGCCTAGAATCGAGTGAGCAAATCAGCCTAGAATCGAGCAAGCAAATCAGCCTAGAATCGAGCGAGGAAATCAGCCTAGAATTGAGCGAGGAAATCAGCAGAGAATTGAGCAAGGATATTACCGAATCGAGCGAGGAAATCAGCCTACAATCGAGCGAGCAAATCAGTGAGAAAATGAGCGAGCAAACCAGCGTAGAATTGAGCAAGCAAATCAGCCTAGAATTGAGAGAGGAAATCAGCAGAAAATTGAGCAAGGAAATTACCACTGGCATACAATCGAGCAAGGAAATCAGTCTAAAATCTTATGTCAAAAGGCAAAACGAGTTACCCCAGTTCACTATACTCCGAGCGCCATCACACTACTTCTTAGGTCGCCCTCATTGTAGACTTGTGGTTTGGTGGAGATATAGTGAACTGGAGCATTAAGGAATAGATACCCAACAACCCTGCTCCCGGTCCGCCGACAGTGATATTAAGGCAATTAACTTCTTGCCTCCACTGGGAATCGAACTCGGGCCCTCAATAAATAAACATAAACTGTAAAGTAAAGAACTTACCACTGCGCTATGCCTACTGTCAGTTTCAAATACTATAGTGCTATATTCTGCTAAAACTCATTACTTTTTCTACTTGCCAATTCAATTGTAGAGACAGGCGCATAGAGATAGGAAACATACAGCGACAGGAAACATACAGTAGTATGGATATTTGCTCGCTCTATATGCTAGCCTAGATATTTGCTCGCCCTATATGCCAGCTTGGATATTTGCTCGTTCTACATGCCAGCCTGGATATTCGTTCGCTCTATATATCGGCCTGGATATTCACTCGCTCTATATGTTAGCCTGGATATTCGCTCGCTCAATATGCCTGCCTGGATATTCGCTCACTCCATATATCAGCCTGGATATTTGCTTGCCCTATATATCAGCCTGGATATTTGCTCGCCCCAAATATCAGCCTGGATATTTGCTGGCCCTAGATATTAGCCTGGATAACCCCCTCTGGTGAGCCTGAATATTCCCCCTATATCTCGCTGGATATTCGTTCGCTCCATATGCTAACCTGAATATTCGCTCGCGCTGGATATCAGCCTGGATATTCCCCCTATATCTCGCTGGATATTCGCTCGCTCCATATGCCAACCTGAATATTCGCTCGCGCTGGATATCAGCCTGGATATCAGCCTGCATATTCGCTCGCCCTAGATATTAGCCTGGATATTCGCTCGCTCCATATGCCAGCCTGAATATTCGCTCGCTCTATATGTTAGCCTGGATATTCGCTCGCTCTATATGTTAGCCTGGATATTTGCTCGCTCTATATGTTAGCCTGGATATTCACTCGCTCTACATGTCAGCCTGGATATTCGCTCACCCTGGATATCAGCCTATATATTTGCTCGACCTAGATATCAGCCTGAATATTTGCTCGCTCTATATGTCAGCCTGGATATTCGCTTACCCTATATGTCAGCCTGGATATTCGCTTGCCCTATATATCAGCCTGGATATTTGCTTGCCCCATATATCAGCCTGGATATTTGCTCGCCCCCTATATCAGCCTGGATATTTGCTCGCTCTATATGCCAGCCTAGATATTCACTCGCCCTGGATATCAGCCTGGATATTAGCTCGCCCTGGATATCAGCCTGCATATTCGCTCGCCCTAGATATTAGCCTGGATATTTGCTCGCTCCATATGCCAGCCTGAATATTCGCTCGCTCTATATGTTAGCCTGGATATTCGCTCGCTCTACATGTTAGCCTGGATATTCGCTCGCTCTATATGTTAGCCTGGATATTTGCTCGCTCTATATGTCAGCCTGAATATTCGCTCGCCTAATATGTCAGCCTGGATATTCGCTCGCCCTATATGTCAGCCTAGATATTCACTTGCCCTATATGTCAGCTTGGATATTTGCTCGCTCTAGATATCAGCCTGGATAACCGCCTCCGGTGAGCCTGGATATTCCCCCTATATCTCGCTGGATATTCGCTTGCTTCATATACCAACCTAAATATTCACTCACGCTAGATATCAGCCTGGATATTCCCCCTATATCTCGCTGGATATTCACTCACTCCATATGCCAACCTGAATATTCGCTCGCACTGGATATCAGCCGGGATATTCGCTTGCCCTATATGTTAGCTGGGATATTCGATTGCCAGTACAATGCGGGAGAAAATAAATAACAACTTCATACCAATTGAAATTGGCAACTTCGTTGCCAATAATCAAGCGAGCAAATCAGCATATAATCGAGCGAGCAAATCAGCCTAGAATCGAGGAGCAAATCAGCATACCATCGAGTGAGCAAATCAGCCTAGAATCGAGCAAGCAAATCAGTAAGAAAATGAGCGAGCAAATGAGCAAAAAAATGAGCGAGCAAACTAGGGTAGAATTGAGCGAGCAAAATTATTTGGAAGGAATGAACAGGAGAAAAGCTCTAAGTCCCAGCCGGGCACACCTTGGAAATAGTGACTTGCCATGTCTTGCTGCCAGCCATTACAGTCGGATCAACTGGCGCTGCCTTAAAACCAGATTACATGTCTTACCTACAATCATCCTGCCGCGTCGGTTGGGGCTTCTCCTGCAATTGGCAAAACCTAGCACAAAGGAGGAAATACCCATATATGGGAAACGAATGAGAAGACAAATATATAGAAATGATAGCTTTTCGGCCTCTATATATGTATGCAATTCATGCTTCCGCTGGCTCTAGATATTGGTGTTTTGCATGCTTCCGCTGGTGCTATATAGCACCAGCGGAAGCATGCAAAACACCAATACCTAGAGCTAGTGAAAGCATGAAAACCACCAATATATAGCACCAGCGGAAGCATGCAAAACACCAATATCTAGAGCTAGTGAAAGCATGAAAACCACCAATATATAGCACCAGCGGAAGTATGCAAAACACCAATATCTAGAGCCAGCGGAAGCATGAATTTCATGCATATATAGAGGCCGAAAAGCCATCATTTCTATATCCCATGGACCGCTAATACAAGCTCCACGTGCATTGCAGCAGCAACTAAGCTAGAAGCAGTAACAACACCAACAGTTGGCGGATACTGGTCTCTCGATGGATACCCCTATAGTACAACATCCTCTCTTGTACAACATCTTCTATAGTATAATATTCTATAGCTAGAATAGCATACATCCATAGAATAATATCCATAATATCCACCCATAAACACAACACCTCTATCAATATGCTTTACTTTATTATCATCTTCCTTACCATGTTGGCGGCAACTTTGGCCACTACTATAACTACGGCCAGACAGACGACCATTAATAGTCAGATAGATCTTGATGCAAAGCTGCAAAGATCTATAGATCTACAAGTTCTGGCGGAGTTTAAGGAGGAACGCGTTTTATGGTATTGCACTGACCAATTGAAGCGTCTGCGCGTCGAGGAATACTGCCATGAGCAATTGACACGTCTTCAAGAAAAAAATATGCAAATACTACCCTTACTAGCTTATCGTCCTCATTACCCATTTTCTTTGTTAAAAAAGAAAAAAGTTAGGTGGGCTGATGGGTGGGTTGACCCTGATTGTAGGTCAACAACGGATGCTGATGAATAGGATGATTGGAAGGGATCATAGAAAAAAAAAAAAAATATTAAAAAAAAAAAAAAAAAAAAAAAAAGTGGAGTTGGTTCTTTTTCTGGGGGGGAGTTATTGTGGGAGGGTTTGGGGGAAAGTTATTGTAAGGAGAGCTGGTGGTGGGAGAGCTTGGGGGGGTTATTGTTGTTACAGGCGAGCTGTAACTACGAGAATACTTTTCGGGGAACGGATAGATAGTAGCGGAGTAAAGTATAAATGCAGCTATAACTCGGGTGTAATGTGAACTCGATAAGAGTAAAGCTATATGAGACTTAGAACACCGCTTGGGTCTTATTGTATTAACTATGTAAAAGCGGTAGCTTATATAGAAGCATTGATCTGATAACCTATTATCAGATCTGACGACACTTCCTATAATGGCTTAGTAGCACTGATGTCAGGTAGCTGCCTAAAACAGGAAGACGCTTCCTGTTTAGGAACTCTGCAGGCTGATATACATTGATTAGGCAGCCCGAACTACAACGCTTTGCAGTCAGGCTGTCTTACAGGAGATAAGCTTGAATACAACGAATAACAACATAGGAATGTCATATATTAGAACATCATAGAAACACACTGAAGAGAATACATGCATGAGATCCAATATCAGAGAACACACACTTCCTTTACCCAATCCCTTTAACGTCTGCACTCCCGACGCACTACCCGCATCTGTATGGGTGATCAGGCCATCACAGTCAGCAATGTAGTAGGGTATTGGTTATCCCGGTGGAGGGTAGGTCTCTTACCTGAGTCGTAACATTACTCCCCGTTTCCAGGCAGCTGTCCACAGCTGAATACAAGTTCCTCCTGACCCTAGGTTTGGAACAAGTACTTAGTAAAGACTCAGGTAACGGCGGTGGCTAGGTACTAACCAAACATCATTAGATACCTCTCTCCCTAACAGGGTACCACAAGACCGGTGTGTCTACACATGCATGCCATGGCCGTTAAAAACCAAACCTCTCACCAAAAAACCCACAGGGAAAAGGCGATGAGTAGGAGGGTAAAAGGTACCATGTCTTCACTCGTAAACCACTGGACGTAGGTCCAAACCTCAGACGTCTCTTTCATCTCGTGGCTTATTGGGGAATTTCTCTCGGTACTCTCTGAGCTTCTCTGGGCAGTTATCCAACTTGTCAAAGGTCTCCCAAGTGTCTTCAAACTCAGTATATCCTTCCCAACGCACCCTATACTTGACTATTCCTCTATTCTTGCGGGAGTCCACGATGGATTTGACTTCGAAGATATCTGGTTGATCTTCGTCCATATCTTGTGGCTCGTCTCGTCGTCTGAATGGCTTTAGGAGGGTAACATGAACAACATTATGCCATCGTGTGCCTTGTGGAACTTCGAGCCTGTATGCGTGTGAACCAATAGCTTCAATGACCTTGTAGGGCCCTATCTACTTGCTGGTAAGGGAACGGTTGTTCCCAGCTCGTATCTGTAGGTTCCGGCGGTCAACCAATACCCAATCGTCAATAGCAAACCTGCGTGCCTTTTCGAGGTGTATAGCACTTCTTTTATGATTGATTTGCTTGAGGGTATCATGAATTTGGTTGTGTACAGTTGTCATTCGGTCTAGCCATTCTTCTGCAGCGGGGGAGGAGAATTCATAGTCATCTGAAAGGTGAATGGTGCGAGGGTCGAAGCCATACAGACTTCGGTAAGGGGAGTACTTATGGGTAGAGTGGGCGGCAGTATTATAGGCAAACTCAGCTAAGGGTAGCCATCGTTTCCAACGAGCTTGCCTATCGTGACAGTAGATGCAGAGGTACTGCTTAAGTGTTTGGACTGCTCGTTCAGCAAGTCCATCGGTCTGAGGGTGATAGGCAGTGGAGAGGCGGAGGGTTATATTGAGCTTTTGGTTAAGCTCCTTGAGGAATCTAGAAGCAAACTGTGGACCACGGTCAGAGGTGATATGTCAGGGGAGGCCATAGAGTCTCCATATTTCGTTAATATAGGTGTCAGCAACATCGGATGCTGTCCATGTAGTCTTTGCCGGAATATAGTGTTGTACTTTTGTAAACCGGTCCGTGATAACGAGTATTGCATTGAAACCTTCTGACTCTGGTAGCTCACCAACGAAGTCCATAGCTATTTCCTCAAATGGTCGTTCTCCAGTTGGCATCGGTACCAACTTCGTTTGCCTGCTATGCCTGTCTGCCTTTGCTTTTTGACACTTGGTACATCCTGCCACATAATTCGCAATATCTTCCTGCCACTTATCCCACGTAAAATTCCTTGACACTAGCTCTTGAGTACGATGTCTTCCCCAATGTCCTGCCACTTGACTATCATGGTGCTGTCTTAGCACTTCCAACTTAAACTCGGAGGGTACCACCCATAGTCCATCCTTCTTTTGCCATCCGGCCACATCTATTCCTTCCACTTCAACATCTTCGGCTTCCTCTTCATCCTCTTCTCCAAGTACCATTAGCTGTCCATCTTCGAAAAATCTAGCATCCATGCCGGATTTCTCTTCCCCTGAACGTCTAGACAGGCCATCAGGCTTGCCCATCTTCGAACCGGGTCTGTAGTGAATATTGTAGATGAACTCAGACATGCGGAGGTACCAGGTAGCTTGACGGGAGTTGAGCTTCTGTTTGGTGTTGAAATATTGTAACCCTTGGTGGTCTGTATAGACGTTCACTGAAACGCCAACCAACCAATCTCGCCACTTCCGGAAGCAATCCACAATTGCAAACAACTCCTTATCATGAATAGGCCAGTTGCGTTGAGCTGCGGAGAGGGTTTTTGCATGGTATTCAACAGGATGAAGCTGCTTTCCTCCATTGACAACATGATACTGAGAGAGGATACCAGCGATAGCTTGGTTGCTAGCATCAGTCTCTATGATTGTCTCGAGTTGTCTGTCAAACTGTGTGAGGATAGGAGCAGTGAGGAATCGTTCCCGGAGGTCATCAAAGGCTTGCTGTTGCTCGTATCCCCAACTGAAAGGAACTCTTTCGTTAAGTCGATTAAGGGACGTGCCTTTGCACTGTAGTTGGCAATGAATCGACGGTAGTAGTTGGCGAAGCCTAGGAATGCTTGAACCTCTTTCTTTTTGGTAGGAATAGGCCACTTGGACATGGTTTCGAGTTTAGAGGGATCCATTTGGACGTGTTGACCATTGATAATATGACCGAGGAATAAGGTCTCCTGGACATGGAACTCAGACTTCATGAGGTTAACAGCTAACCCATGTTGGATGCATTGCTGAAGAACTTTTTCGACTATTTGTTGATGTTCTTCCTCTGTCTCACCTCCATAGATGAGTATGTCGTCCAAGTACCAGATACATCCTTCCATATCCTTGAAGATCGTATCCATCATCTCTTGAAATGTAGCGGAGCATTGGTCAACCCAAATGGCATCACGGTATACTCGAATAGTCCCTTTTTCGTTCTGAATGCTGTCTTCCATTCATCTCCTGGTGCAATTCTGATGAGGTTATACCCATTTTTGAGGTCCAATCGTGTGAACCATTTACCTCCACGAGTTCTATCGAGCAACTCGGAGATAAGAGGAAGTGGGTATTTGTTTGGTATGGTGAGACGATTAAGGGCTCGGTAATCGACACATAGCCTTAAAGATCCATCTTTCTTTCGAACAAATAGGATGGGAGCACCAGCGGAGGAGCGTGAGCGTCGAACTTTGGTAGTGGGAAGGTTCTCATCGAGGTACTTCTGAAGGGCTTCGTCTTCCTCCCATGTGGTCTTGTAGATAGCCCCGAATGGTATTTTGCGGTTGGGTCTTGGAGGGGGATTTCATGGTCCCATGGCTTGTGTTCAGGGAGTCTAGCTGCCTGTTCTGCGGTAAAGCAATGTGCGTAACGAGAGTATCGTTCGCTTGCGTCAATGATAAGCACGATCTCGCCATCCTCTAGTGGCTCTTCAACTTCAAGAACAGAAACAGTAGGAATCCATCTAACGGAACACGGGATAATCAAACCTGTAGAGACCTGTCTCAGGCACCTGTCCTGAGTATCCACCGAAAATCCATTTTCTTCCAACCAAGACAAGCCCAAGATAACATCCTTCTTCCCAATATCCAAAATTTCGGCATCCATCTTGAACTTACCCAAAAAACGAGAAGAGGAATCCAACATATCAAACTTAGTATTAACCACATATTTTCCTCCAGAAATTCGAGATCCATCTCCCTGCCTAACCTTAACTTCCCTGGCTCTTTTCCAAATTCCCAACTTGACTGCTAATCTTTTTCCAACAACTGGAGCACTAGCTCCACAGTCTACCACTGCTTCAACTTCTTCCCCAGCAATAAAAATCCGGACCGTCAGGAGAGGTGAATGTCTAGGAGTACGTCCGACGGTAGGTGATGTACTCCTTACTCGTTTCCCGACTCTTCTCCTTCGGAACCAAGCTCTGTAATCCGAAGTTGTCCTTTATCTGTTCGAGCTTTCTTGTTGGCTGGTACAAGCGCCTGGCTTGTACTAGTGGTAGTTTTTGGTTTATAGGATAAGGTTCAGAGGCATGCTTCCCATATGTACACTCTTTTGCCTTATGATCGGTTCTCCCACATTTCACACATCGTCCTTCCTGTATTCTACTTTTATATATTGGAGAGGGGATGCGAGTATTATTGTAGGAGGTAGGAGCTGTTCCTCGGAGTTGTGTTCCTATATCTAAGGGGCGCTTCCTAGTTATTGATGGGGCAGTGGCAGTTTGGCGGTTTCGGCTCTGGAATTCAGTACTGATGATATCCATCTCGATAAGTTTCTGTCTCCATTGATGTGGGAAGGTGCGAAGGTTTTCATAGTGAGCCATTGATTTGCGGAGCTCATGGGGAAGATTGGAGATTATAATATTGATGACCTGCATCTCGGATAGTTTGGCATAATTGTTAAGCCTATCTACCTCCGTTAGATAATCCAAGATAGAACCAGTCTTTTTTAATGCTGCTAGGTCATGATATGCTCGATCTGCCTGGTAGTGGTCCCCATAATATAGTTCCATGGCTTCCTTAACCTCCTTCCAGTATGATACTTAACTCGGTTAGCCTTCCACCAATCTAATGCTTTTCCATCCATTGACAACCCAACATATGCTAGCTTCTGGTCTTCATTTCGGGTGAGAGTGATGAGAAAGTAATCATCCATTTGAAGGATCCAGCCTTCGAGATGCGTTCGTTCTCCCTTGAATTTATTCGGGGGTGGTGCTTTGCCTGCTATCTGCTTATCTTCAAAGATTCCTAGTCCTACTGGAGGTGGAAGTGGAGGAGTGGGATCTCTGGGTCGTCTTTGTTCGACTGGTGGTGGAGGAGGTGGTGGTATACCTCCTGCTGCTTGCTCGAGTCTTTGTGCTGTATTTGCTGGAGGGTATATAGGCTGAGGAGCCTGTACCCGACGTTCTACCCTTTCAAGTCGGTCTTGAAAGTTAGTGAATTGTCCTTTCATACTACTGATTTGTCCTTCGATACTAGCAAACCGTTGCTGGTATTGATCATTGTAGAAGTCAGCTTGTCCCTTGAGATATCGGAGGTTGTGGTGGATTGTCTGGAATTCTTTTGTCTGGTTTGTTTGTCCAGAAATAATAAGATTCTGGATTTGTGTGAGTGCACTTTGCGTATCATTCGATAGTTGTGCATGTTTGTTGGCAGCAGCATTAGCTGTATTCTGGATATCTGCTGCACTTCGCTGAATGAACTCGGTGTGTGCTGTCTGTGTCTGTTGTAGCTGTTGTACCTGTGCGAGTGCAGCTTGCTTTTCTGCCTCTAAACGCTGAACTTGTGCCTTCATGGCGGCATATCCAGGATCAAAGGGGGTCTGGTGGCGAGCTACTGGTCGCTTGCCCTTAGTGGAGGGTCCTGGATTATTAGATGGAGCTACTGATGGGGCAACTGATCGTATAATAGGTTTAGGAGAGGAGGAGGATATTGATCCGAGTCCTATTTGTTGACGGGGGGTGCCCCAGCGTTCCTGAAATTGTGGAATTTGAGAAGAGGGAGCATAGTATTGCTTGATAAATTGTTCAGCTCGTTGCTGGGCCTGGACAACACTATCATTGTCAGTGTCAGCCATAGGCTCATCAGAGGCTTCACCAAGTAATCCTCTCAACATCGACATAGTTGTAGGGAATTGTAGGGTGTTGGTGTCTATAGAGGTGTATAGACAAGCGGTGTAATGTTACAGGCGAGCTGTAACTACGAGAATACTTTTCGGGGAACGGATAGATAGTAGCGGAGTAAAGTATAAACGCAGCTATAACTCGGGTGTAATGCGAACTCGATAAGAGTAAAGCTATATGAGACTTAGAACACCGCTTGGGTCTTATTGTATTAACTATGTAAAAGCGGTAGCTTATATAGAAGCGTTGATCTGATAACCTATTATCAGATCTGACGACACTTCCTATAATGGCTTAGTAGCACTGACGTCAGGTAGCTGCCTAAAACAGGAAGACGCTTCCTGTTTAGGAACTCTGCAGGCTGACATACATTGATTAGGCAGCCCGAACTACAACGCTTTGCAGTCAGGCTGTCTTACAGGAGATAAGCTTGAATACAATGAATAACAACATAGGAATGTCATATATTAGAACATCATAGAAACACACTGAAGAGAATACATGCATGAGATCCAATATCAGAGAACACACACTTCCTTTACCCAATCCCTTTAACGTCTGCACTCCCGACGCACTACCCGCATCTGTATGGGTGATCAGGCCATCACAGTCAGCAATGTAGTAGGGTATTGGTTATCCCGGTGGAGGGTAGGTCTCTTACCTGAGTCGTAACACTACCTCAATGATATCTTGATTTATTCAGATACCCTAGCAGAGCATAAGATTCAGATCCGGCAGGTATTGGAGAAGCTGGAGCAAGCTGGATTGTACCTCAAGCCTGAGAAATGCGAATTCCATATGCAGGAGGTTAAGTATCTAGGGTTGATCATCACCATAGAAGGTATTAGAATGGACCCTGCCAAGGTTACCACCGTTCAGAAATGGGAAAGCCCAGCAAATCTCAAGGATGTTCAGGCCTTCCTAGGATTCGCCAACTTCTACGGATGGTTCATTCTAGGATATTCCAAGATTGTGGCCCCCCTCACAGCCCTGACCAAAAAAGACCGGCGATTCCACTAGAGTCCAGAAGCCCAATCTGCCTTCCAGAACCTCAAGGAAGCCTTCTACTTAGCACTCATACTGGCCCACTTTGATCCCGATAGCAAGTGTATCGTGGAAACGGATACCTCCGACTATGTCTCTGCTGGAATCCTGTCCCAGTATATCAATGGAGTCCTCTACCTAGTGGCCTATTTCTCCAAAAAGCACTCTATAAAGGAGTGTAATTACGAGATCTATGAGAAGGAATTAATGGCTATTGTCCGAGCTTTTGAGGAAGGGAGGCCTCACATGGAGTCAGCCAAGGGAATCATCGAGGTACTATCCGATCATAAGAATCTTGAGTACTTCACTACCACTAAGCTGCTGAACCGATGGCAGGCTAGGTGGTTGGAGTTCTTATCTCAATTCAACTTCAAGATCAAGTATCGGCCTGGAAAAGCTGGGGGTAAGCTGGACGCACTGACCAGGAGATCAGGAGACCTCCCTAAAGGGGGGGATGAAAGGCTGAAGTACCAAAATCAGGTGGTACTGAAACCTGAAAATCTCGACCTGGTAGCCAATAGCCTTGGTGTGGCTGATGCTGATGCTGATGCTAATGCTGATGCTGATGTTGATGCTGAGGCTGATGCTAAAGCTGAAGCGAACCCCGGAGCAGATCTCCTTCTGCGGATACGATGGGCATATGCAGAGGATGACCTGGTTAAGGATATAATCGCCACAGTAGAGTCTAGACAGCGCCCTCACACCAAGATTTCCCTAGCCGAGTGCACCACTTAGGACGGCCTCCTATACCACCTAGATTGGCTCTATATACCTGAAGGGGAGCTGCGGATGCAGCTGATCAAGGAATACCATGATACCCTGGCTGCGGGTCATCCTGGAGTAGCTAAAACATTGAAGCTGCTAGCTAGGCAATATACATAGTTTGACCAATGGAAGTAGGTGGAGTGGTACATACGGAACTGCCATGTTTGCAAGCGTGCTAAGCCTACCCATCATGCTCCTTATGGGACCCTGAAGCCCCTGGAGATCTCAGACCAACCTTGGCAACACCTAACTATGGACTTTGTGACTGGGTTGCTGGAGGATTCGGGGTTTAATGCTATTCTTATGGTAGTAGACCGATTGACCAAAATATGGTATGTTATACCTTGCTATGATACCTGTTCGGCCCGGGACCTGCCGGCCTCTACCTCAACCATGTATTCTGCTACCATGGTCTCCCCAAGTCAGTTATCTTAGACCATGGCCCCAATTCGTCTCGGACTTCTAGAAGGTATTCTGCGAGCTTCTGGGAATCAACGTACATCTCTCTACAGCATATCACCCCAAACAGATGGTCAGTCCGAGCGAATAAATGCAATCATGGAGTAGTACCTGAGAGCATACGTCAATTACCAGCAAAAAACTAAGTTTCACTGTTAGCAACCTATGATTTCGCTGCTAACAACTATTTCTCGGAGACTCTAAAAACCTCCCCGTTTCTGGCCAATTATAGCTGGTACCCTCGTTTCGTAGACTCCCTAGCACCCCTGCACAAGGCTAGGGAGAACACTCCAGCTAAGGAGTTCGCTACAGAGATTGCTGAGTTGCACTCTACCCTAAGAGTTGAACTGGTATATGCTAAAGCCAGGCAAGCGGAGTATGCCAACAGATCACGGTTGCCAGCCCCCAAGTATCAGCCAGGAGATAAGGTGTGGCTCTCCAGCCGGCACTTCCAGACAGAATGACCTTCTCGTAAGCTGGATTATAAGTTCCTCGGGCCATATGAGATATTGGGGAATATGGGGACTCATGCCTACTGGTTGAAGTTCCCTAAAGACATCAAACACCACCCGGTCATTCATGTCTCGAAGATCGAACCAGCCACCAACGATCCCCTCCTTGGGCAAAAGCACCCCCCACCCCCTCCCATAGTGATTGCAGGTGAAGAGGAGTGGGAGGTTGAGGAGGTACTGGATTCCAAGAAGCACTATAGGTGAGTTTAGTATAAGTTCAAGTGATTAGGGGATAAAGAGTTGACCTGGCAACCCACCAAAGATCTGCAAAATGCATAGGACTTGGTTGCCCTGTTCCACTAGCGTTACCTCTGGAAGCCCCGCCCCACCTATGATATTCTTGTCATCCTGGAATTGGTTATTAGGGTTGTTATTGTTGTAGTTATTGGTGGTACGTACTCCCAGCATTGGGGTTATGTTATAGGTTATTGGTTACTTATCCGCCTTATTTGTTTGTTTGTTTTTGCCTTACCTTTTCGCCTTGCTTTTCATCGCTGGGGCTCTGAGCCTAAAGGGGGGATAGTATCACAACCATCCTTTCCTAGTCAGGTTTGAAAGTCAGACAGAATTCCGTCCAACTCTCGTTATTGTTGATTGATATCATTGTTATCTCTGTTCCCGAGATAAGGAGTCTCGGGAACCTTATTCCTTCCAGTGGCCTTGGCCAGGAAGGAAGCCTGTATATATAGCTTGCTCTCTCCGCCCTCTGTTGGATCCCCATCCAACATCTTGTATACTCAATATAGGACCTTGCTTCTCCTAGCACTTGTGCACCTCTCTTGTACACATCCTTGTCTCATACAAAACAACTCTGCAGCACAGCAGTATCCCTTGACACATGCGGCAACTGCTTCCGCATGTCTCATGTCCCTTGCCCTCTGCCTCTCTTGCCTCTTGCCCTTGCCTCCCATCTCAGCCTTCCCCTGGTCACACACATAGTGTTCCTACATGTGTCTTACCCCAGCCTTTCCCCAGATTATATACGTAGTGCTCCTACATGTGCGATTCCCTCTTGCCACTGCCCCGGCGTACTCCTTAGTCGCCTTGTCCCCCAGAGCCCTCGTTACAAATATGTTCCTTTTCTTAGTTACTTACTGTTTTCTTGGAATACTGTTCTATCTCATCTTTCCACTTTTTCTACGGATTCTGGGTTTTATGTTATGAAGAAAGGCAATGATTCTGTATTATTTATAGTGGAATTTGTTAGAAGTCTCCCATTTATTATTAAGTCAAATAAAAAGGCATTAGTTTCCTCCTCTCGAAAAACAATCAATTACTGGCATCAGTTATTTGGTTATCAAGCCATTACTATCCTCAGGCATAAAGAACTCTACTCTGATAGTAATATTCTCCCAACATCTACTGATAACTATCATTGCAAGCTATACATACTTGCCAAATCTACTCACTCTATCCCTAAGTCTACAACATCTCATACCTCCAATATTCTCAAACTCATTCACTCAAATCTTAGTAGTAAACTCCCCACACCCTCTTTTGGTAGAGCAAGCTACTTCATTACACTTATTGATGACTACTCTCATACTTCTTGAGTCTACTTTCTTAAACAAAAATCTGACTCAACCAAATCAATCCAAGATTTTATTATCTTAGTTGAAAAGCAAACATCATACCATATTAAATAGTTTTGTACTAATAATAGTAGAAAGTATGTTAACAAAGATCTTGAATAGTTCTTTAAGTCAAAAGGCATCGTACATAAACTAACGCCTTCTTACTCTCATAAATCTAATGGTGTAGCTAAATGCTTCAACTGAACAATACAGAACATGATAAGGACTATATTGATAAATATGGACAAAAGATTCTGGGCTGAAGCATGCTTAACCTCAACCTATCTCTGAAATTGGTCACTTTATACTGCTGTCTAAGGGAAGACTTCCTATGAGGTCTTTCACAGTAATAAATCTACTATCTCTCACCTTCAACCCTTCAATAAGGAATATTATATACATATACCTAAGGAACGATGACCTGCAGGTAGTAAACTCCTACTATGGGCTGAGAAAGGTATATTCATTGGTTATACTAATAGCATAGCTATCTATAAGGTCCATGTACCTTCTAGAAAGCATACTTATACACTTCGAGTACAAGATGTCTCTTTCGGACTAAGTACAACTCCAGAAGGGGTACCTCCACCTATATCTAACTCAACTAATCCTTTACGGTCACCAACTTCGAATACTACTACTTCTCTTACTTCTCCACTTGAAGTAATCCTATACACTAGCTTAAAATTTCCAAATGAATACCTCTGGCAACAATAGTATATATAAAATCTAAAACAAGTAGAAGAATGGTATTTCAAGGGACACCTGCTCGTTCATAAAGCATAGTTCCCTAGTATAACTCTTTCCTATCTGACTAAAACTATATCAGACATAATTACTTCCTCACTACCTATTCCTCTAATATTAACTGCAATATTATCTTCTCCTCTACCAGCTCCTAGACCTATATCCAAACTAACTCTACAAGTTCACTTACCTTTTCCACCTCAAAATCAAGATGAATATTCATCACTTACTTCTCTTCCACAAGACCTTCAACAATCTTTACTCGATGACTTCAACAATGGAAACTTCACCCAAGTTATTAGTAGAAAAATAGTTAGACTAACAACTATTACTAAGGTAGATTGAGGTATTTTTAAACCAATTAAATTCGGAACTGTACAAGCTCCTATCGTCCTTATAATTAGTACAAAGATACAGTTTGATGGTTGTTCTAGATTAATCAAAGACCCACCTGAAGTCTTTGATAAGAATAAGGAAGAAGATAAAGTGTTGATCACTTTAGCCTTACAATATAGTAATGAACCTTAAACCTCTAAACAGGCTGTTAACTCACCTGATGAAGAAAAATTAAGAAAGGCTATAAACAATAAGTTGAAAGCTATGAAGGATCAAGATGTTTGGAAAGTAGTTCCAATACTATAGGAGAGAAATATTATTGGAAACAAGTGGGTATTTAAGATTAAGCAAGATGCTAATAGGAATATTGATCAGTACAAGACTCATCCAGTTGCTCAAGGTTTCTCTCAACAACCCAGTATAGACTTTGATGAAATCTTTTCTCCTGCTGTCCAATACGACTCTCTATGCCTCCTTATCACTCTATCTGCTTACTTCTAATAGGAACCTCAACAAATAGATATTAAAGCAGCCTTCCTTTATAGCTCTTTGAATTTCTTTATTTATATGCAACTCCCAGAAGGCACCTAGATTAACAGCATATGTGCTAAACTTAACTGATCTATTTATGGATTAAAGTAGTCTCCTCGTCAGTAGTATAGATGATTAATATCTTTCCTTCTGACAATAGGTTTTTCTCCTTGTCCCTTTAACCCCTGCGTCTTCGTCTATAAGTCTAGCACAATGATACTCACCCTTTATATCAACAATATTACTTTATTTAGATACAAAGACTCAGTTATTATGAAGTCTACTAAACAGTCACTTAAATAAGAGTTTAAGTTAACTGATATAGGTAACTTACATTGGCTTCTAAGAATTCGAATTGAGTACTCTAAGTACAGTATCTATTACGGCGCAAGGCAGATAGGGGTAGGGGGTATGCGAATCATCATGGGTTAGGTGATATGTTGCAATTCAATAGATTGGAGGCCTGATGAACCCTACTTCCTATATATGTGCCTACTTCCTGTATCTAGCTTTTGGCTCTCCGAGTAATATAATGTTAGAGGCGAGCCAGTGATCTAGGCAAGGTTGTCAGAATACAGGTATTTGGAGGGTTATTAGTCAGCGAAGGCAAGATCATATAGCTCGGGCCTAACTGTACATACTGGTTTAAGTTGAACTTAGAATTAGTAATGTTGGGTGAAGACCCTTACTTTAGTTGAAGAACCCTATGTTAGGTGAAGACTCTCACTTTGGTTAAAGGACCCTATGTTGGGTGAAGACCCCTACTTTAGTTCAAGGACCCTATGTTGGGTGAAGACCTCTGCTTTAGTTGAAGGACCCTATATTGGGTGAAGACCCCCGCTTTGACCTAAGCTAGTACTGTAAGTGCTAAAGACTAGTGTGCGCCACGGGGCGAGTAAAACTCGCCTCGCTCGCCAAGACTCGCCTCGGCGAGCGAGTTTTCGTCTCCTCCACAACTCGCCGAGTCGGCTTTTTACTACCTCAACTCGACTCGCGATTAATCGGTGATCTACAGATTACTCGCCAAGATTCAAGGCTAGCCTGCTTTATACTGGGGCCTCTGCCCCAGGCGCGGTATACGCCACGGCGCCTTAGGTATATGGTTGCACGCACGCGGGTGGGACCTTGGGTTTCTACGAAGAGAAGCGAAGAGAAGCGTGTTTACCCTCCCTACAACTGAGGCCAGCTACGTGGAATGAAGTGAACCAATGATCCAGGACGCATGCACGCATAAGTATAATAAATGTCTATAGTATTTCTAAATGTTTATGTACAGGGGAGCTAATGCCACAAGAGACAGAAATATAATTAAACGGACCTGTCCAACCTTGCCATGTGCCTAGCGAACTCGAGGCCAAGAGCCTGGCCCCTACGTTGGTCTGCGAACGAAAGTGGTGGGAGTACAGCTTAAACTAGGGTGGTGCAGAGATATGGCAAAGGGGACGGCGGAGGGAAGGCAAGCTGGACGACGGAGGCACGGCAAGCTGGTCGGCGGAGGCATGGCAACCCGGACGACGGAGGTAAGGCAAGGTGGACGACGGAGGCATGGCAAGCTGGACGGCGGAGGCATGGCAAGCTGGACGGCGGAGGCATGGCAAGCTGGATGACGGAGGCATGGCGAGCTGGACGGCGGAGGCATGGCAAGCTGGATGACGGAGGCATGGCAAGCTGGACGCGGAGGCATGGCAAGCTGGACGGCGGAGGCATGGCAAGCTGAATGACGGAGGCATGGCAAGCTGGACGGCGGAGGCATGGCAAGCTGGACGGCGGAGGCATGGCAAGCTGGACGATGGAGGGATGGCAAGCTGGACGGCGGAGGGAAGGCAATGCTCTCACCAGATTGCAGGCAGTTCATGACTTGTGTTATTGATGAAAATTCCAGATGCTGGGGACGGAGAGCTCACTTGTAAGTTGTGCCTCGTGTGCCAGGGTAGCTGCTGTACAGACTGTAATTTGGTGTGGCAGGGCAGGCACTTTAGGGGGGCGCTAGTCGACGCAACGGGGATGATCAACCCCGCTTGGCAGCTGGCTCGGGTATGCCAGCCTAGACTGGCAATATGCTAACGTTGCGCTATGCCTGTGCAGGCAACAGTCTCATTCGGCTGAACAATGAACAATACCTACGTCTTTGCGTGGTTGAGATGTTGCAGCCATAATATATGTCCTTGTCCATATATTGGCCACCTGATATATATATGGAATTCATGTCTTTGCGCCCTATATATATATATGATGTCCTAGCATATATCTAAGCCTCGAAGGCTTGAATTCCATGCATATATGTATATAGGCCGCGAAAGTATGAATTCCCAAGCATATATATAACCAGCGAAGGCATGAATTCCCAAGCAAATATATAGGCCGTGAAGACATGAATTCCATATATATATCAGGTGGCCAATATATGGACAAGGACATATATTATGGCTGCAACATCTCAACCACGCAAAGACGTAGGTATTGTTCATTGTTCAGCCGAATGAGACTGTTGCCTGCACAGGCATAGCGCAACGTTAGCATATTGCCAGTCTAGGCTGGCATACCCGAGCCAGCTGCCAAGCGGGGTTGATCATCCCCGTTGCGTCGACTAGCGCCCCCCTAAAGTGCCTGCCTGCCACACCAAATTACAGTCTGTACAGCAGCTACCGCTGGCACACGAGGCACAACTTTCAAGTGAGCTCTCCGTCCCCAGCATCTGGAATTTTCATCAATAACACAAGTCATGAACTGCCTGCAATCTGGGTGAGAGCATTGCCTTCCCTCCGCCGTCCAGCTTGCCATCCCTCCGTCGTCCAGCTTGCCATGCCTCCGTCGTCCAGCTTGCCATGCCTCCGCCATCCAGCTTGCCATGCCTCCGCCGTCCAGCTTGCCATGCCTCCGCCGTCCAGCTTGCGATGCCTCCGCCGTCCAGCTTGCCATGCCTCCGCCGTCCAGCTTGCCATGCCTCCGCCGTCCAGCTTGCCCTGCCTCCGTCATCCAGCTTGCCATGCCTCCGCCGTCCAGCTCGCCATGCCCCGTCATCCAGCTTGCCATGCCTCCGCCGTCCAGCTTGCCATGCCTCCATCGTCCACCTTGCCTTACCTCCGCCGTCCAGCTTGCCTTCCCTCCGCCGTCCCCTTTGCCATATCTCTGCACCACCCTAGTCTAAGCTGTACTCCCACCACTTTCGTTCGCAGACCAACGTAGGGGCCAGGCTCTTGGCCTCGAGTTCGCTAGGCACATGGCAAGGTTGGACAGGTCCGTTTAATTATATTTCTGTCTCTTGTGGCATTAGCTCCCCTATACATAAACATTTAGAAATACTATAGACATTTATTATACTTATGCGTGCATGCGTCCTGGATCATTGGTTCACTTCATTCCACGTAGCTGGCCTCAGTTGTAGGGAGGGTAAACACGCTTCTCTTCGCTTCTCTTCGTAGAAACCCAAGGTCCCACCCGCGTGCGTGCAACCATATACCTAAGGCGCCGTGGCGTATACCGCGCCTGGGGCAGAGGCCCCAGTATAAAACAGGCTAGCCTTGAATCTTGGCGAGTAATCTGTAGATCACCGATTAATCGGCGAAGTGGTCCGAGGCGAGTTATGGTAGGCAGAGACCGAGGCTAGTCGATAGCCGAACGAGTTGTCAGGGTGAGAAACTCGGACCGACTCGCCCCGTGGCACACACTACTAAAGACCTGGAAGAGTGCTACAACTACACAAATGAACAAGACCCCCCCCTTGTATAGGCAAGTCAGGTTGGACAGTTGGGAAAGCATATGTCTGAGGTTCAGACCTATATCAAGTTTGTTAATGGATGAAGACATGGTACCTTTTACCATCTTACTTATTGCCTTTTCCCTATAGGTTTTTTGGTGAGAGGTTTAGTTTTTAATAGCCATAGCATGTATGTGTAGGCATAACAGTCTTGTAGTACCTTTAAATGGGATAGAGGTATCTGCCTGCATGGTCAGTGCCTAGCCACCATGGTTATCTGAGTTGTTACTCTCATACTTGTCTTCTCCGGTCAGAAGGACTTGTATTTAGCTGAGGATAGCTGCCTTAGAGTGGGGAGTAATATTATGGCTTAGGTAAGAGGCCTACCCTCTTTATGGAATATCCCAATATCTAGTTATGGCTGCTAAACTGTTATGGCCTGATCAACTATATAGATGTAGGTAATGTGTCTGGAATGGACAGGTATTGGCTCAAGAAAGTATGTGACCTCTAAATGCGTTCTTATACATGTACTTTCTTCGAAAATTCTATTGATAAGTAGGGTGGTGAAGTTAGTCAGTTGGGACGACCTCTTAGAAAGGGGAAGTACTGTTATAGCACAAGGCAGAAAGAGGTAGGGGGTATGCAAATCATCATGGGTCAGGTAATATGTTGCAATTCGATGGATTGGAGGCCTGACAAACCCTGCTTCCTATATATGTACCCACTTCCTATATCTAGCTCTTAGGTCTCTAAGCAATGTTCTAAATGCTAAGTTCAAAGACCAATTCTAAATTCAACTTGCACCCATATATATAGTTAGTCCTGAGCTATATGATCTTACCTTCACTGGCTAATAACCCTCTAAATACCTGTATTCCAACAATATTGCCTAGATCACCGGCTCACCCCTAATAGTATCACACTATCCCAATCATCCTATATCGACAAGATCCTCGAACATTTTAGTATGATGGACTACAACCCCGTCACTCTTCCTCTTGACTCAAACTATACTCTTCGACAATGCACAGATAAAGATGAAGTTACCAACATCTCCCTTTATCAACAAATTGTTGGATCACTCATATATGCAGTTATTGGAATATATCCTGACCTGGTTTACACTGTAACTTTTCTCTCACAATTCTCTCACAAACCTTCGAAAGATCACTTTGGAGCAGTTACATCAGCAACAAATTTAATTTGCCTTTCATGTCTTAGGCACCATAGGCATCCAATAGGCAAACTAACAATCTAGTAGCCTGCCTTCGCAACCTCTATTTTCCTGATGCCATACTCCTTAAGTACTTTTATCCTAACGCTTTCTCTGTGCTGGACGCTAGGTGTTCTACTTCCTTGCCTCAGGATACCAGGTGTCTAATATCCACCCATCCAAATGCCTGGTATCTGCCACCTTTCTCTCTGAATGCCATATGTCTAATCTGCCCTTCCCTGGCATTCTATGTCTACCCTCTCTATCACCGGTTGCAGGACTTTCATTTTCCCTCTGCTGGATGCTAAGTATCTACCTTCTCCGCCCTAAGGCCTAAGGCATTCGGATGTCCCTCTACTGTCCTCCGGCGGTCCCTCCTTTCTTCTACTCTTATTTCTGCCTTGCATTCTATCCTCGTGCACTGTACCTTTTCATATCCCATGCCAAACTTACTTCGTAATCTATATTCCGTTCCCCTTTTCTGCAAAGAATGTATCCATTTCCATACCTCCATAATTTACTATAAACCTCATGCCACCCCATATATAAATTATACTATTCTAATATACAATGCCTAAAGAACACATACCCTGAAAAAAATAAATCCTACCCTGCCCTGAAAATTTCATCCTAAAACCTCTCTGCTGACAAATATTCCCACCCCTATAGTCCCTTATAATCCCTATATAACCCTCCCTGAGCCAACAATAAAAAAGCAAAATAAAATAAATGTCTATGACCCTGTTCCTTATTCTACTCATCCCCCTATTACTTGCTGTCTCCTACTACTATGTATACATTTACCCCTAATCTTCTTCTTCCCAGGCCCGTATTCCTCCCGTACCCCTATATTCCTTCTACCCACTTGGCATACCTTTCTCTTCCTCCCCATCCTCTGCATCCTCCTCCTCCTCTACCTTATGATCATTCCTAGCATTACTGTTCTCTTCAATACTGTCTTCCTCTTCCTTCTCAATACATGGTAGGTCATTGCCCTCCTAAATGTCCTCCTTAGTCATACTTGCAGTGTCATCCTCTTTTCTTCCTTCCTAGCACAAGTCAATACCTGCCCTCCTCATATCCACTGTGAGTTTTCTCGAAAACTCTGCAACCTCCTCTATGTTCACCTCATATGGCTTATCCTGCTGCTACCTCACCTTCTTCCCACTGTATACTCCCTTCCTCACTATCTCAGACTGTATGACCTTCACAATCATGTCTTGTACGCTTGTCGGGTATAGCTGCCATTGTTCTAGCAGCCTCTTATAGACATCTGCTACCCATCAGCAATCTCGATCAGTCTAATATCCACTGCACCATCACGTACTAATACAATTAAGATAGCTAAACCTAGCCACAAGTTGACACTCCCCACTCTCACAGTCACTGAGTGCATAGCATAAGGTGGTGAACATAAAGCAGATGAAAGGACCACTAATGCGCTTAATGAATGTTGAGTCGATATTGCCGAGTTTCTTTTTTCTATTAAAATACTAAAGATAGATTAGGTCAACCACTTCCTGGGCATGAAACCGATACCTACAACTCTAGATAATTACACCATATCTGTAACGTGGGCTCTGGGGGACAAGGCGACCAAGGGGTACGCCGGGGAAGTGGCAAGGGGCAATCGCACACGTAGGAGCGCTACGTGTGTGAT
This sequence comes from Terfezia claveryi, assembly GCA_015179025.1. Lineage (NCBI taxonomy): Eukaryota > Fungi > Ascomycota > Pezizomycetes > Pezizales > Pezizaceae > Terfezia > Terfezia claveryi. Next base: position 7,096 of record WHUX01000104.1, on the reverse strand, counting down.
CGGGGGAAAGGCTAGGGTAAGACACACGTAGGAACGCTACGTGTGTGACCAGGAGAAGACTGAGACGGGGGCAAGGGCAAGAGGCAAGAGGCAAGAGGCAAGAGACACGAGACATGCGGAGGCAGTTGCCGCGTGTGTTAAGGGAGGCAGCTGTACTGCAGAGTTGTTTGTTCGAGACAAGGATGTGCACAAGGGAGGTGCACAAGCGCTGGGGGAAGCAAGGTCCTGTATTGGGTATACAAGACATTGGATGGGGATCCAACGAGAGGGCGGAGAGAGCAAGCTATATATACAGGCTTCCTTCCTGGCCAAGGCCACCGGAAGGAATAAGGTTCCCGAGACCCCTTATCTCGGGAACAGAGATAACAACGATATCAATCAACAATAATGAGAGTCGGACGGGATTCCGTCCGACTCTCAAACCTGGCTAGGAAAGGACGGTTGTGACACTATCCCCCCTTTAGGCTCGGAGCCCCAACGACGAAAGACAAGGCGAAAGGCAAGACAAACAAACAAAACAGGTGAATAACCAATAACCCATAACACAACCCCAACGCCGGAAGTACGTACCAACAATAACCATGACAACAACGACAATAACAACCCTAACAACCAATTCCAGGAGGACAAGAACATCATTGGGCGGGGCGGGGTTTCCGGGGGTAACGTTGGTGGAACAGGGTGACCAAGTCCTGTGCGTTTTCCAAGTCTTCCCCAGGTTGCCAGGTAGTCTCCTCGTCCCCTAGCCACTTGACCTTGTATTGCAGATGACCGTACCTCTTCCTTGAGTCCAATACCTCTTCGACCTCCCACTCCTCTTCACCTTCGATCACCACAGGAGGGGGAGGGGGGTGTTTCTGCCCTGGGAGGGGATCGTCAGCCGCTGGCTCAATTTCCGATACGTGTACAACCGGGTGGCGTTTGATGTCCTTGGGGAACCTCAATCGATAGGCATGAGTGCCCACAGCAGCCAACACCTCGAATGGACCCAGGAACTTGTGGTCGAGCTTGCGAGATGGCCGTTCCGTCCGGAAGTGCCGGCAGGAGAGCCACACCTTATCTCCTGGCTGATACTTGGGGGCTGGCAACCGTGATCCATTGGCATATTCAGCTTGCCTGGCTTGCGCATATCCTAGCTCGGCTTTCAGGGTAGAGTGAAGTTCAGAAATCTGCGTGGCGAACTCCTTAGCTGGGGCGTTCTCCCTGGCCTTGCGCAGAGGTGCCAGGGAGTCTACGAACCGAGGGTGCCAGCCATAATTGGCCAGGAATGGGGAGGTCTTCAGGGTCTCAGAGAAGTGGTTGTTGGCGGAGAATTCGCAGGTGGCCAGCAATGAAACCCAGTTATTCTGCTGGTAATTGATGTACGCCCTCAGATATTGCTCCATGATGGCGTTCATACGTTCTGACTGGCCATCAGTCTGAGGGTGGTATGCCGTAGACAGGTGTACTTCAATACCCAACAGCTCACAGAATGTTTTCCAGAAGTCGGCGACGAACTGAGGGCCACGGTCTGAGACAATCGACGCTAGGAGGCCATGGTAACGGAAGACATTATCCAGGTAGAGGGATGCCAATTCGGGGGCCGAGCAGGTGTCTCGACAGGGTATCACATGCCTCATTTTCGTTAACCGATCCACTACCATCAAGATGGCGTTGAATTCCGAGTCTTCCGGCAATCCGGTGACGAAGTCCATAGTCAGGTGTTGCCAGGGTTGTTCTGGGACTTCCAGGGGCTTCAGGGTACCATACGGAGCGTGGCGGGTGGGTTTGGCACGCTTGCAGACATGGCAATTCCGTATGTACCGCTCCACCTCCTTCCGTTGGTCAATCCACGTATATTGCCTAGCTAGCAGCTCTAACGTTTTAGCTACCCCAGGATGACCCGCAGCCAGGGTATCATGGTGTTCCTTGATCAGCTGCATCCGCAGCTCTCCTTCAGGTATATAGAGCCGATCTAGGTGGTATAGGAGGCCGTCCTGAGTGGTGCACTCGGCTAGGGAAATCTTGGTGTGACGGCGCTGTCCAGACTCCACTGCAGCGATTATATCCTTAACCAGGTCGTCCTCCGCATATGCCCGTTGTATCCGCAGAAGGAGATCTGCTCCTGGGTTCGCTTCAGCTCTAGCATCAGCATCAGCATCAGCATCAGCATCAGCATCAGCATGGCTAGTGGCCGCCAGGTCGAGATTTTCAGGTTTCAGCACCACCTGATTCTGGTACTTCAGCCTTTCATCCCCCCCTTTAGGGAGATCTCCTGATCTCCTGGTCAGTGCATCCGGCTTACCCCCAGCCTTTCCCGGCCGATACCTTATCTTGAAGTTAAACCGAGAGAGGAATTCCGACCACCTAGCCTGTCGGCGATTTAGCAATTTGGTGGTTGTGAAGTACTCTAGGTTTTATGGTCAGAGAGGACCTCGATAACCCCCTTTGCCGATTCCAGGTGTGGTCTCCATTCCTCGAATGCTCGCACAATGGCCATTAACTCTTTATCATAGATTTCGTAATTACACTCCGCCGGGAGTGCTTTTTGGAGAAATAGGCCACTGGATGGAGGACTCCATCAACATACTGGGACAGGATTCCGGCGGAGACATAGTCGGAGGCGTCCGTTTCCACGATGCACTCGCTATCAGGGTCAAAATGGGCCAGGATTGGGGCTGAGCAGAAGGCTTCCTTGAGGTTCTGGAAGGCGGATTGGGCTTCTGGATTCCAGTAGAAGGCCCTTTTTGTCAGGTGTGAGCCAGCTTCTACCTTCGTTTTCTCAAGGCCGTCAGGGGTGCCACGATTCTTGAGTATCCCAGGATAAATGGCGGTAGAAGTTGGCAAATCCTAGGAAGGCCTGCACATCCTTCAAATTGGCTGGGGTTTCCCACTCTTGGATTGCAGCAACTTTGGCGGGGTCCATCCTAATACCTTCCGTGGTTATTATCAAGCCCAGGTACTTCACCTCTTGGACGTGGAATTCGCATTTTTCGGGCTTTAAGTACAACCCTGCTTGTTCCAGCTTTTCCAGGACTTGTCGGACGTGGATTTTGTGCTCCGCCAGGGTATCCGAATAGATTAGGATATCGTCTAGGTAAGCCGTGCAGAACACATCCAGGAAGTCTCGTAGAGTGTCATTAATAAAGTGCTGGAAGGAGGCCGGGGCATTAGTTAGGCCGAAGGGCATTACATTGTACTTGAAATGGCCATATCGTGTCCGGAAGGCAGTTTTCCACTCCTCTCCCTCGGCGATCCGTACCAGGTTGTAAGCCCCCCTCAGATCCAATTTGGTGAACCACTTTGCTTTGGAAAGCCTGGCTAATGTCTCCTGAATCAGGGGTAAGGGATACCTGTTTTTGACCGTTATCTCGTTCAGGCCACGATAATCAACACATAACCGAAGGGAGCCATCTGACTTCTTCACAATAGCACTGGGGCACCCGCTGGAGAGGAGCTGTGGCGAATGAAGCTCTTGTTGAGGTTTTCCTCCAAGTACTTTTTCAGAGCTTCCAGTTCCACCCGAGACATCCCGTAGAGAGGTCCATAAGGGGGGGTCTTACCTTCTACCAGCGGAATTGTGTGATCGTATGGTCGGTGGGGGGCAAGCTTTTCCGCAGCTTTTTCCGAGAACAGGTCAATGAATTCATGATATTCATCTGGAACCATGGATTTCCACTCCTCCTTGGATCTCGTCTTGTTGATCTCTATGTTTACCTCATGTATGGAGAGAGCGTGTGCCTTAGCTTGTGCCTCCTAGTAAGGTAAGCGAAAGCCCCTGCTCCGACAAAGCTAACGTTTAGGGGTTTTGGGGGCGCGAGGGGGACAGAGGGAACATTAACGTATGCAGGATGGTGTACCACCTGGGTTGGGTGAACTATTGGAGGTGGCAACGCACACAGCCCAGTAACGGTGGCCTTTGGGTTTCCACAGTGGCTTTTGCAGTAAGGGCTGTTAAACTGCAGGGTATAAGAGCCAAAGCTGACTGATACATTGTGCATTCTAAGCCATGGGATTCCGAGGACAATTGGATACTTGAGCTTTGTAACGAACATAGGGAGGCTTTCGGAGTGGTCCCCAATCTGGGCAGGAGTACAGGCGAGGTCGGTAATGGCTCCAGAAGAGATAGGTCGGCCGTCAATGACATCAAGGAGGCGGGGGGTCTTGAGCTTAGAGGTGGGTATGGCATGCTTACTGACAAAGGTCTGGTCGATGAAGGCAATTCCTGAGGCTCCACAGTCTACAAGGGCAGAAGTGATGAGTGTTTTACCATTGAAAGATATCGTGATAGGTACAACAAAATGCTCACCAAAAAGGCGAGCCTCGTCAACAGACATAGACAAAGAAGGAACAGAAAAAGCGGACAAGGACAGATGACCTGATGCAGGTCCCTTGCTAGTGTCAGTGACTAGGCAAGGGACAGGGCTTTTCCCGACTCATCCACCTCCACAATCCGGGCTGGGGTGTCTGAGATGGCGTGGACGGCTAGGGAGCGGTTTTTGCGGAGGGGACATGCCTCGATAAAATGGTCCCCCTTTCCGCATGCAATGCACAAACCCTGAGTGCGGCGACGGTCCCTTTCCTCCTGGGTAAGACGAGGTCTACCTACTGACAGGTCCATGGGGGCAGCCCCACCCGCTACCAGGGAGGGGTGTGCAGGCTTGTTGACTGGTGTGGGTTGTTGTTGTTGGGTGCGTGCTGTCAGAAATGGTGTACGGGAAGTCGAGGTCGGGAGTGTCTTTTGGGGGGCTCTGAGTGCCGCTGTCTGCTGTTCCACCCAGCTAGCTTGTTCAATAAGTCCCTCCAGGGTCTTGGTCGGTGGGCAGTAAACCAGAGCCTTTTTCAGCTCGAAGGTAAGCCCGTCTTTGAACTGATCGAGCTTGGCTTCGTCATTCTAATTGAGCTCTGCTGCTAGCCTGGAGAACTCAGCGACATAGGCTGACAGTTCATTGTGTTTTTGCTTGAGGTCTCGGAGGGCCCTGCTGGCGGTTCCTTTAGGATCCGGGTCTCCGAAGGCTCGATCCAGGATTGCCATTAGGGCTGGGATGTCTACCAGATCAATCCCCATGGCCTTGACGAAGGGCTGTACCTGGTCCATGGCCTTACCCTCCAGTAGGCCATAGACGTATGAGAGCTGGTGGTGGACGGTGGGGAACTTCGCCGAGTCCCCAGAGAGTTTTATCTGCACAGAGTTTTTCCATGCTCGTAGCCGGCCCCGGTCCCCATTAAACTTGGGCGGGGTGGGTAGGTCTTGTGTTTTCTGGTTTTTTGGACCATCGGTCAGGTCCAAAGCACGAGTCAGTCTCCGGATGGTTATCCTGTCCTCTGCTGCATATTCTCGGAGGAGGGTTATTTCATCTTCAGCTTCTCGGATTCGCCTTTCGGCTTTCTGAAGGTCCGCTCCTTGTTGTTCGCCGATGGCATAAGTATCTGTGAATATCTTTATCACAGTTCGTCGGTATGCTGATAGTTCTGTCGGGTCTGATGGGATCGGAGTCGCCCTCCAGGCTGCGAATCTATCGGTGGGTAGTGGAATGTTCGCGGACATCGTACCGGTTGGTCTGAAAGATCCAACGTAGTGTAACGTGGGCTCTAGGGGACAAGGCGACCAAGGGGTACGCCGGGGAAGTGGCAAGGGGCAATCGCACACGTAGGAGCGCTACGTGTGTGATCGGGGGAAAGGCTAGGGTAAGACACACGTAGGAACGCTACGTGTGTGACCAGGGGAAGACTGAGACGGGGGCAAGGGCAAGAGGCAAGAGGCAAGAGGCAAGAGACACGAGACACGTGGAGGCAGTTGCCGCGTGTGTCAAGGGAGGCAGCTATAATGCAGAGTTGTTTGTTCGAGACAAGGATGTGCACAAGAGAGGTGCACAAGCGCTGGGGGAAGCAAGGTCCTGTATTGGGTATATAAGACGTTGGATGGGGATCCAACGAGAGGGCGGAGAGAGCAAGCTATATATACAGGCTTCCTTCCTGGCCAAGGCCACCGGAAGGAATAAGGTTCCCGAGACCCCTTATCTCGGGAATAGAGATAACAACGATATCAATCAACAATAATGAGAGTCGGACGGGATTCCGTCCGACTCTCAAACCTGGCTAGGAAAGGACGGTTGTGACAATATCAGCCTTTCAATGTGCTCTAGCAGATCACAATATATACCTTCTGAAAACTCTCTGCAAGCATAAACTGATCTCATTTTAACAACCACCCAACATGGTTCTAGATATATTTCTTAGACGTATTCCAGTCAAATTGATACAAGAATGCAATGTTCTTCCTTGCCTATGATACCAGGTGTGATCGTATCTGCGATTGAACACTTCTGAGCTTTGTGCATACTGTTAGTATAAACATTGGCGTAAATACGATATTGTTGTTTACATATGCATCAATCTTGTTGTCACGACTATGATCATGCTGATGGTGTCTTTCCACTTGTTGACACACCTTGGCGAGAATATCTTCTGCATGTTGAGGATCTGGGAATAGCTCTTGAAACAGTGTAATATACTCTATCCTATTGCCTACTGATTCTGTTATGTCTCGTAGAACTCCTGGGAACTGTGTGATTAACTGGGTTCACATTTTGGTTTTCGCAACCTCCACCATGCTAATCCTAGAAAGGGTACTATCAACCTGCCCCATCAGAGGCTTCATAGACATTGGGGATTCTAGGGGTCCCGTATATGATAAAACACTATTCCAATTTGCAAACTAACTCCTGAGGGGGAATCCATCTGGTGTGTCTCCAGATTGAGCCCTTTAAGTGCTCTAATACCAATTAGCAATGTTTCCAATTACTCTGAAGGGATAAGTAAATATAGTTGGTGTGCAAAGTATTTGAGGTGTTCCTGATGTAGTACCACATTTTTGGGATCCTATTGCTAACCATTAGAGATTGTTTTTTATTGAGTCACTAGATTCACAAGGTTCCATATGTATCCTCATTATTGAGTTTCCTGCTCATTTCTGCTGGCTCACTGGTATCATTGCTAGTCCCTCTGCTGGTGGCTCGGTTTCTCTAACAGACCCTGTTATGTTAGAGATTTCCTCGGAACAGAAATTAACTACTACTGCTCTAGAAGAAAACTTAATCACTACACTAAACTGTGA